>VZRI01013060.1:28066-127502 GCA_013397515.1 Upupa epops
TCCTGTGGACCCTTCCAACCCTGATCAATTCTATAACTTCTTCCCAGGGAGGGAGATGGGGCACTGCCAGGGGTTGCCCAGGGGGTTTGTGGAGTCTCCTTTTCTGGAGACGTTTGAAATCCACTTGGACCTGGTTGGGGTGTCCTGCTGTGGCAAGGGGATTGGACTAAATGATCTTTTGAGGTCCCTTCTGGTCCCTGATGATGCTATGATTCTATGATTCTATGACTCATAACCAACAGCCACCAATACACATGCACACTTGAACCCCACTTTTCAGAAGAGGAACGGGGGGGGGGGGTGTGTGGCAGGAATACAGCACACAATATACATTTGGTGCTTTTCCTGATCCTCATGCAGATATCAGCCCTCTGTGACATCTCTGGCATACTTCTAGCTCCCAGCAGCTCGAGGCTCTTCTTTGAGGCTATAGTAGTGTTGAATGCAGAGGATACAACAGAATTCCAGACTCTGTTTGCCAAAGGCTTAGGAGATCAGTACTTGTGATCTCTCTTTCTCTCTCTTAGTAAAGGCTTCTCTCAGTCTCTCTCAGTGGCAGAGTATACAGGATATTTCTCAGCCTGGTAGGAGAAAAGCCAACATGGCAATGGTTACGTGGAGCTATCGCTGTTATGGGAATAGGGTCTCGTCCAAGGGTTTTCTACAGGCCTTATGCACAGTCTTTCTTTCTTCTCCCTTGTGGTCAGGCACCAAGGGAGGTAGAGGGTTAAGAGCTCACCTCTGTCTAGCATCTTCAAAGGCGATCGCTATAGAGGCGGCTGTGTGGAGGAGCTGCCCTTACTCTGGTCAGCTGCCAAGAACAGGAACGAGCTGGTGCAGCTTTTCTGTATCTGAGCCCTGAAGGAGAGGAGGGCTGCAGGTTCACCCCCAGAGAAGGGGGTTTGCAGGTACAACCAGCTTGTCTCTTCAGCCTCTCTGCTTTCGAGCTCCCATGCAAAAGAGGGCCATAGCTACCCCCGCAGAAGAGTCAGCTGGGCTAAGACTTTTTCTTCCACCCTTCAGTGGCAGGGATTTGAGAGACATTGCTCACAACCCCCCACCCTTGGAGGGGTGTTGGAAGCTCTTTTTCTCCTAGAGGAGCTCCCTGTCTCTCAAGACATGTCACAGCTGAAGCAGGAGGTGACGAAGATGGCGACAAGAAGAGAAGAAAGAAGAGAAGGAGGAAGTACTTTCCCTTTATGGACTACATCCAACAATCTTCTGTAGAGTCCAAACACTGTCACAGGAGGTCTGTTAGGAAAGCTACCTCCAGCTTCAAAATAAAATACTTTTTTGTCATAAAGGCAACACAACTAATGTGTGAAAAATTGGTAATTTTCAAACCAGAACAGTTGCCCTCATTGTTTCTGTGTGACAGGTCAAATAGCATCACACACGTGTCCTTATTTAGGTTCTTTAAGAAAGTTTGTTCCTCTTAAGGAATGGCCAGTTTGCACATAAACAATATTCACCTGTTTTGCTGAGTTTTGAGTAGACTTGTGCAAAATATTTCCCTTTTATTTCCTCTTTTTTTTTCCAAAACCACTACTCAAAACAGGCTACGAAGAGTAATCAATCTTCAAATGCATAGACTCAAAAGACAGGCTAACCTACACAGGCTGAGGGCCTGTCCTGTGTTAGAATGGTCTAGATGGGTTCTGGGTTGGTGCCTGCATTCCAAGCACACCAACCAGCTCTCACTGAGAATTCAACAGGCAATGAAGCAACTTTGCTGAAAAGAAAGAATTTATTGAACCCAACACCAATAAGAAAAGGAAAAATCCCTAAATAGGTAAAAGAACCAAAACAAAAAAAACAGAAACTGTATCACAATGCCAGTAACACACGCTCTGAGAGGAATGGGAGACAGCTAATACATTTGGTTTGAGCTTCAAATGAGAGCCTGGAAGAAAGAGAGTGTACACTAACACTCTAATCAGAGGGGGAATTCACCCATCCCCTCCATCCACATCATGATGCTTGTGGAAAAGTTCCTTTTCTGGTCCTCTTGCAGATGCCGTCTTCCCCAGTCCGTCTCAGGCTTGCTTCTAACTCCTCTGTCTTGGGAATTCTTAGCAATGTGACCACTGCTAGCAGCATCTCAGATGTAAGAATTGGCAGAACCCCGGTATCTTTCTGTTTGCCAAAGGTTTAGGAGATCAGTATCTTAGGATCTGTGTCTCAATTTCTCTCAGTCTCTCAGTGGCAGAGCATACAGCACCTGCTGTCAGGCCCAGGTGGGGAAAGAAGCAACATGCCACTGGTCATGTGGCAGCACGACCATTGTGGTAAATAAGCCTGCCCCAGGGCCTTTTCTTCTCTCTTGTCTTTTTCTCTTTGCGTACAGCTCTGAGGGAGAAAAAGGGTTAAGAGCTCACCAACTTCTTTTGATCTTCAAAGATTATCAGGCTGCAGGAATGATGTGTGGGCCCTGGCTCTTTGCTTCAGCTCTCTTTCAAGAATCAAGCTGGGGCTGGCCCCTGTGGCAGAGCTGCAGCAACTACCCTGCAGCCAGGCCAGGCTCTCTCAAAGGAGGAGAGGTCTACATTTCCACCGCTCTTGTAGAGCGGCTAGGCCAGGCCTTTGCCTCCGCCAAGGGGGTTGTGATTTCAATCTTGATGATGGCTGTGCCATCATGTGTCAGCAGCAGGGCTGCAGTGGCCAGGCCTTCCCTCCACCCCACTGTGAGGGAGCTGGGGAGTTGCTCTCTCACAGAGCAGAGCTTTCTGTCTACTAAGAGAGAGGAGAAGGAGGGCTGCAATCAAGAAGTCCACTCCCTTTTTATAGACTCTGTCCATCAATCACCTGTAGGGCCAAGACACTGACCCAGGGGTTCTGATGGGAGAGTTATCTTTAGTTTCAAAATAAAATGCTCTTTTGGCAGAAAATTTGGACAATTTTCAAACTACAACAGAGCCAAAGACATTGGAGATTTGTAGACCCTTCTAGATTCAGCACTAAATGCAGAGAAACCTGCTGATGCTACAGAGACTTCTTTTAGATTTATTTAATCCAGAGCTTGTGGCATGTGAATCCAAGCAGATCAAGTCACAGAAAATGTTCCCATAAGCCCTGAGAAATCTGTCTCCTTCAGAAGTGTTATATAAAAAGCCACAACTCTTAACAAAATAATTAAGAACTGACTTTTAATTCACTGGGGTATTTGCTTATACCAGGTGCTTTGGTTAATTCAATTTTCACTCAATAATTAATTACCTTATGAAAATAAATTAATGATTTATATGTGCCACAATGCACCTTTACCCTTTTTTTTCTGTCACAGCAGAGGGCTGTGCTGCCATTCAGCAGGACCTGAACAGGCTGGAGAGTTGGGCAGGGAGGAATTTAATGAATTATAGCAAGGGCAAGTGTAGAGTCTGGCATTGGGGCAGGAACAACCCCAGATGCCAGTATAGGTTGGGGACTGACCCACTGAAGAGCAGTGTAGGAGAAAGAGACCTGGGGGTTCTGGTAGACAGCTGGATGACCATGAGCCAGCAATGTACTCTTGTAGCCAGGCGAGCCAATGGCATCTTGGGGTAGACTAGAAGGGGTGTGATTAGTAGATTGAGAGAGGTTCTCCTTGCCCTCTGCTCTGCCCTGGTGAGACCTTATCTGGAGCATTTTGTCCAGTTCTGGGCCCCTCAGTTCCAGAAGGACATAGAACTGCTTGAAAGAGTCCAGCGCAGAGACATCAAGATGATGAAGAGAGTGGAGCATCTCCCTTATAAGGAAAGGCTGAGGGAGCTGAGTCACTTTAGCTTGGTAAAAAGGAGACTGGAGGTTGACCACATTAATCTTTATAAATATGAAAAGGGAGGGATGTCAAGAGGAAGGCAAGCTCTGCTCAGTGTCATCCAATCATAGGACAAGGGGCAATGGGTCAGCTGGAACTTATGAGGTTCCATATAAATATCAGAAGACACTCTTCATGGTGAGGGTGACAAAGCACTAGAATGGCCTGCCCAGGAGTCTCCTCCTCTGGAGATGTTTAAAACATGCCTGGATTGTTGCTGTGCAACTGGATCTAGGAACTCCTGCTGTGGCAGGGGGATTGGACTGGGTGGCCTTTTGAGGCCTCTTCTAATCCCTAATACTCAGTGATTCTGTGATTTTGCATAAGGGTTATTAATTGTAAAATGGCAGTGAGGTCCATAGTGATTTATAAGACATAATGAACAACATGGCATGTGACTGCAATGTGATGAATTGAATGTTTTGACTCATTTTATTGTAATATGATTGCTACCGCTCAATTAGTAATAATTAGCACAGTGAGTACATAGCTTATTGGTTAAATGTGGGTACTAATACATCTAAAACAACTAAAATATCTCCTTATTTTGAATAATGCTTTAAAAATAATGTCTCAGCCCTGAGGTAGCTATTTGTCATCAAAACAGATGTACATTGCAAAACACCAAATGGCAGCTGCAGTAGAAGGTTTTGTATCAGTTCTAGCAGACAAGGATTGTGTAAGAAGTCAGGTGGCAAGTTCTGATTCTTGAATGTAACAAAAATGCTTTTGGAAGCAGAGAGTGGAAGGCATCACCCACACGATATTAATACATTTCTCTATGTAAACATTTCAAACCCCTTTTTTTGGCAAATATTTTACATTTGGAAAGCATATTCCAATTATTCTTCCAACAATAACTTGGGAAAAGCATCTGTTTTCTGAAATCCAGCAAATCCATGTTGCTGTGAAAGTAGTTTGTATCCCTTTGATTTTTCCATATAGCTCCAAGTATTTACATTTAATTAAGCACTGGCTTTTCTTAATCATATCTGATACCACATCATTGCGGCAAGTACATTTAAACATCCCTGAAGTGATGTAATTAGGGAACAGCACTGCAAATTGTTTATCTCTTGATAAACATCAGAGCAACCTGCACTGAGTCACCAGCATTGACTGGTTTGATTTGCAACCAACACCCATTCAGTTGGTAATAGATGTTGCTGAATAATGACCTTTTTAGAGAAAAAATCCAAATAACAGCTTTTAGTGCTGAAAAGCTTAAAGAACACCATGGTTTGTCAGTTTCTGACTTTCTCTTCTGTGCATGTATTGGCACTGAATAGGAATACGAATGTTTAATTAGTGATGTAGTGTCAGCGCTGACTTCAGCAACCACAAATGAGCTCTTATTCCCCTGGCTAGAGTTTGGGTTGATCTGTCCTGAACTTGAAGAAAGTACAATAGACTGAAGTTATATATATTCCATAAAATTCCTACATCTAAATCAGAGTCTTGCAAGGCTGGGGGAAAAGTGCGAAAAGGATTTTTCATGAAGTTATTTTGTTTGTCTCTTAAAATAAAGGTAAATTTCACATGAATGCAGCTGTCAAAAGAAAGTTGAACACATTTGTGCCCATCTCCATGAGAACACAACAGAGTTTTGTCTAACAAAAATAGCAGGTTTTTTACACTTCGGGTTTTTTAATTATTATACTGACTGAATTGATTATTATGCTGAAGTTGAGGACAAGGATGTCTCATTAGTCAGAACAGATAGCAGCTTTTAAATGTGAATGCATCTGACTTTTGCAAACTCACATTTCTTTGAACGATGACAAGACCTGAATTTAAAAATCCAGACCTATCATTCTTAATTGAGCAGAAAAACTGAGGTAGGTACAAATGTAGAAATCTGCACAGTCTGTATTAATGACGTATTGAAACTGGAGGCAATGAAAGGAGAGAGGGACAAGGAACTCTACATGGAGTATCACCAATCTCAGAACATCTACTGAGATTTCTGAGAGACACTACTCCTGTAAAGTGAATTTAACAGTAATCAGAGAGATGGGTTACCAAGTGTGCAGAGCTGATTGAAGTTCCTGTGTATTATCTTCAGTCCCGAGGGTGCTAAAATTACCTCAAAGACTGCACTTGTCAGGAATTCAAAGGAAGAGCAATTTGAGGAAGGTGATAATATCCTACCTTTAAAACTATTTTGAGATTGATGGAAAAAAAATAAATACTTTGTTGCCTTGGTGATTCAGCATAACACACAGACATTATTGTAGTAAAACTTTTCCCACCTACCCATTTGTTGGGTGCTGATGATACAGTTTGTAACACTGAAGATTTTGCTGTGGCACTTTGGCCTTAATGTGTTTTCTTATTTCAGAGAATTGTCTTTCCTTTAAAGACATCCTCAGAATGAAGGATTTTTTCTGAGCTCTCAAAAGACCAAAAATTTCTTTATTTACTGTTGCTTGATGTAGTCCCAGACTTCTGTCTAGGTGCAATATAATTCAGCAGAAGAAAAAGAATCCTTGAAAATTAACTTTAACAAAACAAAGAGGAGAATACGCTTTTCCCAATCAAGAAAAGTAGGTCTTTTCAGTAATGAAAGCAAATGTACTTTCACTTGTGTCTAAAACTTCATCTTGATCAATAAATGATGTTTTAGCCTTTTAGAATGAAACTCCTGAAATTGCTTTGAATTGTCTGGTGTAGATTTTCTATTGTTGTGTACAGAAGACCCAGGAGATTTCAAAATGCAGATTTACAGGTATTTGCTACTTTATTTATCATCAGTGCCTCAGAAACATGAAGCACTTCTGTTTGAGCAAGGATTAGTTATTGGCCCCTTGTGCCAGGTACTGAGATTGTGCCTGCTCTGCCTGCTGTACATTGATGCTGATTTTGGGAGGTGGCTTTGAATTAGTTGGCTGGGGGACGCTGAGAACTTGAGTGGCAACAGCAGATGGCTCCGTGTGGGTTGATTTACCCCTTTTGAACGTGGTGCTGTATAGCTACAGAGTCACCAATGACACCAGTGCCATAGATCAGCTGCCAGAAAGGGGTGCTGGAACGTTTTCACCTGACACTGTGCTCTGGAAACACAGTCTATTGCACCATAAATTTGGTGATTTGGAACAGGGCTGGTGAGCATGAAAAAACATTCAGATACTGTAAAAACCATAACCATAATTCTTTGATGGATGATAACCTGTGCCAGCACAGCGTCAATATTACTTATGGACATAGATTAAACTTGACAGCTCTTATATAATTATTACTGACAAAAGATTACACAAACACACTTGCTTTTATGTATAATATACCAACTGTATGAATTCTTCACTCCAGACCCAATTTTATGATCCCCTTAGGCTGAATATATATTTTTCCAGCCTTTGTGGAATGTACTGAATGGCTGTTCCTTAAAGGAAAAATAGTTCAATCTCACTGTAACAAAACTGCCTCTGTTGTTGTTATCCATTTAATAC
This sequence comes from Upupa epops, assembly GCA_013397515.1. NCBI lineage: Eukaryota > Metazoa > Chordata > Aves > Bucerotiformes > Upupidae > Upupa > Upupa epops. The sequence goes on from VZRI01013060.1 coordinate 35,312, forward strand.
CTTGTTAATGCAAAGAAAAAGCAAACACTGCACTCTAGGCTGCAGACCATTTTATTCTCACTGATTTACCAGCTCCCTTTATGCAGATGACTGCTCTATGTTTCATTTGCATAAGTTTTATTATCTTCCAAAGGAACTATGTATTTAATTTTCTTCTTCACTGCCATTTAAATTTGATAAAGAGTCATCCTAAATCCTCTCAATATCCAGCATTTGACTTAGGGGATAAAAAAAAGGCAGACTAGAAGTATAAAGGAGAGCTAACTGGGCACAGGTATTTTTGCTTCTGTGACAAAGTCACTGCCATAAAAAGACAACTTGTGTCAGAACACAAATACTGATTATCAAGAGCACCTAAAGATGTGATCAGACGTGTAGACATACCATGGTTAGGCCATTTCAGACCAACTCCCAGCAGATAGGCTGATGTCTGTGCTTAGTTGCTCTGTTGAATATACTTTCTCTTTACTTTGTTTAATTCTGTATAGGAATTTCCTTTCTTAAACACACAAAAGTGATAATAAGCTGACATTTTGCCTTTCCCTGGGTTTTACACAAATATTACTTCTAAGGAATTATCCCTGATTTGGACAAGCGTGGGAAAGCAGAATCAAGTTTATTGGATATTAAACCTCATCCTGCAGACTGGATTTCAAAGTCTTAAGAGCCAAACAATGCCTGCAGATGCTGCTTTTTAAGTATTGAGTATCTCTCTCATTTATAAATACAAGGTACTCCTAGTCTCAATCATTAATGAATGAGAATGCTTCTAAAAATTATAGCTCTGTCATTACAGGAAAATTGCAGAGATTTTTATGGGGATAATATTAGTAGGATGAAGCAGAAATGGCTTGACAGAGAATTTTGTAAAGCCTCATGCAGAAAATTGAAACTTTAAGCTATCCTGTATAATACTCTTCCTGGGACCTGGTTATTAAATTCCATAAGATGTTAAAACCCCAAACCATCACATTTTATTAAATCACACAGGAATTAACAGACAATTGTTTAATATTTAAAAGGATTAGTGTTTACTATATTCTGAACCCTCGGCAAGAAAAACATCTCTTTCCTCTTCCAGAAAGCTGTGCTTAAGAGGCACAACAGGGTATTGCAGCACTGGGGGCCAGGGACTTACAGCTTCTCCTGACAGCAAGTCCGTAGTTGTCTGCCCTTGTGTAACACCCCTAGAGCTCCCAGGATGCAAAACAGTGGAACCATCAAAACCGTATGGAAACAGAGTCTGCTTTAAACAGAGAAGTCCTGGTAGAAATGTTACGTATTTATGCCAACATCATTTTTGCTTGGGCAGTTGAGGGGGTCCTGGTTTTGTTTCTGTCTCCTCACAACTGTTTCTGGATGCAGTGTGCGATACTCTGGGTAAATGGATGTTGCCTTTCCTATCCTCACTTCTCACACACCTGTGAGAAACTCGGCTGTGTGCTCTAGATTGCTTTGTATTCTTGAGCAAGGTGTGCTTACCTGGAGAATGAGGTTGAAACTAGCTTGATCCGGCTTCACAAGCTATCCCTGCTTCAATGGCAGGATACATAAATTACACAAACAAAATTCAGGGTGAAAAAAGACTGTGATTGTCAATGAAATCAGCACTGATGCAGGTTAACTCTTAAACTAGTGCTTTATTGAAAAGTCGTTTTGTTTGTCTGACACTAATCAATTAAAACATGTTGTCTTACTCAGTTGCAGGAGGATGTCAAGTTAGGCTTAATTCTAAAATTGCTCCAAACTGTACTGCTGTCCATACAAAGTGTAGCTGAGCTGGCAGTGTTTACTGGAAAATGTACTTCTGTTACTAACATTGCCACTGCCTTTGCTTTCTGCAGGCTGCCCACTGGTCATTTCTGCAATCTCTGCAACATCATCTCTCAACAGCTATGGAGAAAGTGGGAAGTGAGTATGAAACCCTCTTCACTCCAAATGCAGTAGGAATGAAAATCTGATGGGGAGAAAAAACTTAAATCTAACAGGACTGGAGTTCTGCAAGATCCTGCTGAGGCGTAGGAAAGATATCCTGCACAAGCACTGCTGTTGTATGGGCAAGTTCTTAAACCCGGAAGCCTTAGGTTTGCTTTTCACTGCTGAAATGATGCACAAAAATCTCCTGAGCTGTTCTACCTATTTTTTTTAACTTTAGCTGCAGAAGCATAAGTCCTCCCACAGTGAGCTGCCTGCTTAGAGAGCAAAGTGCAGGCTGGAACATTTCATAATCCTTTGATTAAAGATTCTTCATCTTTCGACGAAAACTGCAGTTTTTTTCCCCCAGAAAACATCTGGGGATGTAGAATTGATACCATTAAAAGTTTTGAAAATTATTTCCTAATATGGAAAATAAAAACTAAAGTAAATTTGTCTGAAAAAAACCCTGAAAACAAACCCATAGGATTCAATACTACCATGGTGTAAGCAAAACATTTGGAACAAAGGTTATTTTCTGTGTGTGGTGATCTAGCTTATATCATCACTGCTGTAAGAGGTGTGGAGCTGACAGCAGTCCCCAGCCTCTCCATCACCAAACAAGCAAAGCAGGGAGGGCTTCGGTTTGTTTCTTGCTACAGTGACAGTGCTTGCAGCACTGAAATGACTGCCTGTGATACAGGATACAAGAGCAACACATAGCAAACAAAACCTTCCCTTTCTTCCCACCTTTCCACCCCTAATGCTGTTGGAAGGTGTGGTGGGGCAGAGAGCTGTCACCCGCTCTGTGCGAGGCACAAATCAAAATGAGATCCTGTCTCAGATTGCCCGAATGTGGAAGGGAAAGGAGCTTCTTACTGATGCTCTAGCACGTCTCTTGCTTTTAAAATTCATTAGTCTGTTTGTGCTCTCTTTTAGTCTCTTTTTTAATTAAGAACGTTACCAATTAAATGACCATGTGCTTAATCTGAAATCATTCTGATTTTTCTCTGCAGTTGCTGGCTTTCATTAGAGAACGGAGCAATCTGGGCTTTTGTGGCACCAGCATTGTTTGTGATTCTGGTAGGTAAAACCACTGCTACTGCTTTTTTTGTGTGTGTGTCTGTATAAACCACCAAAACAAATGAACTAGAGGTCTGTGTTGGTTCTTGTGCTAGGCCAGAGAATCAACACTGATGAATGGTCCAGAATTACTTTCTTCCTCCTCTAAGTTTTGTACATGGTGTTGTGTTAGTTTGTGTATGTTAATTCTCACACTATTCATTTCCCTATTCTGTGCCAAAAATACAACCTAAATTGCTAGGACAACCATTTTCTGAAAGACTCCTGTTGGGGTTACTGTGTGAAATCAGGTAACCCTTTCTCAGAAAGACCTGCTAGAACAGACTCCATAGTATGTGTTTCATATGCACCAGCAGAAACTGAAAGGCTCATTGTACCCCACTGATGTTTGAAGCTTTGTCTTTTTCCAGTGTCCTCAGCGAAGAACACTGGTTAAAACAGTAGTCAGAGCTGTCACTTTGGGGTGAGCTCTGGGGAGCTGCCTTTATGCCTGTTTTCAAGTGACAAGCAGTTTATGCTCTCCCTGAGGGTTTGCATTTGTGGTCAAGTGTGGCAGTTTGTCTGAGCAAGGCAGGACTGCTAAGGTTGAGTGGCCAGGATTCAGGTGGCTACGGGAAACACCTTGCCAGCTCTAATGAGCATCCTCCTTTCAGGGGAGGGTGCAGGTTCATGGTTCTGGTGCTGATACATGAACTCTCTACAGCACTTTAATTATGCCCACACATTAAATTACAGTGGGTTGTAGCTTAATCACTATGATTAAAGAGTCGGGGGTACTTGCAGGGATTAAGTGGGAGATTATTCCTCTTCAGTACTATTTCCAATACTTTAATTGATTAGGTTATCTACAATTTTGGCTCTAGGTTATAATGTCAGAGTGACAGTATGAAGATGGAATAGACTCACTGATTAGTGAAATCAGGTTGTCTTAAAACTTTACTTATGTTTTAAAGGTCTGAGCCCAAATCTAGACTAGAGTCTGCCCACTGGTGTTTAAGGAGGGTCAGGTAGAATAAGATCCTGACTACCTGCATGGAAAGGCAGTAAAGGTTGCTGCTGCCTGTATGTTGTACTTCATAGGAAAGTTAGAGCTTCCATGGAAAGCACAAAGAATCTTCCCCAAATTTTATCAAACAGAACACCCCTCCACCCCCAAATCCTGCTCACAAGCCGAGGGGAGAAGAGCTACACATACAGAATTCACTGTTCCATAACTCTGTAACTATTGGACAAGCTGAAGGCGCCTCCTTGGCTGAACTTTTCCATCAGAGGCAAGTTGACACTGCACCTCAGTGGACATGGTCACATTTGCCTGGGAGATAGTGAAATCAGCACCTCTTACAGGCAGCCCCGACCAACCCAGCATTTCCACCCATTTCCAGCCTCTGAAGAACTAGGCTATATAAACACAGATTAACAAATCAATGAAAACTGTTGCTATATTGATGTGACACAAATTGTCCCATGTTAACTAAACTATTAATTGCAACACTGGAAAGTCTCTGTGTTGTATGGGCTGAATTTCTTTTGCCTAAGTGAAAGGAAATACATGTAAAGAAACATTCATCCCTAGGTTAGAGCTGGATCAACAGCCCTGGACTTGGCTCTAACAAATTTAATTCTTTGTTGGCCTGTACCTTGGACATAGTGTATGTGATTTTATACCCAAAGAAATGTAGATACTGATGGTTGGAGAGCATTTCATATAATCCAATATTCAGATGTCTCCTTCTCACATTAGCACTTGCTTTCTGGCCATTGTTCAGCAGCAAAGGAGGAAATGAAATGCAACCAGTAAAATCAAATCTTTCCCAGCTGCTGTCCAAAGATAATATTAATCAAAACATGCCAGAGAGTGAAACTCTTACTCACCTGAACAAGCACAGCCTTCAATAATTTGCATCCCTATCTGCTTGCCAGTGAAAGTGAGGGTTTAACAGTCTGGATCTCATTTGGGCTGTATCACATTTGTGCAGCTCAAGCTCTATTCTTGTAGGGACACAAATATTTTGAGAAAGAGTGAGCTCACAGGTTGATCCACGTAGAGCAATTTGTTAAATAGTCTCAACCCAGCTCTACCCAAAATAACAGCAAGTGAGCTGACAAATGATTCTCTCTAGGCATTGAAAATGCAAGCTGAGAAATATGTTAGTGCCTATAGGGAAACAAGGCTAAATGCTATTTGTGTGAGCATGCCTGCCTCTTCTCTTTACATAACAAGTTAGCCTCTACTTGCACAAAATAATGCTGAGCTCTGAAAACACTTCTTAAAAAGCAGTTTTTGTCTACTTCCATCCACAATTTCTCTCTGCCAAGAAAAATAATTGTGCTAGGAAGAAGGCAGGGGGATTGCTTTTTTCAACTCCTACTCCCTAGAGGCTAGGCAGACACAGTTCACTTTTGTCTGCTACAGCCTCACAGGCAACATAGACATCATGGAGCCTTATAACACAGTGATGTGGTGGGGAGTGTGACTGGGAAAAAATACTTGCACATACTTTTCTAGGGAGTAATTCACAGCACCTCCCAGCCCTATATGGATTCTCGTAACCAGAGTGCTCTTTTCTTGGTGTTTAAGTCAAGGAATGTGATGGAGGAAATAGTTCCTTCTGTATTTCAGTCTTTTGGCTTCTACATGCATCTTGAAGTTTAAAGATCACTGTCCCCCACCCCCTAAACCACAACACCCAAGCCTCTATAGCACCCTTTTAAGGCAGCCTCACACAAAACCTTGTTGCAATTCATTTGAAAACCAAATTAATCTCAACCGAAGTTGGCCTGTGATATCTTGAACAGAAATAAAACCCCAACACTTGACAAAGCACCTGAATTTTTAAAGTAGAACATTAAAAGTTCTGGCAGAAGGTTTTGTTTGTTATCAGCCATCTGCTGCCTTGGTGTGTTCCCATAGATATGGCAGAATTAAGGAAATTCTTTGGAAAGCAGATGCAGAGCAGTGGATGTGCAACAGACAGAGAAAATGGCAATGCAGGGGGAAGATACTGGATTGTGATGACAAGTTCTTTTTATTGTTTTCCCTGTAAATAGTAGCTTTTCTGGTGGTTTTTCACAAGTCTTTTTTGTTCAAAGCATTTTATGGAACTAAATGATTTTCGTTAGCATATTGGTAGCAGTTCCATGCTGTGGGGGCATCAGCTTTGTACATAGTCTCTTCACATGGGACTCTGTGGAACTGGGGTCCCAGGCTGAGATTGCCATCACCATCTTCATCTGGTGCTGCCTGATGTAATTTCAGTATAAAAACTGTTCTCTCCCTTCTACCTACTGATCATACATGACTTAGTACTTTCTGTTGCCTCATGTCATTTGTTCATACCTCTATGTACCAGTGCAGAATTAGGATAATTCCTGTATGTTGAACAGTATCTTACCCTGCAGGGTAAGATTGAAGAGTGACAATTTTTCTCTTGTATCAAATGTGAATTGGACCCATCGTGTTTAAAGGCCCTAAGACAGTAAGACTCCTCAGAGTCACTGAAATCAAGCACATACTTAAGCACTGTGGGGGATTAGATCACAAATGATCAGACAGCAGCTGCTAAACTTCTCATTTTTTTCTTATTAGTGCTCAGTTATGAGCACTGATGTTTCAAAATTAAATTCCTTCATTATTTTAAAATTAAATTCCTCATTATTTAAAAAAAAATCAGTTAAAATTAAATTCCATTGTTATTTGTAAATTAAATTTTCCCTCACTTAACCAACAGGAAATCATACAACAGTTCTTCAAACAAGGGCACAGGCTGTAAGAATTACTCTTAGGAAAGATAGACGTTAGGGAGTTGTCTACAGGTTGTGTTTATTATTCATTTGCTAATGCATTTCCTTTCCTTTGCTCTGATATTTGGCTCTGGCTGGTGTGATACTGCATGATAGTACGTGATACTATGAAGTCTGAAATAATTTAGTCTATTCCATTTGTAGTTGCTCTGGAATAGCTAGAGGAGGAATTAGCCTTTCCAAAATCATTCTCCCACATTTTGGCAGAGAATTAAATGGACTAGCTGTGTTTGATAATATGTAATTCTCTATATTGATTTCTAATATGACCTTGCAATGGACTGTAAGTGCAACAGTCTGTGGAGTCAATGAGCTCCCAGTGACCATGGAGTTATCAGAGAGGCTGGAAAAGACCTCTGAGGTCTGCCTGACCAACTTGGTGGCTTTTGATGATGGGGTCGCAGCCTCGTTGGACAAAGGCAGAGCAACAGACGTCATCAACCTGTGCAAAGCATTCAACATGACATGTCTCGCATGACATTCTGATCTCTAAATTGGAATGATATGGATTCAATGGATGGACCACTAGTTGGATAAGGAGCTGGCTGAGTGGTTGCACCCACAGATTTGTGATCAGTGGCTCAGCGTCCAAATGGAGAGGTGTGGCGAAGGGTGTTCCTCAAGGGTTGTTACTCGAACCCAGTGCTGTTTAACATCTTTGTCAGTGACATGGACAGTGGAATTGAATGCACCTTCACTGTGTGGTGTTTAACACTCTGGAGGGCAAGGAGGCCATCCAGAAGGACCCTGCCAGTGGGTCAGACAAACTGCATAAAAGTCCAACAAGGGCAAGTGCAAGNTGGGTCCTGGGCTGCATCTAAAGAAGCACTGACAGTCAGTCAAGAGAGGTGGTTCTCCCCCTCTGGTTTGCACTTGTGAGACCCCACGTGGAGTANTTGCACAGCCCTGAGAAGGATTTGGGGGTGGTGGTAGACCAGAAGTTTAACGGGAGTCATCAGTGTGTGTTTGCAGCCCAGAAAGCTGGGTCCTGGGCTGCATCTAAAGAAGCACTGACAGTCAGTCAAGAGAGGTGGTTCTCCCCCTCTGGTTTGCACTTGTGAGACCCCACGTGGAGTACTGTGTCCAGTTCTGGAGTCCCCAGCATGAGAACATAGAGGTTCTGGAACATGCCCAGAGGAGAGCAACTCAAATTATCTGAAATGGCTAGAGCACCTCTCCTATGAGGGCAGGCTGAGCAAGCTGGGGCTGTTCAGCCTGGAGAAGAGGAGGGTCCCAGGTGACCTTCTAGCAGCTTTCCAATATCTGAAGGGGACTACGAGAAAGATAGGATAGGGCTTTTGACATGGGTGCGTAGCGAGAGGACAAGGAGAAAGGGTTGCAAACTTGAAGTGAGGAGATTTTGGGTGGACATTAAGAAATATTTCTTTCCTGTGTGGCTGGTGAGATGCTGTAACAGGTTGAACACTTCCCTGGAAGTGTTGAAGGCCAGGTTGGATGGGGCTCCGAGTAACCTGATTTAGTGAAGGTGTTCCTCTCTGTGCAGGAGGATTGTAACTAGATGATCTTTAAGGTCCCTTCCAACCNCAACTTCCCTTCAGGTAGTTACAAAGAGTGACAAGGTCCACCTGAGTCTCCTCCAGGCTAAACACCCCAAACTCCCTTAGCCTCTCCTCATCAGACTCTCCTTCCAGTTCCTTCCCCATCCTCATTGCTCCTCTGAACCCACTGCAGCACCTCAAGATCTTTCTTGAAGCGAGGGACCCAGAATTGCCCTAAGTACTCAAGGTGGGGCCTCGAGGTAATGTCAGACCCATACCGTAAGACAGTATGTGTCCGAACCTCACTGGAGGTTTAGATTGGAAGAATTAGTTATAAATCCCTGTACCACTGCACAAAACTGAAGTGGAGCCTAAAACAGTCTGTGATTTTAAAGGAAAGCAGACCAGTGGATGTAATTAAGGCAGTATGTTTTATCCATTATTTTAGGTTTTTTTTTAGTTCATCTGTGCTGCCAAGCCCTTTCTTGGCTAGGATGCAGCACACCACATCAGAGGGTTTTACAAATGAGGTTTCTGCACTTTACTAAAGAAGAAACAAAAGTCTCATAAGACTTGGAGGAAATCTAGGTAAAACTCCTGCAAAAAAAAAACCTCTAAAGAAGGGAAAGAATTTGCCTCACTGTGTCTGTTCTGACAAAATTTTTATGAGAAAAGTTTTTGAAAGAGGTCCTTTTTATTCATTTAAATCTTTTCCTGATCTGACAATTTTTGATCGGATACAGTTGTCACTGGAGTGAGCCAGAGCTCCCTGATGTCACTGGAATCTTCCCATGGGCTCTAATGGGCTTTGGATCAAGCCCACAATAATGGGAATTGACAGCTTCTGCTGACTTCACAGAGGCTTTTGAGTGCCTGGGGTTGGACAAACTGCCTTGAAAGGAGTCCTGTGAGTTAGCAAACAAGAGCTGCTGTTATAAGCTGTATCTTTTTTAAAAGTAGATCGTGGCTGGTACCTGCAAACAAACAAGCTCTTGGAGTCTGTGGAGTTTTAAAGCAAAATAACTGTAACTGTCAGGTGACCTGGGCTTTCAGAAAAGTAAGAAATGCAAGGGATATACAGTTGTAACTGTTCCCATACATCTAAGTGTTTATTCTCTTAGGTTGAACATTTTGATAGAGTCAAAGCATACTGTGTTTCATCAACTAACTATCCCCTGTTGAAATCACTGGCAAAGTATTTACATCAGATGCCAGAAAAATGACGGGAGGAGCAAGTCAGTGGCTGTATTTTGGTTTCCTGTTGTAAGGGCAGTGGAAACACCTCCATGCTTTACTTACTGAAGCATTAACAAAAGCAGAAGTTTGTGGCTAATCTGTTTGTTTAGACTGGAGGAGATTACAATAATTTATCAAAATACTTCAGCAAAAATTTTCGAGTGGTTCAGGAAATATAAATAAAGAACTTCAGGACTGGAGTGTAATGCTTCATTGCTAATTTTACAAGCACCTTGGCTTTTATTAACAGTGAGATCAAAGTGTTTCCTTGTCATTTTTAAACATCTTACACTTGCACATAGTAAAGGATGTAGCCACACCAACTGCACAACAGGAGAAGCTCAATTCCTCCTTTAGGCAATCCAAAATACCTAGGAAACTAAACTAGTTAAAAATGCTGAACAGTTTGTGCTTTAGAAAACCATCTAATTTGTCTCCTTTGAGATTAGCTTGTTTGTGTTGGTTTCATGACCAGTTCTTAGGGTTCATGTCCACTTTGAGTGAGAGTTTACAAGGTTCTCAGTATTTGTTTGTTGGTTCTTGTCATTCATAATTTTCATTGACTTGTGTAAAATGTAGGACATTCAGAATTTTAAGAATTATATTTTTTTTACTTATTTTATAGGATTTTGTTGTACATTATTTAGATATAATCTGCTATACAGAAAACAAAACCTAAAATTGCCTAGAAAGAATTAGGAGTGGAAGAAAGCGGAATTAGGAGTGTTGGAGTGAAGCTCTTGTGAGGCTGGCAGGAGTGTGCTGTTGTCTGTGGTCATCAGAAAAAACGATTCTGGAGCAACTGTGCCAGAAGGAGCTGGAAGTGTCAGTGACATATCTGCAGGGAAATGTCAAAAGCGAAGACTGATATTTTGGAGAAAGTTCTAAAAGAGGGTGCATTCCAGAAGTTAAGGGTACACAGAGGCACTATCTGGGACTTCTGGAGTGATTATGACAAATGTCTGGTGGACAGGCAGCAGAAAATTGGAGAGTTTACATTTTTACATTCACCCCCTCATCCTCAGAACGAGAATGCTTTTGCAAAAATAGAATACATCTATTGAATTTTAGTTGAGCAACAGCCCTAGTTTGAAGTCATCTTCTTTTCTGCACGTGATGCTGAATAGCAGTGTTGTAGCTGATCTGTAACTTTGGACAGGAAGGGGGAAATATATCTGTCACTTTCACATTCTCTCTGTTGATTTTTTCTTAAGCCCAAGGTCTTCGCACAGCAAAACACATTTCCTTTCAGTGATAAATATTTTCTTCTTTCTTCACCTGTGACTCCAGAGAAAACTCTTTTTTGTTCGACATTTTCTGTGTTACTCTGTTAAATATTACCCACTTTTCTGGCAGGAGTTCTTTTTATTTTATTGATCTTTCTGTTGGGCCAGACAGAAAGAAGAGCAGGGGTTTTGAAGAGCAGAGTTCAGGCTTAGCATATTTTCCTCATTGCTGTTTTAAAGTAATCCTGTGCTGAACTTGCAGGCAGGCTTTGGTAAGAATAAGGAATGCACACTGGGCAACATAGGGGGTAAAGAGCTTTCTGAAGTCTAAGCATATGCAAACACAAAACAGAGAGCAGGCAGACACATGCTCCTGTTCACTGGAGTTCTCTAATTTCACATCTGGTAGCTGATTATCAGGGCATTTATTTGTACAGTATGGATCCTGAGCACTTCTTTAGCTGTGAAGTGATGAACAAATCCAGCCTTATCCTAAGCTGGCAAGGACTGCTCCTGAAGGAATAAAAGCATGAGAAAACTACACACTGTGAGGAAAAGTTATTGACAAGGGTCGAACTATAATGGTCCCAAACTGGAAACATCTTTTGCAAATAATTACAGCACACAGAATTCCTATTTTCAGTTGTATTTACATGATAAATATATATAACACTAGGTAAATAAAACATTCTATGTAATAACATATATAAAACATTCTGTGATACACTCCCAGGGCATTTTGCACCTCTGACATAGTCAGCACTCACTTTCCTTACCAGTACTTGTTCCTTCTTCTTCAGGTCAATTTTGGTATTCTCATTGCTGTCACGAGAGTTATCTCAAGAATCGGTGCAGACAACTATAAGGTCCATGGAGATGCCAATGCCTTCAAGTAAGTTTTTCTCATTCAAAGTGTAACAACTTAATCTCACACTAACAATGTTATAGGGAGGTATCATGGACTTCTCCCAGCACACTGATAGCATACATATTTAGTAAAAAGCAAATAAAGTTAAAGGTAGCATATACTTCTCTTAAATGCATCCAGTTAACCTGTATTTTATGAAAACTGAATGCTGCACAGGATGAAACTTCACTCAGTGTAAGCCAAAATGTTTGCATGCTTATTAAAGTCTCTGGTGTTTGCTGAGCCATGATTTTCCCTTTTATTAATGGAGACTTTCCTGTTCCTTCTACATTCAAAGATAAATCTCACAGAGCATCATTAATCTGTGCTGGGGTATTGCAACTGTTCTGCTCCTTCAGAGGGTAAAATGTATTTCCAGCCCCAGTTTAGCATAAAATGTAGGCATATGCTTATCTGTAAAAGTCTTCTGATATACTGCAAAACACACCAATGCTGGATTTAAATCTGTGCTTAAATTCAATCAGGTATTTATATCAATATGCCTTGAGCCTCTTGGGATGGTGACCTCTCTGAGTACATCAGCTTTAAAATACTGCGCTGGAGAGGAAATGTAAAGTAAACACATTGCTCCATGTGAACACACAAAGACAAATTATGAATCCTAAAATGTATAGGATATGGTTACTAAGAAAATAATTTAAAGTACTCACTTTAACGTAAGATGCTGAATATTCCATTGTGTGTCTCCTAAACATCTTTTAGTCCAGTTATAAAAAGGACACTGAATATACCCCAAGGGAAATTTAACTTAGGTAGAAGGAAAATATAATGATGGTTTGTTCTTAAAGTTTCTGAGTCACAGGCTGTTGATTTTTAAGGATTTGGTCTGAAATGCTTCTATAAAGAATAATGTTTATGTTTGCGTTACTTATGCAATTTTTAAAATTACTTTCAGTTTTAAATATTGATAACCATTACCCAATTGAAGTTAGTTGTGTTATTGTATAATTATCAAACAATAATACACCAAAATATAGAAGATTGCAGTTAAATAAAAAGATTGGGAATTAAAGTTGTTCTTTTAGGTTGGCCGAGTCCCTGTGACCTTCAGAAATAGAAAGGAAATACAGAACTTTAGGAAGCAACTAACCCTATATTGCCATTGCCAGCTTGTGTACACTGTTAGAATTATGAAGACAAAGGAAGGTTTAGGAGTTGATCTAACAAAACTGATGGTGGTGGAGAAAAGTGATAATCAATGAGGTCTATCTGGAAGCATCCAATCATTATACTATTGGATAAGTAGAAAAAAAGTGCTGATAGAACTGCTCTCCTCATAGAACTAAACTAATACAGCAAAATATAATTGAAAGTAAACAGAACATCTTAGAAACCATAACGGAAATGGGTCCTTATAAGATGAGCAAGTGTAAAGGTGTGTTCAAATCAGACCTTGGTGAGTATTAATACTCTGATTCAGGATAGCAGTGGGGTACAGAGGATGTTATGGAGAAAATAACTGGTCTATTGGAAAAACGAGAAATACAAGGCCTTCATAAAACTGGATTTAGTTTTCCTGTAATCAGTATTCCTTATACAGGAGGGAAATTTATGTCTAATGTGAAATCAGTCTGTGCATGGTACTGTTCTCCAATAAAGAAGACAATTTAACATTAAAGGATTCTGTTCTGACAGCTGCACAGGAAAGGCTTTTTATAGTGGAAAAAGACAATGTCTCCAACCACTAAAGGATCCTAGATGTTAGAGGTCACTAACATGTGAGAGTTCAACTGTATCAGCGACAGAAAGCACAGAGAAATCAGAAAACTCACTGCGTGCTGTAGTTTCTATCAAGTTGATGTCAGCAAGGACTATGAGGTAACTTTTGAATCAACAAGTTCAGTTGGCTCAGGGAGGAATCACTGAAGGCTGCGAAATGCTTCATGTAATATGTCCCTCAGGTAAGGGGCTGTCAGCCATCTGTTGGAATAGTGCAGTTCATTTGGTATTAGCTCAGGGAGAACTGCAATAAGGGAGACAGAATTTATCAAGTACTGCTTAGAAACAGCTGAATTCAGATGTCATTACATGGTTTTGGTGAGACAAGAAAGCACTTTGTCACCAAGATGCAGTTGTTTGCTGCAGTGAAGTGGTACAAAAGGCTTAAGAGGTTTTTTTTTCAGGCTGTATTCATGGTTTCAGAAAGCAAAAAACAGCAAATAAGTGTAGTGTAAGGAGCTGTGATGTTGAAGTCTGCTCAATCCAATAAGCTTGAGAGGGGAAAAACAGTGATTTCAGCACTGTCTTTTCAAGCTGGAATGAAATTTGAGTGGAAAGCACAATGAGAAACAGTAAGTTGCCGTCTTCAAGAACTTGGATGCTAGCACTTACACAGCAGGGTTTCAAAGTTTACTAGCGATAATGGAGTGAAAGGCACAGCAGAACTGGCTGGAGAGTGATGGAAGTGCAGTAGAAGCATGAGGGAGAAGCCAGAACCATCTAGCCTCTCCTTCCTAAGTCAGGCCAATATTTACATCTGCCTTCAAGCACCCGACTAAGAGGCCCCTCATTAGCAGCTTTGTTGAACAGTGGCTGCAATCTGAAAATCCCAGCCTACAGGTTTTACAGAACAGGTTCCTCATCAGGCTCGCATCTTGCCAGACTCTGCTGCCAAAGGAAAAGTTTAATCGTGCTGACAAGGATAGGCTTCTGTTCCTGCTGGCAGCCTGGAAGGAACAGCACCTGATCTGGATTTGTTTCCCTTATCTATGTAGCTTTGCAAAGCTGACACCTCCTCCAACTGGACTCCTGGTCAGTGGAAAAATGTGCATTGCTGCAGGTTTCATGTGTTCAGTGCTCATCAAACTGGCCTTAAAATTCCTTATTTTTCTCCAGTGACTGAGGGCAGCCTGTGCTCAGATACCTTCTCCATGCCTGACTCGGCTCACACCTCCCATGCCATCAACCCCTAACCCAGCAGAGATGCCTTAGGAAAGTGTTAGGACAAAGATGCAGTTCTGAGCCACGATGATATCAGTTAGTAAGGATATTTACTGTTAGGGAAGTGCTAGTGCTGAAGTGTATTTAGTTTCCCTAAAGATTAAGTTACTTGGCAACATAAGAGGCTGTTACCAACAGGGCTTGTTTCTCTTGGCAACAGACAGCAATAAACTGATGTAATTATTTAGAGGGATTTTTGTTCCTGATTTTCCATACAGCAACAGGTCCTTGTGAATGCTGACTCAACATGACTCAATATATATCAGGGTGAGCCAATGCTCCTCTCTGAGGACAGCATCTGTCAAACTTCATGTTTAAAGGCTAAAATGGGATAGGAAATGCTGAACAAACTTCCTTTTTAATGGCAAAAGTAATTAATTATTTATCTTCTCCATTTGCATGAATACATGCCATGCATTATGGGCTGATTCACCTCACCTTCAGATGTTGCTTGACATCAGACAGCCTCCCACTGGCCATTTTATTCTTGTTTCAGAGATATTGGCGTGGACTTGTCTTTTCTGTTTTATTTTTAAGTAAACAATAATAGCACACAAAAAATAACACACAGCATAAACTGATGTGGTAAAAAAAAGTGTTAAGCTTACATGATACATAAACTGAATTAACCAATAATTCAAGGGAAACAATATAATTAATTAATCAGTAAATGATCAGAGATGCAAAACAGATTCCAGTGACAGAGGTTTGGTCACTGTAGAAATTCATGCGTGTGAGTGTGTGAAACTCGTCAGTTTTCTAGCATCTCGAACTTAAGCTCTACAAGAGCAGTTTACTGGTAAAAGCTGAGCAAAAAATTATTATAATCTCCTATTTACTATGTAAATTTACTTCACATGCTTTTGGTGTTGTTTGCTGAAGCATACTGGACACATGTATAGATTATGAGCTGTTTCACTTAGCTGTGATTGATTACAGTTGAACCTTTTATTGGTCAGATAGTGACACTCAGCAAAATAATGTAATAATTGAGACACTGCTTTGTGTGACCGTTTTGCATCCAGTAAGCAGATTTTCCACCAAAAAGCTAATCTGAATGTTCTAGTTCATAGAATGCTGAATCAAATACCTTGAAACGTTTAATTGAATGCATACAACATTTGTTTGTGTTATCCAGTTTTGCATGGGTCCTGTTTTAGGGAAATAATTAATCATATGTTTGTGTTAAGTGTATGAGGAGTCCCTCTAAGCTTAATGCAATTAGAGCAGATTAGTTTAATGGAATTGCTCATGTGCTCGAAGAGGCACATGATTACATTTCTAAGTTATGGTCCATTTGAACTCTTTTTCCTTCTTAATTCTGTTGCACATGAAGTCTTAATTCCACTCAGTATATTTATTCACTCTTGCCAGGAGGGAAGTTGAGCTTTTTCTTGCTGATCTACCTCTTCAAAGTCTCATTGCTGTGTTTACTTGGGAAGACATTTCTGTGTCACAGTGAGACAGATATCCAGTGTGACAGTGTGTTAGTAATGTACAGACTGCAGGACCCATGGGGAGGGCTTTTCCCTGATTAAGTCTACCATAGGTAGTCATTTGGTTAAGTGAGTTTCCTGGCTCCTGAATTACAAGGGTAAAAGTATAATACAGTTTTCAAGATGCTATTTTTTCATGGTATTGTCCAGAAGAGACAGTTTCATTAACTTTTCTTGATTAAATTGCCAAGCCCAGGTCCTGTTGAATACGTTCTCACTGCTTGCTCTGAAATGATCCAGTGAGTTGGAAAAATCTCTGTCTTCTTTATAAAGTGTACACTTCGAAGCCAGTGAACCAGACGTGATAGCTATCATAATCAACCACAGAGAAAGCAATTATGACAAAATTAGAAATATTTCTGAGCTCTTTACCCCATTCTTTCTTTCATTTTAATAATTTCCTTTGTCCCTCAAAGCTCAGTCTTCACTGGGTAAAATAATAAACCAGTTCTCTATTGAGAGAGGGAAAATAATTTTGTGTTTAGCTAAATTAATGGCTGAAAATTGGAACGAATGGCAGTAGCTTTCATGCATGGGAGCAAAACAGGGCTTCAAGGGAAGCTCAGCAGGGAAAGCAAGTCATGTAAGCTGTTGTGTTAGTTTGTTCCACATTTTTAATAGAGCATAAACCACTTTGCATGAAGCCGAAAACAGAGTGTGGAGGTTTAATGCAAATCCATTCCTCACCTCGGTTATTTGAAAAAAAAAACCACACTGAAGTACTTTTTGCGTTGGCAGATACAAATACAGGAGGGTTGTCCTCCAACAGCTCATGATGCTGCAGACATCTGTATGGTTTATCCGTGTAATTGGCCATTCCAAAGCACTTTGCAAAGCCATCTATTACATCCCTGCAGCACACCGAATGCGTTGTGGCAAATTGCTCATCCGGTTAATCAATGATCCGTTCCGTGCAGTGACTCCTGCAGCCCTATTTTGCTTTGTTTATAAACATAGCACCTGCCTTTCAGCCCCATCTTTGGCCTCAGATACCAGTATTGCCAGCTAGTGCCGATAGCTTCAGTGCTTGTAACATTATTCTGCAAGAAGCTGTGTATTTGTTGATTTTGTTCTTGTGATTCTGTTCCTGTTTCACATCATTTGGTGTCCAAAGACTTATAAGGATTATTTGCAGCTGTTCTTTTTCACAGAATGTATTTGTCAATCACAGCCCTTGAAGCTCTTTTGAGAGCTCTTCTGCCAAAGCAGATACCATCATCTCCCTCCATAACCAAATTCCAACCCTTTGTAGTACTCTTACAGCATTTCTTTTCCTTCTCTCACCCCATCCCCTTCCAAGAGGAGTGATGAGCAAGTTACAGTCTGCAAACTCTTCTGAAAGTCTACAGGGATTCAAAATCCATAGCACTAGCAAATCCTTTCTGTGCCTTTCCGGGTGGCAGACGCTGCAGTGAAACAGAACCCCGGCTTTTGTGTGCTCTGTTGAGAAACAAAAGAGCTTTGCCCCTTTGTGGAAGGAGAGCCAGCAGTTAGGAGGAGTGATTTGTCAGGCGAAGTCTGCTCCCAGCAATTCTTTTGCTTGACAATTTCTAATTGTCGGTAAGGAATCATGTTCATTGAACATGGCTTCAAACGGCATGAGTGCTGTACACCATGGAAACTCTTGGAAGGAGAAGAGTTGACTGGCAATAAAGGAAATAATTAAAATGAAAGTTTAAAGCACTGACAATTAGTGAGCTGAAGTGCTACTGCCAATGATAATGTCTTCAACCTAATTAAATTTTTGGCTCATTGAATATGACAAATACAAATGCAGTTTGGGTATCTCCTTATTAGACTCAAGAGCCTCAGACTAAAAATACATGCGTTTGAATGTTGCCAATGAGAATATTAATGAGGAAGTGCTAATCTTTGAGGAACCCTAATGACAGTAATGGTTGTGCTTTTTTTACCACTGATGCTAGGAATCACGGCAATAGAGAAAGGCTCCAGGCCATGCTGTGATTATTCAGGCACATTTGGGAAGGGAAGAGTAGTAAAAGCTTAAAAGTACAAAAAGCAATATAAAAAGAGGCTACTCTGCAAAACCACAGAAAAAGGGACAAATTGTAATTGGCTCAAAGTGATGTAAATGATCAATTATCTTTAAGCTTCTCATAGTAGGAGTGGAGTTGCAAAGCAGTGGAGTTGATCACCTGGAAAGCTGCTGAGCTCCTGTCTTTGAACAGCTTTCAGAAGTGGTTCCACTAACAGCTGTGAGGACTAATTCCTGTGCCAGGAGTGACAACTAACCCTGTCTTGTGGCTGCACTGGACAAGATGACACTATGACCCCATCTACAGCTTATTTTTTCTCATTTATCTACTTCTGAGCCAAAATTGTCCTTTGTGGGAATTGTTTTCCATCTGTCATTTCTCCTTAAACAGGATTTACTGCTCCAGGGTGATTGTGGACTCCAAAGGACCAAGCAGCACTGATAACTCTCATGCCTATTTCTTTCTTGTGTTAGAAAGGCCAGTAAAACAAAACATACAGGTACAAAATATCCAAGGAAAACTTGTTATTTAAGAAGTGTTGGATTTTCTCAGTATAAAGATATAATACTTTTATTAAAGATGCTCAGGTACATTTGTTTACATATCTGAATGTTAGGATAGAAGGAGGTTTATTAAAACTTGGTTATTAAATCCTGTGATGGAATGTTGCTCTAAGCACCACAGAATCAGTGATGGCAGGGAAGAGTATAAGAGAAGAGGCTAGGTCAAGCCACCCTTCAGCTACTTATCATCAGTGTTTAGAAATCTATATTATTGATCTCTGGGTAAATCAATGCCTTGTTTTCACACTATCAGTCCCGATAGACTTCCAGTGGAGCCATCACTGCAGGGGAAAGGTGTTCTCTGCAGCAGCTTGCAGTGCATTGAGACAGGGCCTCCTTAAGTCAGATCAGGATTTATATGGCATTTAAGGAGAAGAAAACTCCCTGCTGGCCCAATGCCTAAGGTTGGATTTTTCCTGATGAGACTTTTGTGGTATAGAGGTTTTCAGCAAGCGCAGGAGTTGGCTCAATGATGGTGACAACAGTACAATGTTGTGACATATGGGAAAAATGCGGGTGTGGTGTCACTCTCCCTGGCCCCTTCCCTGCCAAAATGGCCTAGAGAATAGTATGTCTTCTTTCTTTTAAAATTATAGTGACAGTAACTTTCAGCTTTTCAAAATCTGATTTTAATCCATGAAAATACTGGTGGGTTGTGAGTTATAACTTCATGGCTGGTACCAGCCACAGTAACAATTAAACACTGGTTATTCATTATGAAGGGGCACAATTCATTGGGAAGAGCAATAACTTCAAGAGTTTGCTTGAACGTCTGCCTTTACATCCTTGGTCCAATGTATAATCCTGGAACTCCATGTCAGCTTTATGCAGAATAGTAAGACAAACATTATAGTTATGCTACCACATAAAGTAAATGCTTATTTAAACACAAACCTTGTGCAGAGCTCTAGACAACCCTCTAAGTCACTCCCCAGTCTGACACAGCTCTTAGTTAAGGGAAACAGGAACTTAAGAAAAAGTATTTTTCTTTTGAAACAATATTAGAGAAAATAAAAAAGGCAGTCAATTCAGATGATAATTGAAAGTGTGAGGATGTCAGGACTAGTTGGGGTTCTGAAATGAGGTGCTGTAATCTCCCCATGAAGATCCATGTTCTTTAACTCTCCTGGGTTTGTTGTCCTCAGTGAGTCTCATGTAGCTTCACCAACCACCCCCACAAGTTAATTATTTTAACAAAGATATTAAAAAACTAGGGAGTATCCAAATCCCGTAACAGAACAAATATGCCTTGGGTGTGATGATTCAGATTATTCATTTTAAAAGTATGCAGCAATAAGGCAGACATAAATATGTGTGGAGCAGCACAAAGCAGCTCATCATCATCTGAGCCCACTGTGCCAAACTAGAAAATCAGCAAATTCTCAACAGAAATTAAACAGATGACCACAGGATCTAGTTTTCATTTTCATGATGTATGTGGAGCCGTGACTGTAACCAATACTGCAGCATCTTATTGAAGCAAAGTGCTTGAGATGATTCCAGAAGACAAAAGAGCCTCAGACACAAATGCTGGCACTGGAGCACCTCCCCAGCAGCCATCTGTCCCTGTGGCCAGCCCACATTCCACGGGACAGCTGGCTGACACCTGCAAACTTGCTTCTGGATATTGCAAAGGACTGAGGGAGAAGACCAGAGCCTGGCATGATAGAGCCTGGATGTTGTAAGGAGGTTAGCAGAGAATTTTGTAGATTTGTCCAGGTTTTCCATATGCAAGCAGGCCCTTGAAGAAGGTGGGAATCAAGTCAGTAAAATATTTTGATTTTGACAAATTAGAAAATTTGTATTATTTTTAACTTTTCTGACTGGGCTTTTCTTCAAGTAGTGCAGCATCGGCTCCGACATTAACTTTGATAAACACAATAAAAAACATATGTTGCCTGGCTTCATTATTGCCAGCTTAATATGAAATCAAGTCCCTCCCTTCAGCATTGCATAGCTGAAAAACAGTTCATGTTACCCTCCGGAGCAGTAGTCACCAGCAGTTTTTAGACACTAGGCAGCAAGGCAGCGTGGTTGTAGTGGTACTTCAGCAATCCTTCTTTCCTTTACGTACATTTTTAGACAGGCGATCAAGCAAGCCTATGGCTATTTATTTGCCTCTACTGCAGTTAAAGCTTATATGAACCATTACACTGAAAATTACTTTTCTTTCTCAGTTTATATGTCTGACCTTGGTAGCTTTACTGCTGGCTGTTACTGTTGCCATGGCAATGAGAGAATGATCTTTCTGTTGATATGATTGCATAATTAAGGGTCACTGAGACTGTTTAGGTCAAGAGATCATTTTCACAGTTCAGCTCCTTGGTGGGGGGTTAATATTGTTCCACAGAACTTTTGTGTATGGGGTGATGTGGTTGTCACTTTGTCATCGCAAATTAACCTGAATCCCACTGATTTCAAAGCTAAGAAGCAAAACTATTTGCCAAACCTACAGATTTCTAACAATCCTCATCTCCATGGTGTTGCTTTTCCTGGGTGTTCCCAGGCATAGAGACTGTGAGGTTTGTTGCCCCTTGTCAAATCTACCTGCTTTATACTTGCTCCTGCCAGTTTACAGTATTGTGTAAAACACAATCAACACTTATAATGGTAAAAGCCGCTGAGGATGGAAATCTGAGTCTCTGAAGAGTGTATCTAGCTCAAAAGTTCTTTCCTAATGAGACTCATAAAAAGCTTCAGATTTCTACAAAGACAGTTTAAGAAAGGACAAACAGGAGCATTCAGTGAACTCAGACAATGGTTTCTTTCTTGACCTAAAATCTTGTATAATCAAACCTTTCCCATTGTTGACAGGTTGTCAACAATGCTCTCTAAATCACCAACCATTTTTGCTGCTTGCTTCCACAGTCTTTCCAGAGGACCACACTTCTTTGGAAATTGTACCCAACCCCCAGTGTGATGCTCTGTTTCATTGTTATGAATGAGCATAAAGTAGGGGCTACTTCATATTTTTAATTCCTGATGTTCCTGAATTGACATCCCAGAGTAAGGGGGAAAAAATACAATGAATTGCATCACTGGCTGTGGTTTTATATATTGGAAAAACAGTTTCATAAATTGTATTTAATTATTATTATAGTGAATAAAATGAAGCCAGGTCCATATTAATACCTAAGCCTATTCTTTTGACAGCTCTTGAGATGTTTAGGGATCTTGGACCATCCACATCAAACTCCTAGTTTGGCAGCCAAAGTAGATGTTTGCTGCCATCCTGTCCCATGCTCTTTTGCTTTATTTTTATGAAAAGATCTGTGAAAGGTCTGTCTACCTATAGTTTCTGGCTCTCTGAGCAGGTTTACATTTTTTATATACCCTTTCTTTTTTCCTGCATGTCCTTTCTGAACAAGCTGTGCCCTTTCATATCAGTATTCCAGTCATGTGAATTCTTTCCTCAAATCTCCTGTTATGTAAGGAACATGAACACTATGAGGTCCTTTTCATAACTTCTGTAAATTGCCAATCCCTCTTTATTAGCACTGGGTCTGTCATCCTGGTTCACTGCCAGAAAAACAAAGATTTTCACTGCGTGATATAATAACTATAAAAAAGATTCAGATGGCTGTAAATAGTGCAATAAGACTAATTTTCACTATATTGTTTCAAGATGACTTGCAGAGATCTAGCCAATTAAAAATAGTAAGTGTTGGGCTAATGTAGATTTATGCTTCACACTGACAGTGTACCCAAGGATTCTACAGAAAGCTGTCGTGAGATGGAACAAGTTCTGCACTGGGAGTTTTGAAAACGGATAAAACAATGGAGACTGTAGTACAATAAATAATTAGGTGCAAATGTTGGAGGAAAAAAGTAGATGACATGTAGCCTGGTCCATCTGGCACCCACAGGCAGGATTTAGCCCTTTGGGACATTTTCATTGCCTTGTCCTTGGAAGAGACAGGTAATGAGTTTTCTGGATATAAGCTGTTGTAACAAATTCCTTCTCCTGGGCCGACTCCGATGCAGAGCCAGGCATTAGATCCCTGTTAGAAGAAGGGGAGTCTGAAGGAACATCTGTTTTCACATATGCAGAGCATCCAGAGCAGCCAAGGTTAGATTATCCTATTAATATGTTGCTCCTACAACTAACTTTATGGCTACATTTGGCAATTACTTATTTGATATCTTTGTTCTAGAAACTGTATAACTGTACATGAATAGAATCAAATATTTCTGCATAATTTTATGTCTAGTTGTGAGACAAAAGTGGCACTTTTTTCTTGAGTTCTTGCTATACAATGAAGAAGAGAACTGTTCTACCTCTGGACACCAATGGATGGCTAATAAGGGCTCGCTGACCCTTAGAATATTGCCATTTGTTTTCTTTTTGAAATGACACATGACTGCAGACTTTCCCAGTCAATATGCTTTAGCTAAACTGTTAGAGAACCCCTGAAATGAAAGTGGATATTATTTTCTTGAATTTTTTCCCCTCATTTACTTCCTTGAAAGTAATCCCAGAATGAGCTTTAAGGAAGAGCCAAACACTATAAGAAACAGGAAAGTGAATGGTTTGTGTTCCAGAAACCCAAAAGTCTTTGGGCATTGTGTTGGTGGTTGGACTGGATGATCTTGGAGGTCTTTTCCAACTTTAATGATTCCATGATTCCATTATCTTGACAATTGTAAGGATCAGGACGTGTTTATTTCTTTTCTTTCTTAAGTTGCTTTCATTTCCACGTCATTTTCTGAGATTGTGATTAATTTGCCTTCTGGCTGTGGTTGTTACCACCAGCTGCTGTGAGATTTGTTCTGTCACCAGTCTCCCAAAAAACTTTTTCAGCAGCCCCATTTTTTGGTCTTCCATAAAATTTAACCTCGTACTGCAATGAACAGTGAACCCTTTAATCTCCCTGGATTTTAAACAAATACATCACTGCTTATGAATTTTTACAAATGATTGTATCTAAAAGGATTGTGTCACTGTTCACCTTAAAACCCATGACCTAACTAAGAACAAATGGCTTTTGGGTATCTCTTGAGATTGAATACACGTACAACTCCTATCCTGTGGTACAAAACTTCTCAATGCAGGTTCTATATCTAAGCTTAATTATTAATCATAGAATCATAGAATCCTTAGGGATCGGAAGGGACCTCAAAAGAACATCTAGTCCAATCTGCCTGCCACAGCAGGATCACCTAGACTAGACCAAGTTGCACAGGAACACATTAATACTCCTCAATTGTATGTGGAATGTTCTAGTGTGACAAGGAGGAGTTGTTATTTTCTTTGATGACTCAATGTCAAAGTTCAGTGGAAAATTAGCTTTAACCTTGGTCTTGTGGATCGAGAATGCTGTCTCAGCAGCAGTGCACTGAGAGAATTAGTCTCAAAAAATGTTGGAGAAAGGTATTTTAGAAAGAGAATGGGAAAATCGTAACCACTAGACATTCAGTTTACAAAGACATTTTAATTTCCATAGTTTGCATTAAAAGCAAGGAGAATGGCACACTATTATTTATTTGGGAAGTTGATTTTTTGTTTCATTTGTAGATTTAGGATCAGGAAAGAATGAAGGTGACATGGGACTTGATCTGTGATAGGCCTTAGCAAGACATGAATTCCTAAATCCCTGGTTAGGTTCTGAAGCCAACAGTCACTGCTGCTAGCCCCTGGAATTGCCTTCTCAACATTAAAATTCTTAAGGCACCCTCATTTCGTGGCCATTTTTTTGTCAGGCTTGATGAGTGAAGGGAAGGTGGGTTTCAGTCCCTGCTCTACTGAATATTTAATCTAAAATAAGAAATATTAATAAAGTAAGGATTAGTTAGAAGTCTCCTGAGAGAGAATAGTGCCTCAAAACTAATCTGCGCCATACACACTCTCTCTGACCCAGTGGATATTTAATTATTTAATATAAGTGGGGTGGGTTCAATAGGTAGGACTGTGCACCAAGCAGGGAGTCAAAATGCTTTTCTGGAAAAAAAAAGAGGACTGTAATCCCTTTGGAAATAGAGTGGTTTGAGCCTAGACCTCCTACGTTCAGGGCAAGTACTGTCTCGTCACTGCTCTGACTACATCTACTACCTCATGCAAGTCTGTGGTGAAAGAGCTGGGGATTGCATGCTGTGAGTAATGGGAAAGGAGTAAAGTCTTCCCCTTCCCACTCACAACATAATAATCAATCTGAATTTATTTGTTGTTGCAGCCTAGATTTTCTTTTTCTCATAGCTACAACATTTCTAACCATCAATGTCTTCACTGGGATACAAGTGGCAGCTGCCAGAAAGCCATGAAGGAAGTGTCTGTGAATATTCCACATGCAGTTTAACAACAGCACTTTCAAAGGAAAATGGGAAACAGCATCTATGGTTACCAGTTGTTTTGTCTTTTGTTTTTTCACTTCTTTTGTCTCTTTTATTTATTATACTTGTTCCTAGAAATCCCCCAAGAGTAGCATAGGACTCTGCATGCACTAATTAAAAGGCATTCCCCGTGCCATCAGCCTTACTGTCTATATAGTTGAGACAAAGCGTAGGAGGATAAAAACATGCATGAATATTTGCAGGAGCTCATGAGCTACTGCTCAGTGGCAAGAGCAGAATTGAATTCCATGTCTGTCCTTTCTGAGATGAGAGCTCTACATGTTACATCAGCGTGTCTAATCTCTAGCTAAGAGATTAATATCAGTTTGAAAAAATCCTGAACTCCTACACTCACGTGTCACTTGCATGCAATTACAAGGGACCCGGTGGGCTTTGACTCTCACAGCTGTACGTTGGCTACTCTGCTGGGCTGCTTATACCACCCACAGAGCATTACTCTGTGTCCTGACTTGGTTTTTATTGAGGAGTGAGAGGGAGCTTGACCCTGTAGATTCCAAATTACATCAGTGGCTTTGGATCAGCCCTAATGACTGTTGCATGTATTCTCATTGCTGTTCACAGCCTAGTTCACTGGAGACAATGTTGTGTTACCAGCATTCCTCTGTTTGTCTAATATCAGCAGCAATTCACCACCTAATTCACATAGTATTGGGTTTGCTCCTTGGAGGAGGTGCCAATGTGCGTAGCACCCAAATGTGAAGATGATGAAGAAAGTAGCACACCTCCCTTGTGAGGAAAGGCTGAGGGAGCTGGGGGTCTCATTAGCTTGGAGAAGAGGAGGCTGAGGGGTTACCTCATGAACTCATGAATGTCTAGAAATATGTGAGGGGTGGGTGTCAGGAGGATGGAGCCAGGCTCTTCTCAAGGTCATCTAGCGATAGGACAAGGAGCAATGGGTGCAAGCTGGAACACGGGAGGTTCCATATAAATATCAGAAGGAACTTCTTCCCAGTGGGGATAATGGAACATTAGGAACAGGCTGCCCAGGCAGGTTATGGAATCTCCTTCTCTGGAGACATTCAAGACCTGCCTGGATCTGTTCCTGTGCATCTTGGTCTAGGTGATCAGGCTGTGGCAGGCAGATTGGACTACATGATCTTTCAAGGTCCCTTCCAATTCCTAATGATTCTATGATTCTATGCTGTGGTCACAACTGCTGTTCCTCAGCCACCAGCAGCAGTGAAAACCCAAGTGCTGCTCAGAAGGAACAGACAAGGTGTGTGTTGGAAGCATTGCTGAATCTCAGTGACGGTGTTTCTCATTCATAGTCAAAATTGCTGCATGTGGGTTCCCAGCAGCATTCCAGCTTGGGCATGAGTGAACATTTGAAATGTTATTTGCAGGGGTTGGAGATTATTTATTTTTATATGAAGTCCAAAGAATAGTGAGTGTTGACAGTGGCTGCTGAAGACTTTAAGAAACAAGAGAGACACCTCAGTTAAAGGGCCTGTTTGTCAGGGAAACAGTTTTGGTGACTTGTGAATCATCTTCGGGTCTTTTAGACAGTGTTTCATTCTCTACTTATTAGATAATCTTGGTTTATGGGTCTGAGTTTACTTACTTCAGCAGGCTTCATGACAAAAAAGTGATGTCCGAAGTGTTAAAACTATTAGTCCTCCATATACAACCAGGACAATTGATTTGTGAATTAGGGGTCCTCTTCACAGAAGTAATAAAGTTTTCTTTCTGCAAGCAGTGAAATGCCTTTCTTGTAGCTGTCAGTGTAGCCGTTCTGCATCGGTGTAAGGTATCGACAGAGAGCTCAGGGCAATAGCAGAAAAGGGCAGAGATTAAATAAGGGAAAGGGAGCAATCTCAGCTGAGTAGAGCTGTTCCAAACCAATTGCAAACACAATAAAACCGTAAGGCCCAACCTTGCTCTTGGAAAATATGTTCCTAGGAACTTCAGAAACAGCCTGATGATTTCATACATAGCTTGTAAAGAAATTAGGTCTCAGCAGTGATGAAACCTGTAGCTTTTGCACACTGAGACTTCACTGCAGCAATGATAATTATCCAATTCAGAATACTTCCTTTCCACTTAGTGCACCCTTCGATTTCAGCCAAGGTAAAACACTGGCCATCAGTCCATCTGACTGAGCATGACATATACAGAGAGGTTCAAAATCCTGCACTGAAATGAATGCTAGAACAATGGTCAGTTGAAATCTGAGTGAAGATCTCTGATGAGCAAGGTTTGCTTTTCAGGAATTAATATTAAACTCTAAGAACAGGAAAAGGGAAGACACCTACTTTTTTTCAACAAGAGATTTAGAGGGGGAGTGTGTGTTAAATGGACAGCTTGATTGACAGCAAATGATTAAAGTTAATGCTGTTCTTGCAAGATATGCACCAGAAAAATATTCTAAGTACTGCATTCTCCTTTCCTGACAATAGGTTTCATACACAAGTGCTCAGGTGAGTGGAACTATATACAAACAAGTAAGGATCAGCAACATCTGCAGAGCAGCCTCTGCAAAGGCAGAGAATGTGGTACTGTGTGGTATCAATTCCTTGCTGCTTCATTTTTGCAATAAAAACTGTGGAAATCTGCATGAAATCAAGTCATGACAAAGAGGTTCTTGATGAGTGGTGCTGCAGAAGTCTCTGCAGTGCCATTGGAGAGATTGTTAGTATTGGGGCAGAGAGAGCAAGAACCCTAAGTGCAGATTGAACTGATGATAGGCTGTGTGCAGCTTGTACTATCCCAAAGGCTATTCCATACAAACTGGATATAAAAATTTTATCAGACTCAAGGTATTTTTGTGTTTTCCAGAAGTTGTCTGTATAACGAAGTAATAACAGGTACATGCTTTAAAAAATTTTATTGACAGAAGGAAATAATGGAAAGGAGAAAAAGAATCTTTTATTCTGCTTTTGCTTGGCTCCTAAATAATTAATTCCAGGACTGATCATTCTGTGTAGATAGATACAGAGAGACCAACAGCTCACCCAACCTCATGCTGTTAGACTGCAGAAAGCTAGAAGCACCTGAGCTTTTAAAAGTTATGTGTGAGAAACAGGCTATTAGGTTGGTTCTCATTTCAAAGGCCAGAGTATGAGAAGGGGCACACAGGAGAAACACAGAGCATCTTTATAAGGCGAATGGCTATTCTGACACATTAGGGCAAAATGACAGAGGAAGATTTTAGTAGGATTTACAAAGTCCTAGTGGGGCTGAACCTCAGTATCTGCAAAGAGCTGCCTCTGCCCCAGAGTATTGCTTCTTCATGTCACTGATTTCATAGACAATATAAAGTTCAAGTGATGGTAGTGACCTTTTTTTTTTTTTTTAAGGCTGCCCAGTTTAAGTCATGCAGTATTCGTTCTCCAAAAACAAGATGTACTTGATTGCACTTCTCTTAGTGTACTAGAACTAATCTACTAAAATAT
Source organism: Upupa epops (assembly GCA_013397515.1). Taxonomy (NCBI): domain Eukaryota; kingdom Metazoa; phylum Chordata; class Aves; order Bucerotiformes; family Upupidae; genus Upupa; species Upupa epops. The sequence continues at coordinate 63,735 of VZRI01013060.1, forward strand.
TCATGTAGTGAAGAAAAATGGGAATTAAAAAAATAAAGTATGTGCAGTGTGTCAGAATTAATGTGCCTAGTGGAACATTAACTTCTGTATTTCTAAGACTTTTTAACCTTGCCACCTTAATGATGTTCTGATGCAGCATTTTGCAATTGCTATTTTTCTTTTTTAAAGTTCAAAGACAAAATGAACTAAGGATGGGAAAGGGAGGAGTAAGTGGGAAAAAAACAGAGGACTGAGAACAATAAAGCTGAGTCCTTTTTTCTTGATGAGTAAAGCTCATAAGCAGCTTGAAGTAATAATTTCATGCACAGGATGAATTCAGAGCATGCAAGCATAAAAAGCCATGTGATAATTAGGAAAAAAGGAAAGACTTAATGAAATTTAAGCGATACATATGCAGAGCTGACCCTTACATAGTCTTAAATGAATTTCACCCTCACATGGCTGCTTTTCTAAATGAATGTGCATGAAACATTAATATATTTGCATGAAAAATCCCACATGTCCATGGGATCATTTTTAGCTTCATATTTCTGCTGCACATGTGCTGACCTCTGTGCTCAGTAGTAATCTGTCTTTATTAAAATGTTATTTTGAAAAATACATAAAGCATTTGTGATGTTGAAGGCTTCTGAAAATCCAAACCATAAGAATGATTTTGAGATTGTTGAGCACCTAACCCTTCTACCCAACTACAAACTGCAGATGAGGCTTTTCATGCTCTGACTCCAATAGAAATAATAGATTTTTTGGTTGCAAACCAGCTGAGAAAGATTATATTTGAAACAGCAACTTTCATAAACATTGAGAGTATGAGAACAGAGAAAAACGGATGGTTTGTAATGGAGACAGTTGTGCAATGTTGGGCGTACTAATCACTGCTGTGTCAGGTTAGAGCAGACAGCTAAACCATCATGGAATCTATAGAATCATAGATTCATCAGGGATCAGAAAGGACCTCAAAAGATCATCTAGTCCAATCCCCCTGCCACAGCAGGACACCCCGACCAGGTCCAGGCAGGTTTAAAACATCTCTAGAAAAGGAGACTCCACAAACACCTCAGGCAGCCCCCTCCAGTGCCCTATCACCCTCCCTGGGAACAAGTTATAGAATTGGTAAGGGTTGGAAGGGACCACAGGATCATCCAGTTCCAACCCCCCTGTCATGGGCAGGGACATGCCAGTGCCTCATCCAGCCTGGCCTTAAACACCTCCAGGGATGGGACCCCAACCACCTCCCTGGGCAACCCATTCCAGGTTCTCACCACTCTCACAGTGAAGAACTTCCTCCTCACATCAAGTCTAAATCTACCCATCTCCAGCTTTGCCCCATTCCCCCTAGTCCTGTCGCTACCTGATATTCATCTGTCTTCCTGGTGTTCATCTATCCTTTCGCCAAGGCTGTCTTGAGACATGCACAGGGGCATTCTCCAGAAGGCACACAGACTCTGTAGGGTTACTCAGTTCTTTCTGAATAAGGTTCATTGCATGAGGCAATCTGCCCCAGTGGAGCACATCTTGTGTCAGAGCTGAGGCAGTGACCCTTGATCTTAACAGATCAAACCCAAACCATCCTTGATTCATCAAAGTAAACTTCTATCAGTTGTTTTAACATTGTATCATCAAAAAGCATTTAAGGTATTCCTGCATTTTCTGGCTGAGCAAGTCCTTTGCAGAGTGAAATGGAATTGTCCAGGAATAGTCATGTCCAAGGACAGAAAGATATGAATCAATAAATAAAACAATATGTTAAAACATACAGATTTTTCCTTGCCCCAGAGTTCCCTCTATACTCGAAGCCTACACAGTTCTTCAACATAAACCTTTAATTGAGGCTATAATGAAGTGTGTGCTCAGGTCACTGAAATGAACAAGATGTCTTGTCTCCAAGTTTAATTAAAAGATCTCTTCACTGAATTGTGTTGTACAAAATTCTCATTTATTTTATGTTTGTTGTAATTACAAGCAGTCTCTTGTCACACAGCCTATGCTTTTCTCTCCTGATTCTGTACCTCAATCTGTATGAGGGGTAAAAGGCACAAATAGGACATTAATCTCCTTAAAACAGCTTTCTCTCTTGCATAGATTTCTAGCTAAATAGAAATCTGATAATTTCTGAACAAATGTAGCTTTAGCAACTAGAGACCAGTTCTTTGTTTCTCAATACCCCTGTTCCAATGGCTCTCTGGGTATCTTTGTAATCTTGGAATATTTTAAATACATATTTAATGGTAAACATATACTTAAATTCCTTGGGCTATGACAGGAGTTAAGTAAATATTCCTAAGTGCTGAAGTGAAGACCTGTCTGCCTTGTTGTTTTAGGATGTTTCAAATAGGGACTGGTCCATCCTTTGTGCTTTCTATCTTGTACCACCACACCTGAACCCAGCTGCTCAGGAGGAAGTGTTTGTCCTTTGGTGACTGTCACTGAAAATGTGCTGCATGAGTGTGCAAAGGTTCAATATCTATTCATCCTTGGCAGGCGACTTTGTGTTGGACTGTCTAGTTAGCAGAGCCTTGACAGCAAAAATGTTTTGCCCTATGGGATTCATGGGGTGGTTTGGATGATTACACCGTGGACAGACATAACAAAAGTTTTTAGATTGCCCAGAATTGTGAACTAGATATGTAGCACTTACTGGGAAAGAATGAATGATGCCTAATTAACTCCTAACTTATTAAAGCCCTACTCAATTTTACACCTGGCTTTACCAGGTCAAAGAGATGTGAAAATGAGCTGTGGAGGTGTTTATTATTTTAAATAAATAGCCAGATGGATTAGGGTAAGAACAGAAGGACAGCCATCTCGGATTAGACCAGATGAGTTTGGGGTCCATCCAAACCTGCGTCTCCACTATGAAGGACAAGTAGACGGATTTTTTTCACAGAATCATTTAGGTTGGAAATGGCCTTTAATATCATCAAGTCCAACCATTAACCCAGGTATACTCAGCCCATCACTAAACCACGTCCTTAAGCTCCAGATCCACATGACTGTTAAGCATGCCACTTCCCTGGGCAGCCTTTTTCCAGTTGTCCTCGTGCAGAGCTGTCCCAAGTGTATAGTTGGCCAAGACAACCCTGCGCCAGGATTTCTTCTATAAATACATACTGCCACCTTCCAGGATGGAAAATATGGACTTCCCACACAAGCACTTTAATTGGAAACAGAACCATTGTCTGTAACTTTTCAGGCTTCTTTTCAGAAGTCCATAACATTCTGTGGCAATGACTTTCAAGAGTAATCTGGTTGTCTTCCTATTTTTTCCGTAATTACACTAGGAACACTCTGTAGAGCTATTACCGTGATACTCTCAAAGCCAATATTACTGGATATAGGCAGACACAAAAGTACACTTCTTTAGAGCAATTAATTATAATGAACCAGAGATGATGCTCTGAGTGCTTCATAAGGAGAAGACAATTGGGTGGGATAAGCAATAATGTTTGTGAGTTAAATTTAATCAGTTGTGCCTGTCTTTCATGGAAGTCGCCGAGTGGTATTGAGTTGCAAAAAGAGATAGTAGCAATGTTTATGTCAAGCAGAAAATGGGTGCAAGTATTGCCTGTACTGCTCTTACAGGGTCCTGAGTGTTCCTTAATTCCTCCTGCAGATGAAGGAAATGAGCTCTTTGTAAAAAGAACTTAATTTGTTAATGGTTAAGTCTATGAATGCTCTGAAGAAACATAACTGCAATCTTACAATTCTAAATGCAATACTTTTGTTTTCTCTGTGGTTTCTTTTGTTTACTCTTTATATAAAATTTGGTCCACAGGATTCCATTGCTGCACAAAACTTTCCATCATCATTTAAATCTCTGCTATACTACAATTGCTTTCCATCTTCCATTATAACAACCCTCCTGTACATAACTCATTAAGGCAAAGCCAGAAATTACTCTTATTTTCTCAGTGCTATTAGCTTTCCGGTGTCAAAATCACCTTTTACTGGAATTCTGCCAAGTCCATTGGGCAGACTTATAACAGAAAGGCCCTCCAAGAAACACAAACTATTTCAGCATTCAGCATATGTTCTTCTGAATCAGCTCTGAACAAAACAGGGTGGTAGCAGAGTAACACTGGAGTGCTGGAAGATTTGCTTTCGCTAGAGGGACATCAAGTTTTTTCTCATTCGTGGTGATTAAAAATCCAAGTCACCTTCTAGAAGAGCAATACTGTGTTGTGTTGACTCAGCTGCTCAAGCAAATGTATTTTGCATGTGCTATACAGTGGGTTTAGTTTTTCCATATGATGCTGCCTCTGTTCTCCATTTCTATCTTCTGGGTTTGACTCTTACACTTGACCCCACACTGACAAAATGATGCTTCACTGTAAACTGGAGATATAACAGTGGTAGTTATATGAACATCTCTTTCCCCAGTAACATTCAGTTACTGACTCTTGATCTGAATTTATCCCACGTGACACCAAATTTCTATTACACCATTTGTCATAGATGACGAATGAGTAAAGAGCCCAAGACAGTCATACAGGCTTTGCCTTGCTGCCAGGAAAGAATCGATAAAATCCCTGGTGTGGGGGCTGAAATTTAACTCTCATCACACTTTGTATTTATGTTTTCTCTTTCAGACTAACAGCTAAAGCAGTTGCTGTTCTCTTGCCAATCTTGGGAAGCTCATGGATCTTTGGGATTTTGGCTGTCAATGCCCATGCATTAGTATTTCAATATATATTTGCTGTTTTCAATTCACTGCAGGTAAGTAACTGGTGGGAATGTTTATGGCTACTGAACTACTGCTGAGATCCAATAAATGGATCATTAGTAAATCCTGCTTGTGTTTACTCCCTTTTTCCTATGTTCCTTCTCCTGCTTTTAAGTCTGTGCTGACCATACAGGGCTGGCTCTTTCTTAGTCTATAAACAGAACTTCTATCCCACTCAGTGTTTTAAGTAATAATAATTAAATAGATGAGATGGTGATCTCAATAAATGAAAATAATTCCTCTGGGCATGTACCACAGGCAAGATTCTTCAGCAGAAATACCAGAACAGTTTTTCAGTGTCAGTTTGAGGCTTCACTACTGAGACTAAATGAAAGTTAACTGAAGCTTATGCAGAAGGTGTGGCATAAGGGTGGAGCTACCTATGTGCTGCACAGGACTCCTACATGCAGGCAATTTGAGACACTGATCCAGACCCTGTCTTGAGACACTGATCCAGACAAACAGCTCTTTCCTAGTAGGAAAAGTAAGCATCTGCTTACCTTTAGGCAGCCACTTCAGTACAGACACAAATCTGTAGGTGTGTTACAATTCTTTCATGAATTATGTTTACAGAGTGAAAGAAAAAATGAACTCCTGTAAATTCTTCTTACTTTCATGAGCAAATAGCACTATGGTCACAAAAAGGCTGCAATAGGGTTTTCCACATAAGCTCCAATTTTAATACAAAGTAAAAAGACCTAAGTTTGGCTGAATTTTTCCCAAGAAAAAGTCCTTTAGGAGGGAAAGGGGTTGGGAACGCCTCACTTTCCATTGAACAAAAAAGATCAAAGATAGAAAAATTGTGTTGTGAAAATTTCCTAGTGTTAATACCCTTCTTTTCCAATGTCATAGCTATCAATGTGGTGTTTCCCAAACAGTATTCCCCTCTATCTTTATCTTTGCAGGTTCAGTCCAAAAAGTTTTCTTGTTATGAAAACAGAATTCGTGCTTCTTTTCCACGAGATATCTCCTTTAAGAATCCCAACACTTAAAAGACCCATTTTACAAGAAAAGTGACAAAGAAGTCTTATTATAACCTGATACTGCAGGTTTTTCCAGTTTAGCATGGGCACAGTTTGCTTTACTTGTCCATATTTTTAGTTTTCCAGCTACTCATGTACTCAATCAGTTTTATACAACACAGTGAGAAACGCCTTATTGTACTATTCTACAGTCTGTTATGACTATTTGTACAGTCATCTTCACCCTTTTCCCTTTTGTCTGTTTTCAGGGATTTTTCATGTTCCTGTTTCACTGTCTTCTGAACTCAGAGGTATGTAACCACATGGTTTGCTGTTGCTGTTCTGTGCAATTTCGTTGGTGTGTGTATGGTTTCACTTGGTGATCTGAGAGGTCATTTCCTACCAGGAATATTTTGTGCTATCAACAAACATGATGTCACCAAATTCAAGCGGCAGGAGTGTAAAACAAGAAAAGAAACTGTTATTGTTGCCTGCTGTGCAATTGGTTTCCTTTAGCTTTCAATTAGTATGACTGTTAATGACTTTTTTGACTTGTGGCTCATGCTTGATATTTATTTAACATAGGAAAGGTTTGCAAACAACAATAAAACAAAAAGATAAGAGGAGGCAGCTCAAAACTAAGGAAAGAAGTACTGCTGGGGGCTGGAGGAGCTGAACAGAGCATGGTCTGTGCTGCTAAGGAGGGCTGCATACATACTGGGAGGAGGACTCACTCTGTCACTCACCATTGGGGAATCTCTGCTTTAGTTACACCTGCGGCTCCAGAGAGGAAGATAAATAATATTCCTAGCAAAACATACTTTTGGACATTGACCTTGCAGTCCTTAATGGGAAACTAAACAAAGCAGAACACATTCCAGGTATTTTTCTTGGCAGGGAATTTCAGGTTTTTGTGGTGGACCAAGAGGCATCTTTTTGCATTAGGGCTGTCTCAGAGCAACTGGGGTAAAGCCAAGGCAAGGCTGATGGGGCTTGTGCAAACCATCTCTACTCAGCCTGGAGCTTGCAGCAACATCTCCTCCCATGGCAGACAGATGAAATGTTCAGCAATATGTGTTACTGATAACACAAGTTTCTATGAAAACAATCTGCAGCAGCTGGCAAAGGGTACTGCTGAGAGGATACCCACACAGCTTTGAGCCTCCCACAGCTCTTTCTTCTGGGTGCTACTAAATATTCTGCCCCACAGCCTGCTGTGTCTTCCTCTGAAAAATCACACTCCAGCCCTTCTGTGGAGATATTGTTTATTCATATTTGCCAAACTATTCAGACTTAGAGCACTGGTATGATCTTTGCTGCAGTCTGGAGAGTCCGGCCTGACCATGAAATTCTTTATTTAAATCAACTAATGTTAAGTAGAAAGGGTAAAAGTAGGAAGGATAAATACTATATTCTATTCTCCCCTAAGTTCAGAAAACCTTCTTCCTGCTGTCAAGCTTCAAATGTCTTACATCAAATACAAATACTCAGATTGCTGCCATTTCTTCAGGAATCTCCTGAGAAATTGAATTCTGAAACTGTTCTGAATTCCTATCCTCAAAAACCACTTCATGTGTAGCTAATGTCAACTTCCACTCTTGGAGAGCAGGTCTTACTGGCTCCATTGCATGAGGAGCTTTACTCCCAGTGTACCTGCTCAAGAAAAGCAGCATACTAAAGAGAAGCACTGGAGAACAAGTACTTTGGGACTCTGGAGCAGCCTGTCCCACAGTACATGTCCAATGTGCCACTGTCACCATGACAGCTCATTCATTGAAGCCCCCTGAATTTCCTCAGCAATTTATCTCTGTGTCTCACTAGCCTCACTACTGCTCTTCATAAATAGTGGTTCTTACCTTTCTTACCAGGCTTTGAGCTTTTTATTTATAGTTTTAGCTATGATGCATCCAGAGTGCAGATAATTCCCTTTCACTCTGCAGGAAAGGGAAGACTGTAAGACCTACCTCATCTTCCTGCAGTGTCCTCTTTTGATTAAACAGTTTGCTTGACCTGTGTTCACACTCACTACTTTCTTCAGGGGTCTCTCCATCTGGGATGCTGTACATTGTAGCTGAGGCCATGCCAGTGAGAATAGGGAGGAACAATTACTCTGAGCATTCTGTAGGATATGTTCCCCTGATAAGACATTTTTATCATAGTGTCATCACACCAGTCAATCACTGCCAGCCAGGAAGCCTTGATAAATCTCATCCACCTGCCTAAGGAACAACTGTCCACCATCTTTTCTTTATGCAGCTGATTGTTTTCACTTTGGTGCTGAATCTTCCTACACCTATAGGGAATTTCATCCAGTATCTTTAACTAATTTCACTTTACAACAGGTAGGCAGCTGCCTTATGTCCCCATGGCACCTGAGTACTACCAGGACTGCTGGAGCTCCAGAGAGAGCATGTCTGAACAGAAGAGCTTGGGGCTGTTTATTTAGTTAGAAAATGTGGAGAGTCCTAGGGAGCTGCTGAAAAAATGAGTATACTAGCACCTCAGGAAATCTTTCCCACCAGGACTGGAAATAGTGGGGATATGTGCTTATATGTCCCTGGGATTTTGGTTGTACTAGACATCATTTTTACCAAGACTAATGCTAATACAGTCAAACCTTGGACATCCAGGAGGATGGGACAACCCAGTCAACATGAAAATTCTGTCAATGAAATGAGGTTATACAATGTTTTGTGTTTAAAGTATGGGTACTTGACAAGTAAAGTTATGCTTTAAAATAAAACCATAAATTAAAGAAACACGTGGGGGTGGATTGTTTGTTGATTCTTAGTACAGTGATATTGATGTGGATGAAGGATAATGTGGAAATGACTGTAAGCTGCACTTGTGAAAATAAACGTGACTTTTCCAAGAGAAATCTTCTACCTCATTTCTTTATTTTTTTCCCCCAAAGGTCAGAGCTGCCTTTAAGCACAAGACCAAGGTCTGGTCCCTTACCAGTAGTTCGACTCGCAATATCAACGTGAAACCCTTCAATTCAGACATTGTGAGTATTCTCTTTCCTTCCTTTTGTTCCTGTTGCATTTGAATGTTCCCCATCAAATCCTACTGGAAAACACAGGACACAAGAAGGCAAGTGGGTATTTTTAGTACCTGACCTAATGCATGGCACAGACAGGGGGAATCAGCAAGATTTAAGCTGCAACTATGAGATCTGTTTTGAAACCAAAGGACAGAATTCTGCTTTCTAGTAAACTATCAAAAGTAAACAAAGGTTTAAATACTCTGGAGTATAGTTCAGTGAGACTGTTCCCATTAATTGTAATGGACTTCACATTTTGCATTCAAGCAGCATTTTGGCAGTGATGATCAGTGATGATGGCTTTATGATTGGGCACTTTCACATTTAAGTCTGAGGAATAAACTGCCAAGGTGTGAATATGCCTTTTTAGCTCTCCTTCAATTGTCTCAAGGAAAAGCTGCTTGTTTTTATAAAAAAAAGACTTCTGAAGTGATAGATAAAATTAAGTGATTGCTGCCAATCACCTCAGGTCCTGCCAGTAACACTTTAAAGATCCTTTAAGTATATGCTGCAAGGCTCTGTGACAACACTGTGACGTAAATAGATGCTATCAATCCTTTATTTCACCCAGAGAAGAGTGGTTTATTTAGCAAAATAAATAAATCTATTTTCAATACAACTTTTTTTTTTCCAGATGACTGGGAACAGGCCAGGCACAACCCCCACAAAGCTGAACACCTGGGATAAAAGCACCAATTCAGCCAACCGCATTGATTTATCAGCAGTCTGACAGTGAAAATCAAGCCATACATTCAGGACCTCTGACACAATGTCCACCAGTTTTTCCTCACTGTTAATACCAGTAGAAAACTGCTTTTTTTAAAACTCACTGCCTAATAAATTGGAAATTGCCATATTGTTTTGTTGAGTAAATAGCCCTCATGTGCTCGCCCTAGAAACCATTACACATCTTACCACTCGGCTTAGCAACGTCTGTAAAAATAACCAGCGCAAATATACACTGGATGGTTTTGTCAGCAATGATGAAAACACCAGGTATACAGACAGGGCTTATTGCTATCGGAATCATTCCAGCTCCTGGAACTGAGGAAAGGCATCATGTCTCTGGAAAGATGGATTTTTATGCTATAAAATGAAATGCTTCCCATTGTGATGTTGGAATGGGGCTATTCTGGTCTTGCTGTGTGCTCTGTTTACATTTATTACCTTACAGAATCCAATTATCAAAGAGGAGGTTATTCAAAATACATAGTGTGGTGATTCATTTAAGAGCTACAAGGAAGCTAGGATTTGAGGGAGAGGCAGTTTCCAGGTACTCAGCTCCCAGCATGGGTATGGAGTTAGCAAAGCTAACAGACATATGGTTCAATGGGTATGGAACGTGCAATACTTGTACATGTGGCCTATTAGTATTTTAGATATTCCAGTTTACATCATATCTCTAAAAAGCAGAAAAGGCTATGCGTGCCCTACAGCAGTCCAGGCCATTTCTAGTGCTGATGTGAGTCTGCTGTCATCTCGCAGTACCAAGCATTTGTATTGCAGTGGATGCAATAAGCAACTGTCCATCAAGGGCATTTGGCACAGGCTCTGTAGCTTTCGGAAATCAAAACCTGGCGCTGTGAGTTATCTTCCTCCTTTTACTGGTCAAATGGAGACACTGAATTCCAGCCACAGAAATGTAACACAATGATATACTGTGAAGTCAGCCAGACTACAAATAAGTCTCTGTATTGTTACCTACAGACAGCTTTTAAATAGGTCTCTGCAGAGCCTTTTGTGGTTCTAAACTCTGTTCAGCACTTAATAGCTTCTGCTTTAGTACTGCTATGAAGTATCTTTAAGGACAAAAAAAGTCACTGTAGTTTTTCTTCTGACCAGTGTTTTGTGGGTTCTCAGAAGGGATGTTTGGAGCACAAGGATGCAATGTGCAATGTGCACAATGTGCAGTGTGGGTTCTGCCAATGAGGAACTTTTCCAGCTGAGGATAAAGCAGGGACCCTAAATATGTGTCTTGCTGTAGGATTTACTCAGCAGCCAGGGTCTCCAGAGCAGTTTCCAAAGAGGTGGCCCCATTCACAGAGCAGCTTTGCAGCCTCCTTAACTCCTGCACTCCCTTATTTGCAGAAGCTGGCTCACTTACAAACCAGGCATATTGCTTTGCAAGAATCATCAAGGTAATTAGCATGCCTAATATTATCAAAACATTACAAAATGAGAGCAGTATGTAAAATCTTCAACCTCAGTTGTTTTTGCTAAGAAGTGGTCCGTTTTTTCATAATTAAAGGTTTGAATTTTCAGCAGCTCAGACCATTTCTGGCCTCAGTGAATCTAACAAGATGTCTGCTACTGATTTCCAAAAGAAAACATTTTTGCACCCTGATGTGCAGGGTGGAAATAGTTTATTGATGAATCAACTTCTACACACAAAACCCCCCAAAGGAAATTGATCTTTAGGGAACAGGAAACAGTCACTAATTAGAACTGAATTGAGTGAAGTGTTTCATCCAAATGACATGGAGTTGAAAGTTTATCATTGATAAAAAAGCCAAACAAATATCAGTGCAGTTCATTCTGGACTGATCCAAAATAAGTTTTCTCCACATTTCCTTCCTGCATTAAGGAATGAAGTATGGGCTAAGCTTTTCCACTTTCTCCCCTTCCTGGCCAAGATTTCTTGTTACAGTCAACAAACTGAACCCCCACAATTTGTGGCTACAGATTTAAATTATCTGCGTTTCACCAGGTGAATGCTGGATGTGTGCAGCCCTAACAGAGCAGAGTGTGACACACAGCATGTCACAGATGTATGTGCATTAAATATACAGTCCACTCATCTTGTGTTTCCTAGTGCTGACTAACTGCAATTGTGACATCAAACTCTGTAAGGCAGGTCAGTAAAAGCTAAATTCCTAAAAGGCTAATGTCTTTCTTTTGGCCTTTTTGCTAGCCTCACTGCACTGAGCTATCTTACTGCTCTGCAAATACATGGATGTTTCGTGGCCTGAGAATTATTAGTTTCAGTTCCTTTTCCCCTAAAAGACAGAGTCGATGGAGCCCTGAGAATGTATGGATGAGACTGTAACAGAACAGTACTGTGATGACAGTGTTTGTATTGTGTGCAGACAACCTATTTAAGTGTATTTTTTATACTGGCGCATGTAGAGTTTTTGTTGTGGGTTTTGATTTTTGGGTTTTTTTACACTGTGACCATGGATATAGATTGAGTCCCTCCTTGCTCATTTATCTTCTAATCATTGTACTATAGCACAAACATCTCTGTGAATGAACGGGAAGACATAACACTTTCTTGGGGGGGGGGGGGTTAAAACTCAATTGGTAAGAATATTCCCCTCCATGCAATATTCATCACCTCCATTTATTCCTGTGCTGATGTGTATTTGCCACCTATGTCACTACCCAAGGTCCATTTGGAAAAACCATGCATCATACAAATGACAGTACTATAAAGGGCTAAATCTGTTTTTCATCCAGGTATACCAAATCTTTAAATTGCTCACCAAAAATAGGAAAAGCACGAAAATGTTTTAGATTTTATGCATTAGAATGTGACATAGATGTATTATATATTGAGGGAGCATTTATTATCCTGTATCTCCTGAGATCTGCTGTGGATAACTGGTATCCCATGCTTTAACTCTTGACCGTTGCTTGTGATGAAGCAGTGTATCTTGTTGTTCATGTCACACGAGGTTAGGAGCTAGAACACCGAATGCATAATACTAGTTTGGGGGTGGGGATTCTTCTATTTTTGATAATCTAGTGAAAAAACCTCATGTCACAAAGTACAAATGTGTGCCACCGCCGTACAAAAGTCCATTCTTCTTGTTTAATGTATTTTTGTTGTTACGAATACAGCAAATGTACTGAATAAGAAATGCTCAAATGAATCTTTAAGCAGGCTCTCTCTGTCCTCAGTTTTTTGAAGCCTGAAAATCTTGCTGTTTATTTATGGACTTGTATATAGCAGCTATTGCCATGTATTTTTCTGGACAGCATCATTTTGTCAATGGTATGAAAACTTAATTGAATGAGATGTGAGTTTTAAAATAGGTAATGTAGCAAGAATTACTGCCAGTAAGTAGTAACATAATTTCATTTTGTTGGGTATTTTCCCCCCACAAATAAATAAGAAATCTTGATTTCCTAAAAGAATTTGTGCGATTTTTTTCTTTTGACATGGGTTATAAACAACAGCATAACAATTATTGCTCCCTATGAGTCCTATTGTTCTGATTAAAGAAGCAGAGCTTTACTCATAGAAGTCCCACTGAGTGCATCAGGTGCACATAAGTAATGAGGAAAGTAATTCCCCCCTTTTAAGAATGGAACCTATTTTACAAAGTAGCTGCTGCAGGCTATTTCTTCTAACCCTGCTATTCCAGCAACTTGGTGAAGGTCAGGCCCTCAGTGAAAAAAAACAACATTTACAGACAAGATAAAGAGATTCTGAATCAGTCTTGGAAGGGAAAACTTCTACCAGAACTCTGATCCTAGTGGTGTGTGGGTATTTCAGTGTGTATATATATATGCTAAATATACACACACACACACATATATATATGCACACATTTAAATACATGCACATTAATACATAGCTATGCATTTGTTTTAATATATATGTATGTATATATATATATACACACATACATATACTTATTCAAGATGTCTCTATTTTCTGTGACTTGAGACAGATAATTTATTGCCACCAGCTCACCATTTTTTGGATGCCTGGAGCTCAGGCATGGTCAGGCAGGTTGATGTTTCATGAATGCTTTCTCCACACAACCTTCAGCAAGGAACTTTTCCTGACTATGTGTTTATCCCATCAGTGGAATGGAGGCAATGACATTTCCCTCTTTGCCAAGTGCTTTGAAACTCACAGCTGACAAGCATTTATTATTAAATACTAGTTACCCTGCCATTTTCCTTCTTCCACCTGGTACTGCCTCCACTGAGATACTTATGCTCCACTGTGTCCTGTTAACAATGGAAAGCAGCTGTTTATTGCTATAGCATTTGGACAGGACTGTTTTTAAGAGCTGCAGAGACATCTTTCTTTTCATGGCTGCAGGGTCTGACGACATGTCCCTGCCTGTGTTATAGGATGAGTGGGTCCACCTGCCACAGACACTGCATCACAGCAAAAGTGGAAAACTCTGATGATGTCCCAGAAGTGCATCCAAGTAAATGAAATTCCTCTTTACCTTCAGGACAGCAAACATGTAGCCTTATCAGCAGAAAGAGACCTTAGAGAGTTTAGCACAGCCAGTGCAGACAGTGAGCATAAAGGTTCAGGTCTCATGTGATCTGTACAGAGACAGAGAAGCTTTGGCTCAAGGACAGTTTCACTCTATAGCAGGGCGGTTGGTTGTAATCGAGTGCATTACAAAACCCGGGATAAGTTTTCGAACCAATGCATATTGTATTAAAACTTTATTACTACACTTTCATCTGAAAATGGTCACGCAAATCTAGAACTGTTACACCATCACAGGGGCTCAATCCTGTAGATGACGTTTTCTGTTGCAGTGAACATTACATGATCTGTTTGTTTTCCTCTGGGGGACCGTAGCTTGACCACTCACCAAGGTGCACACCAATATGATGAACAGCAAATGGCGTTTATTATCACGTGGCGTACACTTATATACCCCATGTCCTTCGTGTACGCCCCCGTTTTTGCTGACATAGCAGAATAGAGGGCCTATCACGTCACATCCCACAAGCCCGCATGCGCATAGTACAACAGTTTTCAAGGTTAAAGCTAGTTCTATTATGATTAATAGACTGCCAGCTGCCTTCTCTGGCTGTGTAGATGTGGTGAGATGATGATGGAAAGTAGAACAGGAAGGGCATTATGTGATGAAGAAAATCAAGTGCAATTATAACTGGAAAAATTAAAAATTTTAAAGAAACCCTCCTCCCTTTGTACCCATCCCGATCATACAGCAAGACATACATAAAAGAATACTATCATACTGCGTTGCAGAATGCAGAGGGTATTTTTAACATTTATCATTCATGACAGAATAATAAATTAGCTAATTTTGGCACTGCCTTATACCATGTTTGCCTTTAAAAATACTTGTGTTGTATCACTGCTATGCTCGGATGCCTCGGTGTAGTATGTCATGAATAGTTATTGCTATAATTGCCCTTGTTCACACAATTTTCTTTCTCAATAATCCCATATGTTCTTGGCATTTGGGGGCCATATTTCATCCTGTCAAGGGTGATTACAACACTAAATGTAGCACTGACATCAGAATCTTCACCAGGTGTTGATGCAACAGAAATATTAAGTCAAAAGGCACTTTTAAGCACTGGCCAGTGCATCTTTAGCACGCAGCTTCCTTGACCAGCTGCAGAGGGTAATTCCCACTAGAGCAGGTTCAGGCTGTCTAGTTTATCTATACCAAAGGCAACTAAATTTTTCACTTTTCATGTTCATTTCTGTAGTTACAGTACAAAAGCAACAACTGGACATTGCATGTCTTCCTGGAAACAAATATTCCCCAAACATTTGCTTACATCTACTTATGAACATGGAATAATGCATGAAATAGTGCAAGCCAAAAAAAACCAACCCCCAAAATGGACACACAATGGGCAACTCTGTCACTGCAAAATCTTTCAAGTTAGTTTGTACTCCTAACAGTCTGGAGGAAATGCACAACAAAAGGAAAATCACATTTTACCCTCCAAAACTGTCTCAGAAATGATCAAACACTCCTTGGAAAATCTGGGGCTCATATAGCAGGATTTCAACTTAAAATACATCTTGTGTTGACAATAACATTTCCTTCTGGCATTTTTGTTTCATATTCCACACAACTACATCTGAGCATGTCTTCTCCTTGCTTAGTCACTTATCACTAATATATCACAGTTTACGATCTCCAAAATCAATTAAAAAATAAAGTGATAAAAATAAGGATTCATAGAGGAAAAGGGGTAAAGCTCAGTTCTTATGGAGACCCATGGATCTTTCATACTCCCTGTTGATGACTGTATGGAAGACTGAATTTTTGTGTTGACAGCTTCCCGCAGCAGCAGCAATAAGCATAATTATAACAGAAAAAGTATCTATGGACTACATTTCATAATTGGTGAGCTGAAAACTGTGCATGTAGAGTGCACATTATTATGCATAAACACCTCAGGTATGTAGTCAACAGAATATGCTGCAAGTATTAGCCCCATGAGGTAAGGGTAGTTATTTTTAGTCATGTGCCTAAAAAAAGCTGCTAATAGTAGCAGATCAACCCACAGCATGCAAAAACTCTCTTAGAATTAGTTCTTAAAAGCCAGTGATTATTTAGTGATGTTATAAACAATTTCTTTGAACACTGGTCTGAACAACTGATGGGCTGTAAAGGTTTAGGTAAGCTGCTTAGAGAGATCCTAACATTAAACTACTTTAATAATAAGCCACTAGTTTTGATGACCGCTTAGTTCAATCACAGCCTGAAAAAAAAAGTTAACATTTA
This sequence comes from Upupa epops, assembly GCA_013397515.1. Lineage (NCBI taxonomy): Eukaryota > Metazoa > Chordata > Aves > Bucerotiformes > Upupidae > Upupa > Upupa epops. The sequence goes on from VZRI01013060.1 coordinate 79,938, forward strand.
ACAATGTCAAAACTTCTGTGTAGGGTCAATGGTACATAGCAAAGCATTGCCATGGAGAAGAGGAGCAGTGTGTGGAGAAGAAAATAGTTTGAGTACAATGTTGATAACACCAGCAAGTAGTAATTGATTGACTCATCCCAGCATGAAAGAGCAATATCTGAAGATCTCACCTCCAGGATGAGATGATCAGTGCTCTGGAAATAGTGACAGCCAAATCTCCCTGGAATAATCCTCTTTTGAATATGCCAGTTATACAGACACACACGAACCCCTACTGAACAGAATAAAGTTGTGAATCAATACACATTCAGCTTCAGTGAGTTTTTGCAGCAAAGCATGTTGCAGAAAGCATTTTGCTGTCTTCTCTCACCCTGGCCAGCTGGGGAGGTTCTGAGGTTGGATGCAGTCCTCAACAGCCACCTTTCCCTGACACCCAGTGTTCACAAATCAGCAGCACAGCCAGGATATGTACTTTGTGTTACATGCCTTACATTACATGCCTTTTGTGTCACATCCTCTCTGCCACAGTGTCATAGCTGCTTCCTTCCATAATCAATGAACTCAAACTCATTAAGGAAAACAAATAATCACAAAAAAGAAAAGCTATTTGCCACCGATAAGAGCCACACCAGTGAAGCAGGATGGTCCTTTTTTCCAGTAGTAGAGCAGGAATCACCCAGGGTGTCACAAATCTGGATTCTGCATTCTGGTCTACAAGGTAGCTGGAAAAAGAAAAATGTGTGAAAGTCACTGTTTGTCTGAAGGGTCTCCAGTGCACAAGGCATTTCTGTCAAAACCCGTTATTATTTACACATACTGAACTGCTTGCTTCAGACGCTCAATACAGGATGAGTTTGTACTGCAAAATGAAGTAACTCGTGCTGTGCTTTGCTATCTTGAGAGCAGAGCTTACTGCAATCAGAGTAGCCATTCAGGAGTATTTCAGTGCACAGTGAAGGTGCTATGGCTTCAAGAAAGAAACTTCTATCAGTAATTTCTCTTTGAATAATCAGTAGCTGAAATCACAGGGACTTCTGAAATCAAACTTATTTTCTCATCTATGAATGGACTAGAGCCATGAAAGGAGCAGGCATTACGCACAGGGCACTGAAGAATGCAGAGCCCAACACTTGCTACCCTGTGCAATCACAGCTCAGCTCTGGGTGACAGCAATGCATGGGTGTCTAACAGAAGTTCCCATGTAAGCTGACACATGGACAAAAACTTGACAGAGGCACCTGGAAAATGCTCTTAGTTCTGTTTCCTACAAGGATGATGGTCATACAATGAGGCTGAGGCAAGGAGTCCACCTCAGAGGGACTCTCCAGCCTGGGCACAGTGGCAGGCTCTGCAAAGCCTGTGTGTGTGCACAGAAAGCCATGTAAGAACAGTCTGTCTTTCCCCATGACTGCTACGTTAGCCATAACTCAGAATGAGAAACAGCAAAACACTCTGTAGAGCAACTTTTAATAAAATCTTCCCATTAGGGAAATGTTTGGTCCTATGAGCACCGAACTGTTCTTTCTGCAGGAAAAATACAGACCCTCCTGGATGTGCATTAGTGCAATAATTTAACATGGAAAGAAATATCAGATAATTTTCTTCCTACATATCGAAGCTCTTCATTTAATAGAGCTATTTTTTCAGATAACAGCCTCGGTAATGGCACTACAAGAAATGCTCATTGGGAAGCTCAAAACAGCTAAACTTTAGTTCTCTTCTGTGTCCTGTAATTTGTGAAACATCATACTTTCCAAGATGAGAAAGAACTTAGAGATGCAGCTCAAGGAGAAAAAAAACAAATCTGAAACAAACAAGAAAACCTGCCAGAAAGTGCCAGGCAAAATGGGAAATACAGAGGCCAGCTGCACCCTTAACCTTTCTTTGGGCCAGGGATCACAAACAGCAATTCACTTTGTTCTAGTGAAGTGATGCACACTGCAAACACACATATGCAAGCTCCTCCTGCCTGCCAGCACAGTAGGAGCCTGGCCAAACCCATCAGATTTCAGTCAAAAAGTACCCACACAGGAATAGCAGGACACCAAGGATCTGCTGATGGGTCAGAGTGCTCATTAATCCCCATTTTCAGAGGAATGCTTGAGTGGAGCAGGGGTGATGGAAAGTGCCAGAAGAAGCAGCATTTTCCCTATTGCTAAATACGAAGCTCTCCTAAACCACAGGACAGTTGGTCACCTGCTGTCATGGCCAAACCTACCGTTACTCCTTATTCCTGCCAAAAAGCAGTAATATTGTCATGCATGATAGCAGTGCCACAAAAGCATAAGATACCACCAATATAACCAGGACCTCTCTGCTTCTGTCTGAATAAGGTTCAAGCACTCTACCATCCAGGCTAGAACTTATTTTACAGCCAGTCAGCCAAACTGCCAAGAAATCTCCTGCCCACTGATTACTTTCAGCAAAAAACTGTGTCTTGGTGCCAATAAACTTGCAGACCACATTAAACCACCCTTGCTGTTAAAAATCTCATGACATAAGAGCTGTCTGAGAACTAGAAAACTTTGCAGAAAGAAACACTGAAGAGTTTGGTTGTTTCCTGTTACCTTAGTGTTCCTCATAGCTCTATTAATCACCGGGCTCAGGTCTGTACTGAGGGCTGTATGATCTCTCTGAAGAACAAGAGGGTTGGACCAGGGCTGTGTCCCCTTGTTCCAATAACACAAATAATCAGCATCTTGGTTTTGAGCAATTTGCAACCCAGCTTCTGGGCTTGACCATTCGTTGCAAATATTTTTTACTCTTTATTTTTAGTTAATGACATCTAAACCAAACATACTTAAAACTCCTGAGTTCCAGTTATCTATTTGGCAATCAACATTTCTTTTTAAAGCACATCACTTCCACAATGCTTTAAGAACAATTTAGTCATTTGTGTCATAGGATCATAGGATCATAGGATGTTAGGGGTTGGAAGGGACCCAAGAGATCATCGAGTCCAACCCCCCTGCCGGAGCAGGACAAAACTATCTAACACAGATCACAGAGGAAAGCATCCAGGCGGGCCTTGAAAGTCCCCAGAGAAGGAGACTCCACGACCTCCCTGGGGAGTCTGTTCCAGTGCTCTGTGACCCTCACAGCAAAGAAGTTCCCCCTTGTGTTGAGGCGGAACCTCCTCTGCTGCAACTTACACCCATTGCTCCTTGTCCTATCACAGGGAGCAAGTGAAAAGAGCCTGTCCCCTCCCTCCTGGCCAGCCTTCAGGTACTTATAAACATTTATCAAATCTCCCCTAAGTCTTCTCTTCTCCAGACTAAAAAGCCCCAAGTCCCTCAGCCTCTCTTCATAAGCCATGCCCTCCTGTCCCCTAATCATCCTCGTAGCCCTCCGCTGGACCCTCTCCAATAGATCCTTGTCCCTCCTAAACTGGGGGGCCCAAAACTGAACACAGTACTCAAGATGAGGCCTCACCAGGGCAGAGTAGAGGGGGAGAAGAACTTCCCTCGATCTGCTGGACACACTCCTCCTAATACACCCCAGGATCCCATTGGCCTTCTTGGCCACCAGGGCACACTGCTGTGCCATGGTCAACCTGTTGTCCACCAGGACCCCCAGGTCCCTCTCCACAGGACTGCTCTCCAGTAGATCACCTCCCAGCCTGTACTGGTGGAGTTTGTTATTCCTCCCCATATGCAGGACTCTGCACTTGTCCCTGTTGAACCTCATCTGGTTTCTCTGTGCCCAGCTCTCCAGTCTGTCCAGGTCTCTCTGGATGGCAGCACAGTGTCCTCTCTCTCAAACTCATTTGTTTCACTCTCTGGTGTTTTCTAGTAAAATGAAGTGAGAGCAGATGTCATAAACTAAAGACATTTATCTCCTCATGTTCTGCAGCTACTGCTGCAGAGTGTTGTGCTACCTTTGCTTCTGCCTTCTGCTTTTCCATCCTGCAGATGGTGGGGTTTATACAATGAAATTAATTACAAGTCAAACTGTATCTGTCTGTGTGAGGCAGCTGGTCTCTGCTTATGGAAATCAGATATGTGCATAGGTCTTGCTCCCTTCTTCAGACTTTCAAGCTGGTTACCTCCATTCCCAAAAATATCTCTTCAGTTTATTTAATTCCTTGGGCATTTCTTACTTAGTCTTGCCAGCTCTTATATCAGATATTGTACATGGTCATTCCTGCAGTGTGTATGTGTTACCTTCTACCTTTAATATCTGCATCTGACATTGCCCTGCCTGGCTGGGGAGACGGAGGTTACATGATAAAGAGAAATTGGTGGCTATCTATACAGCCCAGGGGGTAAGTGGCTTTTTTGCAAACACTCATTTACAGAAATCCATGCTTGGCCAAGAGCTTTCTGAAAACATCCTGTCCATGAACCCAGATGGCTCTGTGAAGCAGATCCTGACGTGCTGGGAACTAGTATCAATTAAGTTACAGCATGTGGTGCCACCCAATTGCCTATCTCTAGCTGATTTCTCCAGCAGCACATGATCACCTCTGGAGCCCCAGGTCCGTAGCTTCTCCCTGTTTTTTGGCTCAGGGTAGACCCCCTTTGCTTCTTTTTGGACTGCCTTGGTATTCTGACAGGCAGCTGCTGGCTGAACACCACATCTTGGTGTTTTACTTGCTTTGTGTTTCAAATTTGGCAAGTGATAGATGTCGGAGCTCTTAAGATCCCAGGTTTCTGTGGAAAGTATTTTTCCCATACAGTTAGGTCAAGGGCACAAACTTAGAAGTAGCTGGTTTGAGTTTATTAAAATGGGCTCTGTAAAGATAATATTGCAAAAATAATACTTTGCCCTAGAAATGTCTGAAGCCCTTTGTAAGCAAGAACACAGAAAGCCCAGGCACTAGGTTGAGTTCTCTGCTACCCTCAGCACCACGCAATGGGCACAGGCAATGAAAGATGAACAGAGTGTCCCATAACTAAAGTTATTTCCCCATTTACTGTTCAAAATCTAACACACTACTTTGGGAATGTTTTACATCCTTGATTCAAGGCAGGCTCTGTTTGGATGCTTCTTGCCACTGCTCTGCATCTTAATTTCTCTGCCATCTCTTAGTCTGTGAGGGTGCAGCAAAAATTACTTATCTGAAGCAGAAAAACACCTGAGATTTGTAACACTTGCATCAACCCTGCCTTAGAATCACAGAATGTCAGGGCTTGGAAAGGACTTCTAGAGATCATCTAGTCCAACCCCTCACACCAGAGCAGGATCTCCTAGGACAGGTCACATAAGGCTGCATTCAGGGAAGTTTTGAAAGTCTCCAGGGCAGGAGACTCCACAATCTTTCTAAGCAACCTGTTCCAGTGCTTCATCATCCTCACAGTAAGGAAATTTCTCCTTGTGTTTAGGAGGAACTTTCTATGTTCTAGCTCACCCCCATTGTCCTATTATTAGGCAACGTTGAAAAGAAACCGGCCCCTTCCTCTTGACACCAACCCCACAGATATTTATAGACATGAATAAGATCTCCTCTCAACCTTCTCTTATCCAGTCTAAGCAGCCACAGTTCTCTCAGTCTTTCTTTATAGGAGAGATCACACAGAATTACAGAATTACTGGAGGCTCTAAGATCACCAGGTTTACTTGGGTTTTAGGTTGGACTGGATGATCTTTAAGGTCTTTTCCAGCCTCATCATTACTGTGATACTGTGATGCTGTGACACCAAGTCCAGCCTATGAACTAACATCACCACAACCTAGACCATGGTGCTAAGTGCCACATGCAGTCTTTTATTAAATGTTTCCAGAGATGGGGATTCCACCACCTCCCTAGGCAGTCAATTTCAGTGTCTGATCACCCTTTCTGTGAGGAAGTGCTTCTGAAGTGTTCAAGTCCCTTAATCATCCCTGTAGCTGTAGGTATGCACAGCTGTAATTTGCTGCATTTTCATGCAAGTCACAGAACATGATGCTCATACACCAGAGAGCACACAGGGGCTGCTCCCCAATTCTGCCTGGCTCTAATGGCAGGTCAGCAGTCTCCATAGCAACCCAAACTGAGAGCAGCACTTGAAATTGATCTTCATACTAATAATTTCATTGGCATTCAGGAGGCAAGAAAGAGGCCTCTCACTGAAGGTTATGTCAAGACTCCTCTGATATAAGCTACCAGCAAAGCATCTTTTAGCTGGCAACTTGCCCCAGACCAGCAATTCTTTATCTACCACTGGTTGGACTCTATTGAATCAAACTGCTACCAGAAACACTGACTTTCCTGGTCTCATGTTAGAATGAGAAATTAAGTTTCTGTTCGAGGAGCCAAGGTGCCATAACCATCTGCCTAACAGGAATACCTTGATAGATGCACTGGATGATAACTGCAGTAAATCCCACCTTAGTTAAAAATTAATTCACTTCTCTGTAGCAACTGAGAAGGTACCAGTAGATTTAATGACAGAAGAGTAGACTGTCCCCTAATCTGTGAGATGTATTCTCCTGAGCAGTTTTGTGTGTGGAATTTACACTGCTTGCTTGCTACTAGTTTTTATTATTATTATTATTAATACAAATAATGCTGATGATGACAGTAGTGTTTAGAGCCCAGCAAGAAACAAGGCTGCATAAACACAAAGTACTAGCCACTCTCCTCTGGTAAGCAGGATGGGCATGAAAGGGCAGCTCGCAAACTCAGTGAACATTAAATGGTAAAAGCTTTTGCCCTACAGCTCCCCCTGAATTTACTTACTGAACCTTGTGCCAACTCTATGACTAGCAAGAGGATGTGTTTTGATTAATTTCAAATATCTATGCAACAGAAACATTCAAAATCCAGACTCAAAAGCAGAAACCCATGATATTGGAGGTTGGACTACTCTTTACATTCTGTGGTCATTTTTCAGAAAAGTGAATAGTCTGAAGTTCATACTGCCACAAGAGATGGAAGAGGTGACAGCAGTCCAGAGCAAAAGCAAAAAAGACTTCTCTCCATCCAGCATTTTAATGATATTTTTTTGAAAGAAAGAGATTTATGAGGGGCAAAGGGTTGGGGTAAGAAAAAAACATTTACTAAACCACAGTGAAGGAATGAAATAAACCAAATACCTAGTAACCCTTTTCAAAACACAGCCAAGACCGACCCCATGTGATGTTTCAGTTTGTGTAGTTCTAAGGCTACTATGAAAGCAAGGAAAATATTCTAGTTTTATTTCTCTCCTAACAGGACTGAATATATGCTATTAAAATACACGATTGTGTTAAAAATGCTATCTAGTAAAATATGCTTTTTCAACATTTAATACAGGAATTAGCAGGAAATCTATAATCTGTGGGTGCCTGAAGTGAAATCACATGGCCCTGGATTCAGTTCTATCCCTGAGTCTGGTTCTTAACAGATACCTCTGTAGACCGCAGTGGAACAGAAATCACTGGAAAGACAGTAACTTTTGCTCTGGAGAGCTAAGTGGAAGTTCAGTTCTCCAAAAAGTAGAGGGCAGGTATTTAATGTACAACCACACATCTTAAAGCCTGGTTTTCCTTCTTTTCCTGCTTTTTCCTCAGCACCCAGTACCCAGAGCAGCTTTCAGTGGGTCTCTTTCAGAACCTGCCAATACCAGTCTTGAAGCACCATTTGAGCACTTCCTTTTGGAGGAAGTTCTTCAGCAGAGACCTAAGCCAGGAATCCTATCCAGAGACCTGAATCCCACCCAGCTGTATTCAGCACCAGAGAAGATGACAGAAATGTTTGGCACTAAGAGAGTGAGCTTTGGCTCAGGTACGGACTCACACCAGCTTCACTGAAAAAGAGCCTTCCCTAATTTTTGGTAAAGAAAGACAACGCAACCAGGCACAGGAGATGGAAATGAAGAGGATAAAAGGCATTTGTTTCTGCTTTTTCTGTAGAGTATGAATAGTTCCTGAATATCTTTTGAAACAGAGAAAAATCAGAACAAAAGAAAAAAAAAAAAGAAAAGAAGAGTAACTTCACAATTTACCAGCTATTATATTATTGAGTGTTCCTGGAAAAAGACAGTCCTGGTCTATGATCCAAATTACAGATAAAACCTGGCAACACGGCAAACAGAATAATAAATGTTATTTTATATAAAAGAAGTAGAAGAAAAAGCACATGTTTGTTATCTCACTCAGAGCAGCCCAGTTCTCTGTCAGAAAAGGCAAAATTTACAATCAGCCTTATGAGGAAAAGTAGATAAAAGAAAAAAATAACAGACAAAAGGCAGTGGAGAGGGTAAAGAATTTTTTCCCCTCCATTCTTTCCGGAAGGCCAAACTGATTGAAGCAGCTATTCTGCACACAGAACATACCTAATTTTATTTAAACACAGATTTACTAGAGAAGCTAGTGTGGCTGCAGCCCTTCTCTCTCACCCAGCTCTTGCTGCCTGATGAGGCAAGGCACACATCCTCCACATACTGGGATGCTGAAACAGGTGCATGCAAACTGAGCTCCACTGTACAGGCTGGAGCAGCATCCACCTCCTATTTCTAAAACGTGCTTAAATGAAGTTAAGATGCTAATGCAATGCGAAATGACAACCTGCCTATTCCAGAATCAGAAACGGTTGTGATTCCCACTGCAACAAATTTCTCTGTCCTCTATCTGGCAGCACCTGAACATTCAAACTTAAAAAAATGCATGAAGTCAGGGATATGCATAAACACCATGCCAGTACTGAGAGTAGAATGTCAGAGAAGTATCCTTCAGATAAAAAGAACATTTACCTATGTCTGTCACTGTAAGATGTAATTACATCCAAAAGCCTGCGTGACTGTGGATCTAGAAGAGGGTATTCTTTCTACTCAGATCAAAACATGCCTATTACTCATTTTCAAGTGGTCCAACTCTCAGCCCAAGCTCTTTATTAACTCCAATTACAGAGATGCATCAGAGGCAAAACTTGTCTTGTTGTGCAACTCCCAAGAAATACATTCTGTGAGACAAATGGACTGCAATATCTTCAGCGTTTAGTATTATTACACTGGTTCCCTTTTTTTGGCTACTACATTTGTTGATAAACTTGAAACTTTTTTCTAATTACTACTAGCCACAACATGGTAGGAATTTCCCTTAGAATTTACAACCTTCAGTTATTTGTTGCTGACGATAACATTCCTTTTCCAGTTAAGAAAAAGAATTAAAGATTTACATCCATCTGAACATAAATGAGTCACATACATTCCTGTCAGAGTCTGTCTAAGGAGTAATTTGTGACTACCCTTTCTCAACTTCTCATTCAGGCAGAAATCATTAGAAAAGATTTAATCAAGAAAAAGTAGTGAACTTGACAGAAGCTGGCCAGACAAATGAGAAAATCACTTGACTTCTATTAAAAGATGCTGGGTTTCTTGAGATAGACCCTACATTTTTTATTGAATTAATATAGCCTCAGCTCTCTATTTCAGCTGAACTACCGTTTCCCAACTATAATTCAAATTGTAAGTCAGATACTTGTCTGCTGTTCTTCAGAGATCTCTGTATGCACACTTGGATATATCACTATACCTACCTTTACACTTGTAGATATGAACATCTGAGCCCTATTAGCACTAAAATCCGGCACTTTATATCTGTCACTGTGCTGCAAACTGCAAATCCAGACCAGTCCTGGCTTTGAAATGTCAGGATGCCCAAGAAAGTTACCAGAACTTAGATATTTGTCACTCTTTAAAAGAAACAGTCTCAACCAGCACAAAACTGCAGGGAAGCCTGGGCACTTCCTGTACCAGAATGAACACCGATTAAGGTGATGCCAGAACTGACATGTTTTTATCAATGAACCCAACAGCTAAGAGGGAATTCTGCTCCAAGGACACAATCCAAGGTGTTAGTCCTCATTCTGTCTTTGTATGGTACCAGCAATGGTGCTTTTTAGCCCCTGGAGGTTCAAGGGTTGTCTTGGTGCATTGAGGATACGGATGCTGCCCATAGAGCACCTGCTTTGAAGCAGCAGAAAGAACCCAGCTTAGGAAATGTAAGGATCTGGCATACAATGTGGTCATCAAAAGTTAAAGTAACTTAGGTGGGGACATAAGGCAAGGGACTCCTAGGAAAGTCCCTTCCCCTGTGCATAGTCAATGCTATGTCTTTCAGATAGGTCAGACCTTGAGCAGAAAGGGCAGGTGGCCCAAATCATGCTGAGAGACAACAAATATTATTCAGAAGAGCCTGGCAGAGATACTGTAAAGCCAATATCACATTTAGCAGGAATATGGACAGAAAGTGGGCATTTTTCCCAGAGGTGAACGCCAGCATTTACTGAAAATATGTTCTGTTTACTCTGCAGCACTAATGTGTCTCAGTGTTGTGCAGACCCAAGTGTTTTCAGTATTCCTCCAGTACTCTTCACATCCTGCTCAGCCAGAAGTGCTTTTACCTAGCTTTTGTGTTCTAGTTAGTAAATTTACAAGATAATTGAGTATTCAGGAAGCAGCATTTGAAATGTGAGTGAGGAATCATTTGGTTGCTGAGAAATTACCATTTAACATCCCCTCCCACTCCACTGTTTACAGGAACTGTAATGTACATAGAGAGATGACTTATCTGCTTCGACCTCATTTCTGCATTAGCAGCCTGGTGTAATCATGTAAGATCATCAGAGCAAGTGAACAAGTTTGAGTTTTGTTTGGTTTGTTGGGTTTTGGGGTTTTTTTGGGTGGTTTTTTTTTTTTTTTTTTGTGAGGTGAAAGAGAAAGAAAACCCTAGACAGGCTTTTCCGAGATAATACCAAAAATTATGTAACTACTTTGAACGCTACCATGAAGTGACAGAAGCTGTTCCATCACAAGTCAGTCTTCATAGTCACAGAATAGCAAGAAGGGTCCAACGTTACCCTTGTATAGCAGCACAGATTTAGAAATAATTCATTTTATATTATTCATACAAAATCTGATACATGGTAGTGATAAAACAAGGCAAACATGGCTACATCTTAGGGCAGCTGCAATCAAGCATGTTTATTCCTCTGAAATATTTGTCTTTCTGGATGGTTTATAAAGGAAATTCTGATTATAACATTCTCACAAGTGTATTGAGATTATTGCATCTTATTTGAAGAATGCCCCAAATCTCAAAAAAATAGTTTTCCTAAAGCATGACTCTAATACTTACCTTGCATTCACATTATTTTTAATATCTCTGCACCTCTTCCAGTTGAACAGAGGAAGATGAAGCAGGGAAAAAAATTCAGGTTCCCTTAAGCTTCTCAAAATTTGATTGAAAGTTTATAGGATGAGAAATTTTGGGATAGAAAGATTCTGCTCATGGAAAGGCTACTTTATTCTGAATAAATATGATCTGTAACAAAAATCTGTAGTAATAAGTATGAATAATATAAATATTTGAATATTGTCCCATTTTAGTTGATAAGGACTCCAATTTGAAGTGTAATGGAGTCAATTGGTTGAAAGATTTCCAACTGTTTCAATAGGGTTTATGGCATGTCTTAGTCTGGACCTGCACGAGACACTGACATCTAATAACTACTTCATAGTCACAGATGTTCACAGTTTGCCATTCAGCTAATTTTTAGTTGCATGAGTCAGGTACAGGTGACTAATTGCAAAAATACTTAGAAAAATGCATGTTACACTAGGGTATGTGTTGTGCCAGCTAGAAAACACTTAGTCACTCACTGGGTCTGTTTTCTCATTTATTGAAGCAGAGAACTAGAAAGATGTGTATGAAACTGTGCCTCTGGTGGAAAGTCCAACATGGGAGCAAACCACCCCCACACTTTCATGTTTAGGTCAAACATGTTCTTGGGAAACAAACATACAAACAGACCCTCTTCAATCAAAGTTTGCTGCTGAATTCAAGTAAATAATGGAATAATCTTCTGTTCCCGTTGTTCCCCTCAAGGTAGATTCGTGGGTCACTAGGCACTGGCAAAGACTCATTATTGTTTAAGGCATCACTTTACATTTCAAGCCATTTCATCCCAGAAAAACAGAAGACCTTCATACAGAAGTGCAGTTTCTGAATGGAAAAAAGAATAATATTTGCAGAAAGCAAACACAGATACTGTACCTTCAGAGTATTTCTACTCTGTACATGAGAAGAATCCCTTTATCTTAATATTGTGTATTCACAGCTCCTGGTGTGAATCTTAGCTTGGTTCTGTGCCACGCTGATCCATCTGCTCTCTGCTGAATGCATTAGGGACATTACCTCAAAATACTGAGGTGAAAAAGCTGATTTTTTTTTGCAGCAAGGCACACACTCTCTTAAGTGCAACCTCTTCCTCACACTGCATCAAGAAAACAATGCTTTGGGAGCAAGGCCTTAGCTTTTAAAACCAAACCAAGCGACACAGCAGCCCACCAGCCTTAAATAATTTACCCTCCTCTGACAAATCATTCCTGAGAACTATTGAAATGAAATGCTTCCAATAGAAGTGTACGGCTTAAAGGTATGAATGGAGATAGCATTAAGAAGGTCACTCCTTCCCCCTCTGTTCTCACTGGACTTGGAGTGGAACAAAGTGAAGTCAACAAGCAGCATCAGTTCAGCATAAAGATGATTATCTGTCAGTGAACTGTACTTCTCTGTATTTGCTTAAATTCAGATGTAAAATCTTTCATTTAATCTAATTTTTTCCATTTCAAAAGATGCTTCCTATCGAACTCAGAGTGCCTTGACTTATCTCAGACATGCATGGTCCAATGAAGTACACACAGATATTTCGGGCATTGGATGCTCAGTAGTAGTTCACCTTAGAGAGCAGAGGGGGAATTTGGGCTGGTTTCATCCTGAATGGATTGCAATAATAAAAAGGTTAACAAAGATGATGCTCTGAGAGCATCTTATGCCACATCTGTTATCTCAGATAAACTCTCTGGACAGGACTTGTCCACCCTTACAATTTTTAAAAACATAATTCTTTCATTTTTCTCTTCCACTCAGCTGGCTTGGATTACAAATCAAGGAAACTTCCACAACAAGAAGAATACTTTTCTGTCTCTCACAAGCTCATTTGAAAGCACCACAGAACAATGATTTTATCATTGACTGCCCTTGGAACATCATTTGCCCTGAACTATATGTCCACCAGATCAGTCTAATACAAATCTTTTCTCCGCCTTGCAAAACAGGGCAGTGAAGTGCCAGCTCACACCTCAGTGTTTTTCCCTAATAGCAGCATTACAGCTCTGCCCACATCACACCATCATTTTACAGGAGTTTTCTTCATATATCAGTGTTTGTCTAATCAGAACATGTCAAACAGCATAAATCCTTTTTATTTCCAAAGCAAGCTGGAAAACTCCCCACACCTCAGTTACACTATCAAAGCAAGATGCTATGAAACAAATACACTGGAGACTTTCCCAGCTCAGGATATTTTCAAGTGAATAGTGAAGACCTCATCACCAAGAGCTGGAAAAGCTTTGGAAAAGCAGGTACCTAATGTTGTGACAAAACCTAAACTGAAATGATTCAAGGAAAGTTATTTCTCGTCTACCCTCTCATAAGTCTGTGTCTTGTGACCCCTGTGAGGGCGAAACATCCACAGACCACATTTCATCTCTCAAAAAATGTGAACATGCAAAAATTCATTTATTAAAGAGCAGGAAATGAATGAAATGGCCACATTTAATGACGTCTGCTACTTATTCTTCCACTAGCATTGGACTCCTTCTTTTACACGTGTTCGCTGTATCCCTCCCTAGAAACTAGTTTTAAAATGTAAGCGTGCAATTTTTGCTAGGGCATCCAAAGTTTCCCTCGTGTATGTACTGTGTGCACATAGCACTCCTCACCCCCCTTCCTACTTGGTGCCTTGCAGTGCTCTTGTAATACAATAGTACAGTCACTGTACTAATAATAGCAGAACTGTAATAATAATAGCAAGGACATTAACAATGTATCTCTAGAAATAATATTGTTGTTGCTGGTTCACCTAATTTAATAGACCACTTTATTTCCCTTAAAATCAAGTAAGTCTGTGGGTCAGGAAGGAAAGAGAAGAAAAACTAGAAAATTTTATACTAGTTCACATATTTGAGTCAATTTTTTGAGTTTCATCATCATAACAGTCCTGTAAAATGCACAGTCTCATCTAACAGCTGAGAAGCTTGGAAAATCCCCCTTATTTGGGGTCACACACCTAGAATCATAGAATGCTTTGTGTTGGAAGAGATCTGTAAGGGTCATCTAGTCCAAGCATCTGCAGTGAGCAATGACATCCTCAACTAGATCATGTTACTCAAAGTCTCATCCAGCATGATCTTGGATGTCCCAAGGGATGGGGCCTCCACCACCTCACTGGGCAACCTGTTCCAGTGCTTCATCAACCTCATTGTAAAGACTTTTTTATATCTAATCTAAGTCTATTCAGTTTTAGATAAATCCATCTCCCCTTGTTCTGTCACAACAGACCTTGCTAAAAAAGTCGCTCTCCATCTTTCTTGTAGACTTCCCTTAATTACTGAAAGGCTGCAACAAGGTCTCCTCTGAGCTGCCTTTTCTCCAGGCTGAACAAGCCCAACTCTCTCATTATAGGAGAGGTGCTTCAGCCCTCTGATCACTTTTGTGACCCTCTTCTGGACCCACTCCACAAGGTTAACGTGCTTATTGCACTGAAGACCCCGGAACTGGACACAGGACTCCAGGTGGGGCCTCACCANTCCATCTCCCCTTGTTCTGTCACAACAGACCTTGCTAAAAAAGTCGCTCTCCATCTTTCTTGTAGACTTCCCTTAATTACTGAAAGGCTGCAACAAGGTCTCCTCTGAGCTGCCTTTTCTCCAGGCTGAACAAGCCCAACTCTCTCATTATAGGAGAGGTGCTTCAGCCCTCTGATCACTTTTGTGACCCTCTTCTGGACCCACTCCACAAGGTTAACGTGCTTATTGCACTGAAGACCCCGGAGCTGGACACAGGACTCCAGGTGGGGCCTCACCAGAGCAGGGGGAAGAATCACCTCCCTTGACCACTTCTTTTGGTGCAGCCCAGGATGTGATTTGCCTTCTGAGCTGAGAGGGCACACTATCGGTCCATCCCCAGCCTTTTGTCCACTGGTACCCAAAAGTCCTTATCCACAGGGCTGCTCTCAAACACATCATCTCCCAGCCTGTACTGATAACAAGAGTTGCCCTGACCCAGCCAGGACCCAGCCTTTTTGAACACAAGGTTAATACTGGCCCACTTCTCCAAATTTTCCAGGTCTCTCTGAACAACATCCTGTCCCTTTGGCTTATCAACCACATGGATCAGCTTTGTGCCATCTGCAAACTTGCTGAGGGTGCACTAGATTCCACTGCCTACATGATTTATGGAGATGTTGAAGAGATGTACAGACCCCTGAGGGACACCACTTGACACCAGTCTCCACCTGGATATCGAGCTGCTAACCGCTGCTCTCTGGAGGTGTGGAAGAACCTTGAAAGAAGCAGACATTGACTCACAATTTTTAGAAAAAGCTAACAGGTACTTGCAAAAGATTCCTCATTGGTGACAAATGACAGCTAATGGTTTGCCTTTCCCTTCCTGACCACTCTTCCCTCTGACAACACTAGCATTTGTGAAGGTTATGCCACCAGTGTGTGACAATATTAAAAGATCCAAAAAGGATGAAATAGCTGCATTAACATGTTTAGATAATTCAGTTCTTTAATCTCCTAATAGGCTTCAAACAATGGATGGGTTAAAGATTTGATAGTGCCAGAGAAGTTGAACTTCAGATGTTTTATTAAAAGGAAACAGAACTGTTGACCGCTCGCATTAGACAGACACCATAAAGGAAGGCATCTATTTGCTCACTCACTCTCAATTTCAATTTACATGAAATTTGAGGATTATTGTCAACATCTAAAAATTTGACTCAAGCACACCTAACCCTTATCTAAACACTGTCACACCTGGAGAAAATCTAAAACAAGCCCAACACAGTGTTTGGAACACTCATCAGTCCTCTAGCACTAAAATGGATCAAACGCTCTTCAGCTTCAAATTAAGAGTGTGATTCTTAAATTTTAATAGATGACTATGTCCTGCATCTTCAACTAGCCAGAGGGCTCAAAGCCACAAATGGAATCATGATTATTCTCCTTCTTCCATGCCCCACAAAAATTCTGGGCAGTCAATGGGAAGTGATGTCAGAGTAGTAGTGGAGTCCCCAGTGCATTCTGCAGGTCCCTGCTTGTCTTTCCAGTTCTGAACTAAAATTTGAGGGGAAATGCACTGAAGATTGTATGTTACAGGCCAAAACATAAAAGGTAAAAAGTGAGGGTCTCTGTCAGTCCTACAAAAACCTTTAGAATAGAAGCAGAACTCTGCAAACAGCCGAACCAAACAGAACAATGTAAAACCTATTTATTATTGGGGCAAAGAGCAAGCAGCTCCCACACATCCTGACATTTTGGCTTCAGACCCTTCTCCCAGGCTGGCATGAGCAATCAAGGTTATTATCAACAACATGAGTTGGAACACTTGCTAGCTTTGACTCTTAACTGCTAACAGCAGGGTAGATAGGGTTGGAGCATGAGTAGGATGCTGTATAATCTGCTCCCAAGCACTTTCAAGCTGCAAACTGTTGTACTTAAAGTGAACATTAAGAGCTAGACCTTGAGCGGATGGCTTTATCAGGTGGTGGCTCTGGATTGTGTCAGGAGCACAGCACCAGTCCCACAGTACAAAGCAGAGCAGTATCTCTTTGGGTCGACATTTTTTCGCAGGTATTGTCCTGTAATTACACACACATTTACACTATTACACTATACAAGCATTTGCTGAGGAATAACAGCATTTCATCACTGTCTCCATACACTAATTAGACCCTATACAATAAACAGCATGGGCACAGAAATACATTCCCTAGTAACTGGGAGAAAAGCAGGAATGGGGCGAGGAACAAGGTGGACTACCAACCGGAAGTAAACCACGACGCCTCTTGCAGGCATTTCAGATGATGCTGCTGAGTACTGAGCTGCATGTTTAGGCAGCCAGGTTCAGATTTTTCGTGTCATTGTATCACAACCCTACAAGGGTTAGACCCATCACAAAGTCTAAAGGCTTTGAGCAGCTAAATCCTGCTTCCATAACCAACTAGGCAGCTGGACGTCCAAGTAGTAAACAGCATCAACAGGTCTCAAACCATAAATCACATGGGCACAGACATTAAAATACTCTTAGCTACTCAAATGCAAATGGATACCTAGCAAAAATGTTCAAAAAGAAACTTCTACTTTCAAAAGATGATTTTGAAGATACAGCTCCATGGTTTGCCTACATGTCACAGATATGTTTTAGATTCCTAAATCAGCTTAAAGCTTCCAAAATGTTTACTTTTATCTTTCTGTAAAATGTAATTTATGATAACATTATGGGGGGTGATGTTTCTAATGTAACAAGTACTATTTATTGAAACCTTTAATGGATTATGCCTTTCCACACTTCTGTACAACTATAGCCTGGGAGGAACAACTTCTTTTTATCAGACTTCATTGGAATATTTATTCAGTATGATCTTGTGTTTGAATTTTAGTCTCTAAAACAGTAATATAGTTTTCAGTACTCTATTTACATCCTTGCAAAAGCAAAAGAAATCTCATTCAAGTCAAAATGGTTTTGATTGTCCATTGATCTGTGTAACCTACAGCAACTAATTTCCCAGATTGGACTAATAAATTAAGATTGCTTCACTACAATTCTGACTACTGTAAAAAGAGATGCTAAGGGAAAGAGATTTACTGAGATGAAAGAAATCTCCATTTTAGCTACATTTTCATAGCTCCTTTGGTCAGGATAAGATGACAGATACCAGAATCCAAGATAAAGATATACGATGCTTATAAATGGCATCTAAGTTATTGTTCCAGAGAATGAGCAAAATAAGTGCATTATTAATCCTGGCTTCTTAGGCCAACTTAATTACTGTCAGTAAATCAGCAATTATTTATGTAGTTTCTTTACAGTGAGTAACTAAAGTATTGAAGTTATTTATCACAGTTTCCCAGCAGAGCAAATTCAATACTTTTTTGCTAAAATATAATGCATGAACGTTCATTTACTTATGAAGCTCCTGCTGTTGTACAGCACACTACATTCTATTGTATTCTCTATTCACCATAATACATTTAATTGACATTGCTTTTACCAACCAGTCTCTGTTACTACAAACATCTGCTCTTTGCAGATACCTCTAGAAAGCTGTTGGTACTTGGCACACTGCAAAACAGTAGGGGTAGGTTTCACTTTACATTAAGAAAGAAAACTAAGCTTTAATTTGAGTGGTCAGAAAGTGACTTGGATTCATTATCCTGTCAGCAAATCTTGGCAAAACATTTTCCAATTATTGCTACCATGCTGGCTCTGGCATCATCTGGCTGAAGCTTGTGCCAGCCAGCCTGAGCACTCACACTGGCTTTGTGTTCTCAGGAGTGCTGAGGCCCAGCATCGTGCAGTGTTCCCTCCAAGAAATGTTGTGTACAACAAAAACTTGTTTAAAGCTTTCACTATGGCAGTTACCATCATTTTGTTGTTGCAATAGGGCTGGAGTCTGTTTCTACTGAGGTAGGTGGGTTTTCTACCTCTATTCACTTGCCATAAGCAGCACCCAAAACAAACCCGGAGTCTGTTAATCTGACAGTCTTGCCATATACAGGATAAAATTCATAGCCATTGAATAGTGTGAGGAATAAAGTGTATGTACTATTCACAAATTCTTAGGCTAGGGATGTCCATGCACATCAGAGCATAAAAAGTAATGTGAAGTTTATCAGTATTCGATATAAGTACGAATTGTGGCACTAAAAACTTTTCTAAACTTATTAATTGGAACAGATACAGGAAATAAGGACAACTCCAGACTGGCAAAGGCTGATAAACAAATTAAATTTTGGAAGTGGGGCACTTGAATTAAGTAAAGATACCGTAACAATAATCACAGAATTACAGAATTATTGAGACTGCAAAGACCTCTGAGATCATCCAGCCCAGCTTATGACCTAACATCACCACATCAGATAGGCAATAAGTGCCACAGCCAGTCTTAAACGCCTCCAAGGATGGTCACTCCACTAGTGCCCTGGGCAGTCTATTCCAATGTCTAACCACCCTTTCTGTGAGGAAGGGCTTCCTAACATCCAACCTAAACCTCCCCTGGCACAGCTTCAGGCCTTGCCCCCTCATCCTGTCATTAGTTGCTTGGGAGAAGAGCCTGACCCCCGCCTGTCTATAACTTTCCTTCAGGTAGTGATAATAGTGATAAGGTCCACCAGAGTCTCCTCTTCTCCAGGCTAAAGANCCACATCAGATAGGCAATAAGTGCCACAGCCAGTCTTAAACGCCTCCAAGGATGGTCACTCCACTAGTGCCCTGGGCAGTCTATTCCAATGTCTAACCACCCTTTCTGTGAGGAAGGGCTTCCTAACATCCAACCTAAACCTCCCCTGGCACAGCTTCAGGCCTTGCCCCCTCATCCTGTCATTAGTTGCTTGGGAGAAGAGCCTGACCCCCGCCTGTCTATAACTTTCCTTCAGGTAGTGATAATAGTGATAAGGTCCACCAGAGTCTCCTCTTCTCCAGGCTAAAGAACCCCAGCTCCCTTAGCCTCTCTTCATAAGACTTTCCCTCTAGTCCCTTCACCAGCCTCATTCTCCTCCTCTGGACCCTGCTCCAGCACCTCAAAATCTTTCTTGAAGAAAGGGGCCCAGAGCTGCACACAGTAGTCTAGGTGAGGTCTCATCAGTGCCCAGTACAGGGGGAGAATTACATACCTAGTCCTGCTGGCCACACTATTTGATATAAGCCAGGATGCCACTGGCTGCACTTGTCACTTTTGTGACACTGCTGGCTCGTATTTAGTACTCCCAGGTCCCTCTCCACCAGGCTGCTCTCTAGCCTCTCATCCCCCAATCTGTAGCTCTACTGGGGGTTATTGTGGCCAAAGTGCAGGACCCTGCACTTGACCCTGCTGAACCTCATCCCGTTGGCCTCTGCCCATTGACCTCTATCTAAAGCTAATCTGCAGCAAAAATTTGCAATGATTCAGACAGATAAGACAAACTTTTCTTTTTGCAATACCAGCTCTGCAGCTACTTCACAGAAAAGAAAAACATATAAGAAACTTGAATGAGTTGAAGTCATTGTTGCTGAAGGAGATCCATGTCCAGGTGTCCTCAGGTACAGGAGATGTACCATGGAGAAGGACAGGGTTGTACTACTGGCACGTATAACACAAGTATTGATTGCTCTTTTGTTGAAGATAATAACTTCATCTGATTCCAAAAGAACAACCTGGAGACTATTTGGACATGAAGTGTGACAATTCCTTAATGACACTAAACTGGATGCCCAAATAAGATGTAACTTGCTACTAATAAAGACTGTACAAGTACAGTGAACACCTACAAACAAATGGCTGCACAGAAATTACATTCTTGAGGCTCTGAAGATAGGGACAAGACTTCTCAGCTTTAAGACTGTAGCAGCAATGTCGAGAGCTGAGCACAGTCTCTCTAAAAGTTTTAAGTTAGAGACTCCCTCTTGTCTTCCTTTTCAAACATACAGTTTATTCCCGTAACAGGAGGACAGGAATTCCTGAGGAGAGACTGCCAGCATCCAGAATTGGTGCAGGAGCTAAGGTCTGCCATTTGCGTAGGTTTTGCTACTCAGTGCAAAGTATTAGAAGGCATTAGTTATGCTCTGCAACCATGGAAGCTGTTTTCCAGCCAGAACTTGGGAAACCAGCAGCATCTTGCAGAAGCCAAGCTGGCACAGCTCTTGGGAATCCTCCTGAAGGCCATCTAGATGGAGGGAATCTGCAGAATATCATCTGGATCTGATTAAAGAATTCAGATGTGGCAACAAATGAGTAATAACCACTACAGAACACAGTAAATTAATAATTCTGCTCTGTGTAAAATCCTCTGTGTGTCTGTTAAACATTTAAACACTGTGTACTTTTCATTTACATTTAAATTAAACTGGAGCCATTCAGTTCTGAGGCAAACCTCCATGAAAGTTGTTGAAAGAGTTTGCAGTAGTTCCAAACGCAAGGTAATAATAGCATTGTCTTGCAGAAGTTCTACATGTTCCTGGAAATGGCAACCGACTGTGCTTTCCTAAGTGATCTAATTGGTATGCCACTGCCTCTATTATTTGATTTTGCTCAGCATGACTATAACCAGATGCTGGGTTTTTCAGAACAGAAAAATGATGTTTTAGATGGTGAAAGGGAAGGGTTGGAAACACGATAAATCCAATTCCCCCAGGAACTGGTGAGAGCTCAGTGCAGAGAAATTAAAAAGAAACAATACAAGAAAAATTGTTGTTGTGAGATAGCACACAGGCCTCAGAAACCACATAAAACCCCATCAAAACTGACTGGAGTTTAACATTCATTACAAACTAGAAGCACAAAAGGGATTAAAAAGGATCTTGGTTATATTCAAGGCAGTAATGTCCATTTTCACACAAAACAGATCTCCAGAATGGTTATATATCTAGTGTGTGCATCATGGGTCCTCATCTAGATCCCCATGTATCTCACCTGAGTTACCAGTAATGTTGGGTTCACTTTCAACCTCATCCTTCCCAGCTGGGAATCATCAATACCATGGGTCAGAGCCCGCAACTGTATTTTAACCAAGAACTTCTATCTAAAGCATCAGACACAAAGGGAGGGTGCAACAAAACCATCTGCAGGCAGAGAAACAACTTCCTCAATTTGGGGGAAAAAGGCAGCAAGACTTTTTGATCCATTCTCCACACACACATCAGAAGAAATCCCTCACTTCAGTGGGACACAAAACATACAGAGTTACATCAAGCTGGAAAAGAAGACAGAAGTTGCTAGGGTGGTGGTGGGGAGAAAGAGTGGGGAGGCAGAAAACTTTCTTTTCAAACTTTTCAAACCCAAGAGTTTCTGCAGAAAACATACAAACTTACAGATTCTGCTCAGCTTTTAAAGCCTAACAGTGTGACATGAGAAACAGCATAGAGTCACACATAAAGGTTCACAAACACTATTGCAGAGTGAGCCTAGTCCCAGAAACACAATCTAATATCAACTAGGAGTGAAACAGGAACTTAACCTCTGGATCTGTTATTGCTGTATCTTGCTATGAGGACAACACACCTATGATTCCAATATAAGTTACCTTAGTTAACTACTAGTATGGTTTTCCAAACTCTTAGTAAGTCACCAGCAAATGCCATGGGCTTCTAGAAACCTCCTACTTCAGTTTTGATGTTGATGGTTACACGTGCATTCATTTCATGGTTTCATTAGCTCAAGGAAACAAGGATCCTTCCAAAGTAAGTATAAAACACCAGAGGCTATCTGCTGTTTGGGGTAGGACCTATAATTTGAGGGCTGCATGACCAGGAGGGACACACTGCTTGTCTGTCATTAGCTGGCCCTGAATAAACTTTTTGCCTTTTAGCTATGAGGAAGCAAGAGCAATTACTTTGTGGACTTGTAACAACACCCAGTCCATATTTCACCTTCAGGACTGCAGCTAAATTCAGATTCACAGCTAAATTCAGGGAGCAGAGCAAGAAGGACAAGGAAAATATATAGAGCTACATGTTACTTTAATGGGCATCTCTGGCCGTAAATCCTACAAAAATAATTATAAATATTGGCATATGCACAGCAGAAACCAGAATGATTTAGCACAAAGAATGATGCCATGTCTTACTTGCTGTTGAGAGCAAAGAGCTTCAGACAAAGTGGCTGCTGTGATCACTGGATCTGCTTTTAGCTTGTAATAAGGTCTTAAGCTGCACTGAAGCATCTCATGCTGGCTCAGACTATGTAGTTAACTAATTTAACAGACATTTTATTTTAATTTCTTTGCTGCAAGATCAGCCTCTATTGTTCCTCTGTGCCACCTGCAAGTACAAAATGTTATCTTAATTTTAATTATTATAACAAGCCCGCGTCTGAGGTAAATTCTGGCAAAATTTCAGATCTTTGTGGAAGGCCAGAACATTTACAGCCAAGTTAAATCCCACTTAAACTTGGAGAAGTCCTGCATGGGATTTGACTGTGGCACAGACAGTCTGCTACACCCTCTGCTCAGAGTAGATACACACTGCATGTGATTCCACGCTGCTGCACACATTTTTCCTATCTTACAAAATGGAACAATTGTCATATGTAAGGTATATTCTTTCATATTATAAACCTTAAAAAAGTCCATAACAGTTCTGGCTGCTTGGTCACATAGGATAGGCATGTAATGAGGACATGTAGATATGGGGAAACTGGCAGGGCAATGATTGCTAACTGGCTGCATGTAACCCTTGCAATAAAAACTGCAGACCAGCTGCTAAAGCACTCACTTTATGCAATAGTGTTGGTGGGTTCCTGATGTCATTTTATATAGATTTTGTAATGGGAGTTTTTAGTTCTTTGAGTTGAGGAGACACTTTGTTGATTTTTGTGATCCTTGAAGTTTGGAGCAGCTCAGCACTGTGTTTTAAGCCCCATATCCCTTGGGTAGCTTTGGCATGCCTCAGCTCAAATTACAGTATTTTTACCATGAAAATTCTCCTGGCGCCATGACGGTTCCCAGCATCTCTCCTTACAACCAGTGTACAACATTACAAGGTAGTTTGTTTATTTACTTTCTTTTAGTTGTTGCTTCTTCCCACACCAGTGAGCCAGCAAACTGTACCTGCTCACAAAGATGGTAGCATGTTGTGGATTACCAGTGAACAGAAACCAGTGAATATAAACAAGTGATGTCAAAGCTGTATGGACAGACAATATGGTGTGACTAGGTTATTTTGAACATTAAACCTACACCTATGCAGTGTAAGCAAATCCAGAGATTGCCTCTCAACAGGGAACTACGAGGCTGCTCCAGTGCAACTTCCATAGCAGCTTTTAGCTAACAGCCATGAACACACAGACAAGTGATGGCCAGGCTTATTCTTCACTGAATTCATCTCCTCTGATCCATTGGTGGACTCACCTACTGAACATACAGCCTTCAAGAGGAAACTAGCAGGTTTATGGAAATTTGTATTCTAGTCATATAAGGCAGAATAATCCGAGCAAGAAATAAAATCTGGTGGTAGGACTTGCAATGGACTTGCTACATCACATAAACCAGTTAAACTACTACGATTAGCAAACAAACCTATACACAATTCAAAGTAATCTTTCAGACAATTCACCAAGGGTGATAATCACATACTGAGTCAGTAAGTTCCAGCCTGGTCTGTTCAGAGCTTTCTACAAGAAACATTACTTTTATCCATATTCTTTTAGTTACCAGTCCTAAAGATCATTTTCTTCCAAATTTACCTCTCACAGTTATAAAGGTATCCCTCTGTCTCTCTATCTGCAATCCAAATGTAATACAACGTATTTTATTTGACCAAGAAACACACTTCTTTATGTACTATCAACCAGAAAGGAATGTTATTCCCAGCTAGATTATTCCCAAATGCAAAGCACCAGCCCATTTATTTTTTGTCTCTGATTTTATGGTAAGATAAACCTATGTATTTCTTAGTTTAAAAAACACAACTAACCTATTTGCATTTGTAGGTACCTCTGCAATCAAATGCACATTTTAGCCTAAATAATCAGGAAGTCGTAAGGTTTCCAGGGAAGAGTTTGTGAGCAAGATGCCCACAGGAGCCCTGAAAAGTCAGTGGGATGAAAAGCTCACACAGTAAATAATCATTGCTGCAGATCTGAAAGCTTAGTGCATGATATTGTCACATAATAGAGAAACTGATTGCCTGCATTCCTGGAGTGGGAGGTCTCTTGACATAGGGTATCATATTGACATGCACAAAGCAGCCATTTAACCATGGCTCACGACTTCCATATATAAAGCTAAATAGAAGAATTCTTTCTGATCATGTTTCAGGCACTTGATGCTCTGAACAGTATTTCTTCAAAATAATCAAAAATCCCACCAAAACCCAAGAAAGCCTCATAGTGCCTCACAGGACACTGTAGTTTGGTTCATGCTTGGTTTATCCATGAAGAAGTGATAACAGATTGATCTAAATGACATTTTCTGATCAGATGTTAGCAGTTGTATTTTGATGGAGGAGAGACAAAGGACACAGAGATATGGAGCTGGACATTGTACGAAGGAAGGAAGGAGCTTATTAGAACTGCAGATGTGTGTTTGGCAACAAACCCAACTCTCTGCCGGCTAATAGAGTTATGAAGAGTGTGATACTAAACGATCAGTATTGCCTTATAATTTAAGGAGCAAAATTGTATTTCTACAAGTTGTCTGATAAGTTAGAAGGAAGTTTTTTATCTCTAAGGTAAATACAAGTGATAAACCCATTTCTGATGGGAAAAAGTATGTTTATGTTTCAAATCCGGCAATTTGTTTCTCCCATCTTCAATTATTCATAATCCTTCCCCCACCCTTCAAGATAAGTGGAAGCTTTTGATTTTACGAGGGTTTATCTTTATACTGTGTCTCCAGTTAAGAAAGGCACCTGTAGCCCTGACAGACATCTCGAGGCCACACTAATCAGTGTTTTGTTTTCCTTACAACAAATTTAATACTAAGGTGGAAAGGAGAGTCACGGAGACTGATGACCTCTGTTTTATGACAAATAGGAACAACACCAGGAGTCTCATCAGAAGCTGCTCCTCACTGATTAAATTAGATGCTTGAAGCCCAGCTAGGATAGTTCATTTGTAAAGGTGAGAGAGGAATTCAACTTTCACATCCATTTAGGCTTTGATACGCCTACCTAGCCTAAAAGCACAGGTTCCAATTAGTGACATCAATCATCCATCTCACTTCTGTTAATTCACAATAACTCCCTTGGTTTAGATAAACCAGAGGTCAATCCTTGCTGGTAGCAAATAGACTGTCCTTTTCACATTTGGAGTATGGCTTCCAAATAATTATTTGTTGTAGGAAAGAAGTACTTTTGACAGATAAATGGGACAAATAATCTGGGAGAAAACATCTTTAACTGAGAATAAAGTGCTGAATCCATTAGAATTGCCTTTGATGGATATTATCATTATATATGAAACAATGGCACACAACAAGAATTAAGAATAGAGCAAACACTAACAGATAAAGGTGAAGGGCTGATGAAATGATGGGCCAAAACCACTACACATAGCTCATCCTGAAGGACTGTGTGGCTTTACTTTATGAATATAGTTTTGAATAATTTGGGAGAAAGCAACACTGAAGATTAAAAATAAAAAATAGTCCTGCTTATTCCTCAGGTATTTTTTTTATAAACTGTCCCTTGCCTTGGGCCAGGCATTTGTGGTGATTAAGGGCGCTTCAGATCACATTTTAAAATAATATTTACAATTACTATTATTTTAAAGTAGTATTTAGAATTCCTTATCTTTTCCCTTTCATTCTCTTTCTTTCACTCCAAAAGGCAAGAAAAGATATCTTTATACATCACTGTTATTCAGGGTTATACATCACTGGTATTCCCTGGTACGATTTACCACACCCTAGTATTATTCCCATTAGTCTAAAAATTTGCAAGACAAACTCCTCAGCTCACACACAACCTGCACTGGAGGAGCTCCTGAATAACTTACATCACAACAAAACATTCATTAATGTGAAAAAATACGTTATTCAGTGAAAATGTTTGGGTTTGTTGTTTTATACCGGGGAAGTCAATACACAATAAGCAAAGCAATTGCTCTGCAGTCCCTCCTGTCTGGCACAAAAACACACAAAATGCACAGTCAGAGAGGCCCTGCTGGAAGCCAAAGAGTTTACTTGTTACTGTAGATTCATGCCATCATGTATTTTTATAGACCAGCCAGGAGAAACACTTCATGGCATGGGCTTATAATGAAATGCCCCAGAAACCTGAAATCACTGCTGTGCTGATTATTGAAAGAAAGGAGCACAAGGAGGTTTCGAAAAGCCGTTGAACTTGTTCTCTACAGATCTTCTAGTGTATTCCAAAATGCTCCTCAGAACACTTTGATTTTGAGACAAGTTGTTAGATGGGCTGAGAAATAAGAAGCCTTACCTCGCCCTTCCTCACTCTCGCCTGCAAACAGGGATGTGTCTGCCAGCACATCTGTCTTGGGGACAAGGCTCCTCAGCTTGGTGGAGGTGGGGGTGAGCATCTCTTTTCTCTTTTACCACTAAAACAAAAAATGCTGTATGTTCTGGGGTTTTACTGATCTTATTTTTGAAATAACACAGTCACACATTAAATATTGTAAAATCATCTAAATGCAACACACTTTGGCCTTCTTGTTCCACTTCTTTGATAACCACAATTATTAACACAATGCACTCTGCTCTCTCTTAATACCAAACTCTAATAAAACTCTGAAAAACAGTTGTCAGGCCTCATAAAAGTAAACCTTCCTGGACTGTGGCTGAAATTCTGGCATCAGATGATGTCTCTCTTGCCTACTCAGTCTTAACCTTGAGGTCTCCTGCAGTGTTGAATCTGTGCTTCTCCCTTAACCGCAGAAGAACTCATCATCACGTTAGGAAGTGAAGGCTGAGAAAGCCCATTATAAAGCACAAGCCACCATTCACTGCTGCACATCATCCCTAGGTAACTAATGCAAATGAGTCCCTAAAGATGTATTTACTGAACCAGACAGCTGTACAGGAAAAGAAATGGCAGCTTACAGCTTCTGCTTGTAGGTGATGGTGACAATGAGTTGCTTTTCATAATTATTCTAGTGCAGATTTAAAATAGAGAAGAAGAAAAATTGTTCTTTGTGAAGGTTTAAAACCAGAGATTTAAAACTCCTGATGCTTGGCAATAAACCAGACTAACCAGCAGTGGTACCTAATTAATCTGCAATCCCAGTGTGTATCAATGCCATTTCTTTAAAAGAGAAAGGGTAGTCAGGATGTAGTTAATCAAATCAATGCAATTTAAAAATGGAAAACTGTTACAATATTATGCACAAAGTGATTAGGACAGTGTGCCTGCGACCCAGCTCTTCTGAGAGTAAATGGCAAGAAAAAAGCTCAGTGTCAGGCAACCCTGTGTTATCAGAGTTAGTGACACTCAAAGCAAACTCTTTGCTTGATCCACTACCCAAAACAAAGTGTAAGGAGGTCTAAGTGGAAGAAAAGCCTTTGCCCTTCTTGTTTCCATCTCTGCTTGCTCTGTTTTGGAGCACCTTGACTTTAGTGGACTAAATTCTCTGTGCATTGCTTCCAGTGTTGCAGGTTCTCTCCCTACTGTAGGTAAGATGAAGTTGTCCTCCCTGTTATATATGCTGTTAATAAAGGTGGAAAAGTCATGTCTTGCTGGAAATAAACTTGGCAACTTTAACCTTAGTGAAATATCTAAAGACTGAAAGCTATAATTTGCAGATGTCATTTGTTTAACAGAAGTACAATGGTCCTAATTTATTTTCATTCACCTTTCAGAAGTGTATTTCAACTTCTTGGCCTCTGAAGTGCTTTATGACCACCGATTATGACTCTGATTTTATGAAGTAGTTAAACTACTGCTTAGCTTTTAGCATGTTGCAGCTCAACTGAAATCAGCACCGTCACTTAGGACATGGCTAATTGTCACTGAGGCTGATGCCCTGCAGAATTAGACTGAAAACCTCCCATGCTCAAGATCATTTGACTGCTGCTAATATGCTGAACATAGCAAAGAGAACGTAGGAAAAGAGATAGGATGATGCACAGACCTTTCTGCTCTGCAAGTATTTCTCAGTTGAGGGTCACTGGACTTTTTCCTTACTAATTTTCTACACAAATTCCCACTTTTCTGAGCCTATTCTTTGCACAATCCTAGCAAGACTAATAGCTTACTGCATGGACTCTAACATGGCTGTGTCAAGCAGTTTAGAAAGCTTCTTAGTTTGTACAGTTCAGAAGAACAAATAAAGCACACAACGAATACAGAATGTCTAAGCTAATTTGGAGAGAAAAAAACAAAAACTATTATTTGACAGAAATATTCAATGTTCTTAAACACATTAGTGCCAACAACCAACATTTACTGAGGGTTTTTCTCTTTTCTACTCCTTTTTGAGTCTTGGCTACAGCAAATGCTAGAAACCAGCTGCAGATCACGATTACATGAAATGATTTTATTGAGTAAACACTGGGTCAATCCATTTTCCAAACATGTCAACAGAAATTTTTCACGTTTCTTTCAGAGAGCACGAGGCCGATTCTAAAGCAATTATAGTTATGACAATGATGCTCCAACTGTATCTCATATTTTCCTTTATATTTTTAGCAGCAGTTTCACTGAAGAAGTCTGCAAAAATCCCTAAGGCAGCTTCAGATACTCCTCTTCTGACCTGATTTTGCCAAACTTAATTAAAAACAGAAAGAAACTGTTACTTCTTTCCATAGTCGGTTTTGCTCCTGTCATGTCCTAGCTTAAAGACAAAAGGAAATCGATGTTTTAGCAGTCATAAATCCTAACTCACTACATCAACAAGTCCTTCAGAATGGGCAATAAAGGCTCTGTGTCATCTGCATTTTAGCAACAGCTCTATCTACTGATTTTTAATGTATTGTGGAGATTCAGCCTCTGAACTGCCTCTGTAACTAGTCTTCCCCTTCCATTCCCAAGAAAAATATCTGCTGGATCTATTGAGATTCTCCTGTCTTTATGAGCAGAGGCAGCCTGGGTTTTTAAGCTACAGGAAAGTAATTTGGAAGCCCCAGTCTCTGAACACAGCAGGTGGTAAATAATTTTTGAGTGCATGGCTGAGAAGCATTGCTCATCAAAACTAAGGGAGAACACTGAGAAAACCTGAAGATGGTTTTGAATAGGAGATTTTGCTGATGGATGTCTCCAGGACAGATGCCCAGCTCTGGCACTCTGAGCTATACAGATGGCAGTCTCAGCCCTCAGGTGCAGGGAGTTGTTTCTTCGCTAACGCACTGCTGGATGTGGAGTTGTGCCCTTATCTCTAAAGTAGGTAATGACTTCTCAAAACAAGCAGAGAAAATTAGATCTACTTGCTGTAGGAGTAACTGTAGGTACAATTATAAAGAAGAAAAAAAGCCCATTTAAAATATAATTGCAGCTATCCTGTAGCTCTTGTCCTGGGGGAAGAAAATTCTAAGACTTACATGCAATTTTCCTTTATTTTGAGGAAAGTTTCCTTTTGGTTTCAAAATTAGTTGCAGCCCACATTAATCTGGTGAGATCTCAGTTTTATTGTTAAACTGTAGTTACACTAGAAATAGCAAGGAACTTGCATTTTGTGTGTTCCTATAGAATGAAATGGATGAGAAGTTTCCTTTAGTTTTTCATATCATCAGGTTTTGACTCTGCTTTATAGGCATTTAATTCTGACTGTTGTTTAATCAGTTTAATTAATACTTTCCATTCTTTCCAGCCTACTGAACATATCCTAAAAGTATAATTTTTGAAGTGCCAAAATCCAGTTTTTTCCATTATGAGCTCGACTACTTTGAAGCTTAAAGCTCTTGTGGACACATCTATGCGACATTATCCAGAACTGTCATACAGGCAAGACAGTTGAAAATCTGTTGTAGTTACAGTGTACGATTGGCACAAGACTGTCATGTGCAACAGCTTCAGCACAGGAAAAAGGACGGATAAGCCTAGGTAAGGGCAAACACAAGTAAGATAACTGACAAACGTATCCTGTCCTGGTGCATTTGGGACATCCTTCTTCCTATCAGCACCCTTCCTTGCTCAGGATTTGACAAGCTGAGAAAACAGAATTTGGCCACAGTGCAGTGCATTTTCCTCTTTTTTTCAAGAATTTCTCTAATACTGTATTTGGATTATGGTGGAGTAGGAATTTAAACTGCAAAACCTATCCCTTAACAAGGGTTCCCTGTGACATTTCTCCTTTTTTGGACAGTAACTACTTTATTCTGCTGCACATACCAGAATTTAAATGCCTGCCATGCAGAAATCAGACTCTGAATTTGTGGCTGAGATTCCCCTCAGAGCCAAGAAAAAGGAACCAGGTTGTCATCTCAGCTTCACAAGGACTCTGAGGTGTGCCAGGAGAATCACACACTAGGAATGCCTGTCTCTTGCCACTGCATTCTAGTTCAGATGCCAACATCTACACTGTTGCACAAACAGGTGACATGAAGCCTGCCAGGGAGCCTGTAGACAAAATTATTCAGGGACAGTTGTCTGTCTGAGAAAAGCTGAAGGCAGGCAGGTCCTGAAATGTGAAAACAGTTAGAGTAGTGACTGTCCTTATTCAGGATCTGTTCCAGCTCTTGCATTATTTATGTTTATACTCCCATGACACCCTGAGAATTTTAAGGTAGATCCCTGCACATCGAGTACCATAAAACCATCCCTTGCTGACAATACAGAGCACATTAATGACTATCATGACTTACATACCCGCAAAACAGAGGAAACTGTCTTAGACAAGAATCTTCTTCCTGCAAGAGCTTGGAACTGGCCTCTTGTAAGTTAAACTGTGAAGACTAAGAGCACTGCTCAGATAAATACTTCTGAAATGAGGTCTTCTCACATGCAGTAGTTTATTTTTTGAAGGACAGAGACATTCCTCACCTTTACCCATTTGGGACTAAACTCTTTATTACTTCTAGATACATTCAGAATATAGCTGTCTTTTACACAAAATCCCTTTCTCACTATGTTGGCAGGTTAAGAGGATCGGAAAAATTGCAAGAAATAATTTTCTCTCAGCTTAATGCTCCTTTAAATGGCCAGAGAAGAGTTCCAGTGCAAACTACACTGAGATCTATTGCTAGTACCCAGCAGCACATCACGAAAGAAGACACAGCTAAGATTAAAAATAATAATCATAAAAATCATCTATGGAAAAGAAACCATCTAAAGCTGTTGTTCAGTGGCTGGCACAGAAAATGTATCCCGTATCTGAGACTGGTAATGAGTCAGCTAAGCAACCTGAAATAAAAAGTATATAAAAAAGATATTGTGGGGGAAAAAAAGAGTAATTTAGAATCCAAAAATAAATACAGAAGATGATACCAAGCAGGTAAATACTTCAGTAGATTTCTGAAAAAGATGGGATTCATATCAATGTTATCTCCAAAGAAGAGAAGTTAAAAGTACTTCTGGCAATCTGCAGGTGTTATTCATGCTAAATGGCAAATGGGGGATTCAAAACAGAGGTTTGGGGTTTCTTAGATAAAGAGCATCTGAAAAGAAACAATAACAACTCAGTGGGTGAAAACACAGACTGGCAGAAAGGTGAAAATACAAAAATTTATCCAAATTTCCATTAAAAAAATTATCTAGATGCAGGCCTTATTTTACACAGTTTTAGAAATTAGGATTAAGGTATGAAACACAGGGTCATAGCATTCTGGACACTTTGAAGCAATACACTGAATTACACTGTAGGTCACATTCCTAAGAGACAAGAAAAAAAGGCGTCTTAAAAACCAGAAAGATGGAATGAGAAACACAGGCTACAGAAATCACATTAACCAGGCAAAAAAATTGTACAGCTAAAAAGAAGAGACTACTGGAGAATATTAATAAGTACATGGTACAGCCTCCAGGACACTTACAGGGGAGGGAAGGTAATGCTGATGGCTAACTGAAATCAGATGTAGATGCAAGTGTGACATGCCTGTCCTGCAAATTGCAGGAGGCTCACGTAGCCAGAAGATCCACCAGGAAGTAGGGGATGTCAGTAAATTCCAAAAGCAAATCCAGGTCCAGACCTCTCATACTGGGCTGCCCATGTCATTGCGCTACATCCAGGACATTTTTATGTTGAAGAGAGTAAGGCAAGATACCTGTCCATTAGAAAACGGATCAAGATAATGATAATAACAAATAATAAAGAGAACAGAGCTGCCCTGTCAGACTGCCAAGCATTTAAATTCAGATAAGAGAAGGATTCCCAGATGGTGAAATATCAAGGGAAATTGCTCATCTGTATTAAAAAAGAGGATGAACAATGTGTCAGACAATGGCTTTTCTAAAGGTATGGGTATAACTACATCAGACAGCAGTGTGGTACATGATGTGACAGATTTGCCAACATCTAAGTGTGACAGATCCAGGCAGATAAGCTAGTTGATATGATGCTGCAACACGACAGAATACGCACTATGCAGACTCATGAAATGAGCGGTCCTTTCTGGCAGGAAGTGGGATGACCCAAGCATTTGCTCAGTGTGGGCAAAGTCCTTTTCTCCCACACACACACAGGTACTGCAGTGCATACTGCTACAGGATGCCACAAGAAGGGATGGAGTCCTCACTCAGCTGTCACATCAGGGGAGAGAGGAGAAAATGAAGTATAAGTGACAAAGAAAGGCTCCAAGTCTAGAAGCCCTCTGTTTCTTTAGAAAAGATGACAATCTAACTTAAGATATCTGGTTCAATACAAGCTCAGAACAGTGAAATACTATAGCCTGACTGAATAGTGACTCAGGCCACATGCTGTCAGGCTCTGTAATGGTTTAGGGAGAGGGTCTTGATCGGTTTGGGTTGGTGTCTGTAATTCTAGCACAACAACCAGTTCTCGCAAGGAGTCCAACAGGCAATGAAGTGATTTTGCTAAGGCAACAGTTTACTAACAGTTTACTGAACCCACAGAATTCCAGACTCTCTCTGTTTGCCAAAGGTTTAGGAGATCAGTACTTGTGATCTCTCTTTCTCTCTCTTAGTTGAGGCTTCTCTCAGTCTCTCAGTGGCAGAGTATACCAGATCATTGCCAGTCTGGTGGAGACAAAGCCAACATGGCGCAGGACATGTGGGGCCACACCTTTATGGCAAATAGGCTTTTCAAGGTCTCGTCCAAGGGCTTTT
Source organism: Upupa epops (assembly GCA_013397515.1). Lineage (NCBI taxonomy): Eukaryota > Metazoa > Chordata > Aves > Bucerotiformes > Upupidae > Upupa > Upupa epops. The sequence continues at coordinate 113,562 of VZRI01013060.1, forward strand.
TACAAGCCTCCCTTTCTTCTCCCCTGTGGTTAAGCACCAAGTGAGGTAGAGGGTTAAGAGCTCATCTCTGTTTGGCATCTTTGAAGGTGATCAACTGTTAGGGAGGCTATGAAGGAGATACCCTTTTTTTTGGCCCACTGCCAGGAGCTGGAANACCTTCCCTTTTATAGACTCTGTCCACCAATCACCTATAGAGTCCAGACACTGACGCGGGAGATCTGCTAGGAAAGCTATCTCCAGTTTCAAAATAAAATGCTTTTTCAGCATAAAAGCACTACAACTAATAGTTGAAAATTTAGTAATTTTCAAACCAAGACAGGCTCCTTTCACATCTAAACATCTATGAGGGAATAGTTAGTTCAGCACAGATGTGGTAAAGGCAAAGAAAGACTCATATGAACTGGGTTTAGCCATGAGAACTGGTGCTGGGACACATTCCTTAATGATTTTATGTGGGAATAAAAATAGGAAGAGATAGAAGAGAAAGATCTGCTTGCCATAGTTATATTAGATGGGTCGCTTCTCCAGAAGGTAATTCATTTGTCTCAGCCAGAGTCAAGAATGGCCTATTCAAAAACAAAAAAACAGTGGGACAGAAAAATTTCTAATTTTTTTTCTTATCAGTTTCTAATTCTTGTAAGAGATCTGAATGAACATTTTTGCTGCTATCAGGTAGATCACTTCATGGGATCAGTGCTAACTTCGCAAACCGCTGGGTACCTAAAGGTGAACATACACGTCTAGCTGTGTTTGCAGAAGCTCCTAAGCAAGTCAGGTGGACAGAATATCAATGAGGAGTTAGATGTCTGCTAACACTCACTGACACTTGGCAAATGTCAGGGAGTGCCTAGCAGAGCCTTCATGTGCTTAATACTCTGCAGATCTGACCTCTGACAACTGCTGGCTCTTACAGCCAGCGATGAGCCAGCAGAAGAGGAAAACCAAAATTATCCACAACCTTGCAGTACACTGAATTTCAGCCACAGGTCTGGGTGTTTGACATTATTTTGAGCTACATTGGATGTATTATTGCTCTGTGTAGAAGTGGCAGCCTGAAATAGTCCAGCAATGCAGCTACAGCTGGCTTATTTCATAACATTCTGAGTAGTAATGCAGCAGTTCCAACCCCTAGAACTGCACATTTGAGTTTGTAACAGGGAAGTGAAGTCTCTGGAAAAGCAGTTAACAGTAACATCAGTGCAACAAAAAAAGGACATCAGTTAATTTAGACTGTTAATATTTACTACAAATCTGTTTAAATACGAGTATGTTATGAGAGTTCTCAGCTAGACCTCCAGCTAAAATCATTAAAAACTGTCATTATTTGCATTTTAACTATTAAGCTATAGCCTCAGACATACCCTTATACACATTCTATTACACTACAGGACACATAAATCTATGACAGTGGTAATTTATAGCAAAATGGGGAAAAGAGTAGCAAACACTGTAAAATACCAGTTTGTGCAGAAGTACTTCTAATCAACTTCAAAATCCACGCACTTGAGATTATCCTTGAGGAACTGAATGTGCTTCTTGAACTAATGATATTTTCTTCTGTACAGTTAACGCAGTAATTTTCACATCATTTGAATGTGTTGGTACTCTTCGTTAAAGCAAAGATTAAGCTGACAGATGATAGCATGCTATTAAGCCTAAAAAAATGAAAAGGAATTAACTATTTTGACACTAACTAGGCATAATGAATGGCCATGTGAAGTGCATTTCCATATAACTACACACAGCTTGTTGATAGTGGGGTGAGAAACTCCATGAGAACAAATGCATCAAACTGCATTTGAAGCTCTTCAGAGTTTTCTATCAAACACCCATAAACATTGTGTGATGAAAATTCGAACTTCCAACTCTTGTGATTGCACCATGTCAACTGATGATCAACCAGCTGCTAAAGGCTGCTAAGCAATAGGGAGACAGGGGGGAAAAATACATTTATAGATAACCTTTGCCCATCTCAGGAAAGAACAGGGCGAAACATTTTCAGCAGACTTCATGTAGACTTCTAAAAAGCAATGATGCCCAGGCAAGCCCTAATAGGCATTTTTCTCAGCCGCTATACTTCAAGAAAAAGAATGTTGATATGATTGTTCTGCAGCCTGGAGTAGGAGGACTCATCCAGGAGTGGTTGGGTGTGGCAGTGCCTGTACTGGCTGGAGAAAAGAAGTAAACTCTGCTTTTGTTTTAGGCTTGTAGCATCTGTGGTAGCAAAGACTGACTGCTCCTTTGTCATTTTAAGAGCAGTAGACAAATGTAGATCCACAGATCCTGTAAGCAGTGGGTTAGCACTATGGTATATAATGCATCCTGGTGTCAATTACACACTTAAATACAAATTCCAAACTGCTGCTGTGTTTTCCCTGCTTATATTGCATACACAGAGGTAAAAATGACAGCAGTGAAGGTTTCTGTGCCTAGCTGTCAGCAGCTAATAAGGAGAAGCCAGGGTTCAGGCCCTTTACCATCAAAGGTATCAACAAGAAATTATTATCTCTGTCAAGATGACAAACAATTAGCAGCACTATTACATGCCTGGATGGTTTACTTGTAGATATTCGTTTAAGTGGAGTGTTTTTCTACTAGATGTGTACACAAGGGCAAAGAGCCCATGGCAGAACACAAGTAATGAGCCCGTGTCTTAGATCAAGGTGCATTAATAGAGGAAATTGTGCAAGATACTTAAAGTCAATGGCCTTACACATGTGCTTAAGCATTAATGTATGGACCTTGGATCTGCATTTTGCACCAGTTCCTCAGTTACAGATAAAATCTTCTCATAATAGCTTACTCATCAGACTGTGCCAGCTAGCCTGGCTGCACCACAGATAGGGTTAAGGCATCTTGGATTTTCAGCTCCATTTCCATGACGTATGATTTCAATTATTTTTTTTAAGTACTGCATTCCTCTTATACCAGCAAAACAATCCACCTCAGACCTATTCATCCCCGTGATTATTCACTTCGTCAGTTATTTGTACATCTTTACGTTTGGTAGGTACCCCATGTGAAAGAATAAACTTAATAACAGAGACCATCCATAAACACCCCTGCCCGCCTGGCTTTGCCAGCTCCTTCTGTCCACACTTTGCTCCTTCTTTCAAGCAAGACAGAACACAGCACTCACCCACCAGAAGCCGTTCTTTTTAGTATTTTATATGTTGTTTGTGGAGTTAAAGTTTTCCTCAGTTTCTGCCTCCCTTGACCTACTAGAAGTTATTTTTTTCTCCTGGTGGGAATCCTCTGAAGAGGTTGATCAAAGAAAAGGGCCTCTGTGACACCTCCCAGCCCTCTGCCACCCCAGAGCCCCTGCCAGAGAGGTGCCTGCAGCGCAAACAGGCCCTTAGTCACAGACCAGCACAGGCAGTCAGCAAGACAAGGCTCCAGTCTTAAATACTTCACAAGCCGCAGGGGTCTCAGAAACATTCAGAGTTGAAAGAAAAAATCTCAAAAAACATCTTTAGACTGCAAACGTTTCCACCCTCCTGCAAGCACTTTGATTTGATTGATTTTAACTGCAATGCTGTGATTGCTGCTGGCTGGGAAGGGGTGGGGGGGGAGGTAGAGGTTGCCGCATGTTAGTCTAGAAACCAGTGTTTAGTCTGGAAACCAGTGCCTTACCCTTGTCTCTTTCTGACTGCAGCCATTTCCACTCTGTCTACCTACCGCTGCTGTTCGTTAGAGAGAGAAGCTCTTGAATTTAAAGCTAATCAGGATGAAGTTGAAAGGAAACAAGGAATAAATCACATTAACCTGGGTAGCAGCCAATATCTCTTCAAAAAAACACCAAGCTGAGCCCCACTGAGACAAAACTCAACAGGGTTAAACTCATTATGAATGAAAGGCCTGTGTGACCTGCTGGGTTTTTCTGCCATATGGAATGAGACATGAAGCTGCAAGAAGAGCAACCTCCAGCACACCCCTACAGAGACCTGCTGTCCCAGAATACAGCATTAGGACCATTCCTCTAAGGATCCTGGGCTTAGGATCCAGCTTAATCGCTGGTGATTAGGTTTAAAATGTGCTTACAGAACTCGAAAATAGGCCCCATGATCTCCATTCCTCATTGAATTGCATTTCTGCATAGAGTCCTTAATGGCTGACAAAAATGTTCCACCCTAAAATGGTAACAGGAGAGGAACTAACTGTGTTGCCTCCTGTTTAATAAGTGATCAGGGTGGTAGAATTAAAAAGAAAAACAAAAGAAAGAGAAAGAAAAAAAAAGGACAAAATACTGTAAATAAATAAATAAACAACCAAACGTTAAGAAAAGGAAAACCACACAACCCTCTCCCATTACAAAATTAAATGCTTCTTTTAGCTATAAATTTGATTAAATTGGTCACTAAATAAAGTCATGTTAACTAATGTCAACTTTTTGTGCAGAATGATGAGATAAAAGAAAGTACAAAGCTCTCTGATACATAAGGGTGGTTAATCGTCTAGAGAAAACAGATTTCCAAACCACCTATGGTACCTTACGTGATAGCAAGTCGCTTTCTTTTCTGTAATTGAGACATGGCTTTAGACTATCTACTGTTCACCAGAGGGACTTGCTAATTATTAGAGGCATTCAAGCTCGTAATGCTGATGAGTCTTGAACTGCCTGGCTCTGCACTTGCCCCAGGCTATTTGACAACAGGCTACAGATATTTTGTCACTTGTCAGAGGTGCCCGTTTATTTGCATGCTAGGTGTAATGGAGAGATGGCGCTTTTCTTATTGATCTTTAGGAACAGAGTTTTTAATGAAAACAAAACCCTAATTCTGCCATTTCACAGCCCAAATATCCTTCCCTCTCTAGGAGAGGGAAAACACTGAATTGATTCAGCAAGGAAGACATTTTTATAGGGAAAGAGACACTTTTACCTATCTTTTAGTACCAATTATTCATATCCAGCTGATTGCTATAGCTTTGGTTTCCAGAGGATGGATTATTACTAAATGATTTATACAGAAGCACAGTTATAAATGAATACCTATTCTAAATTAAATTGAACCAGAAGGATAGGCCTATATCTTCACACTGCAGGGGATCTGAGATCACTTCCCCGTGCTCCCACGTACTGATCTGTGCTGTATCTCACCTTACTGCGGCACAGGAAGGGTAAGAAATTCTCTTTAACCAGCTTTTCTTTGCTTCTTAAGAACTGTAAGTGCTTTGAAACAGTAATGAGTATCTCAGTTCTAAGCAGAGCTGGCCCCAGACTTCTAGAAAATCTCTGTTGTCACAGTGTAATAAGTAATAACACGCAGTATAATAAGTAATAATTCACACAACAAACCTGTACATACTTGGAGAGACCAAGAACTCCTTACCACAAATAAATTTGGATACAGATTCTGCACCACTGAAATTCCCTTTGGAAACAACGAGGAGAAAATAGTATTACAGCTATTGCAGCAGGTAAGCCTTTTTGCCATAAAACAAATGGAAACATGTTTGAGCTTAGTCCCTAGAAATCTCTATTACATTCACTGAGCCATTAAGCCTAAACATTAAAGGCTGATCCCCAAAACATGGAACATTATGCTTGTATTAATGGGGACTGTTAAGAATTGGTATTTTAATCAGCGTGCAATACAACTCAATTCCAGTAAAGTGTCTGGCTGGAATCACTTTATTGGGATCAGCTGAAAGCCTGAAGAACACAAATAAGGAATTTTTTCACAGATAAAATGCTTTATTCTGCCATTGGAAGATGAGAATAGGGAACTGTGGTGATAGTGATTCTCACTGATAATTTTTTAGAAACACCTCAAACTGAAGTTTTATATGCATTAAAGTATTATTAAAAAGTATTATTATAAAATTTAATAATAAGAAACCAAATCATAGCCTCCTGTGAAAACAGAGGAAATAGAAAATAAAACATCTCTCAAAGGTGACGACTGAAAAAGTGAGATGATAGCAGAAGGAAAAATAATTGGCAATTTTGGAGTCAGTATTTAATGAATGCATTGTACTTGAAAACCAGAAGAACACTGCTCTATGTAATTATGAGTCAGAATCTATCCCCTCCTGTTTAGAAAAAACCTATTATCACAAACACCATCTAGTGTAAAGTGTGTTAGGGTCTCTTCCCAACAGGTAACTCACAGTCTCAAGTGAGATCTCCAAATTAATTTCCTTGCAAATTTGCCACATCCCTTCACCAGAACACTAATAGTTGTGTTGGTGTCCCAAGGAATTAGGCTTCAGTGCAATCTCATGGTGGCCCTTCAAGCACACAGAAAGTCCTATATTTAATCACATTAGTAATCCCACATGATTCAGCACATGCAGAAGTCTCTGTGGAGTCAGGGTCTACATTTTCTCTAGTTAATTGTATAATCTCAAAGCAAAAGTAGTATCTGACCCTTCATATAGCATGAAATAAATATACATAATAGCATATAACCCTTCTGGTCAAGGGGACTTGTTAGTGTTACTCTTGTTTTAAATTACACTTCTATTTCCTGTCCCCCCTAGATTTACTAAATCATCTCATTTCATTCTTAAACATCTCAAGAGCCCATGGCTAGTTCAAAATTTAACACTGACTTTATGGGATCTTAAGCTCAAAGTTCTTTGTAAATGGAGTTTCTTATCTGGGATATGAAAACAGATTACTCAGTGCTAACCCATCTTTTCCTGTAACAAATTAATGTTCCAAGAACACTGAGCACAGACCAGTTGAATTAGATGCTAATGTTCATGGAAACGTGGATATTTCAGCAGAACTTACAAACACCTTAAAGTACCTTAAAGCATAAACAAACCAAGCACGCTTTATATCCCTCATATATTACACTTACTGAGAGTTGTTGAGTAGTTACTTTTCATTATGATGAAAAATACTAATTACAAACAATTAACTTTTACTATGTGAAGGATTGGAAGTAAAATAAGATATGATCAGCTGTTGCAACAATGATCTCTCACTCTTCATAGAAACAAGATCTCGGCAAGACCTTAAGGAAGTCGGTTATTTGTTTAAGATAACAAATGTTCTCCTGTTGCTGCTGTAGGATGGGTCAGAGCAGGCTGGATTAAACATTTCTGCTAGGATCTGCAGAGCTGGATCTTTATACATACAAGTGTGTGAATGAACCACATGCTTTTGTTCGTGTCAGTTTTCATTGCTAAGTGTTGGTCTAGAAATGTGGATAGCAGTCAAACTTCCTTTCAAAGATACTTTGGGATCTATGTTTGAAACTCCATTATGAGTTTGACACAAAGGTAAATCCAAGAATAGCCACGTTTGCACTGTGAAGCTTGAATCAGAGTCTGGAAAAAACTATATGACTTGATAACTTTCCTTGTGATATGAATTTTAATAAAACAGTAATAAAAATACAGTCAGTTCAGGGAATGATATCCCAGGTAAACCATTGAAAAAAACAATCTCTTCATCCTCCCAAAGGTTATGACTAAATTCCTGAATCCTCTCAACAACTTTATTAAAAAGTAGATTTTTCAACCAGTTTCTAGTCTTTACTGGTGTAAACTTTGAAACTGCTTTATTTTGAGGTCCAGTCCTTCACATACTGAGTGAAATCTAAATGGTAGCACAAGCACCACTACAAAGTATAATCCAAAAGGAGAAGAGAGCCAAAACCGCATTAGGATTTCTCTGTAGCTTTAAATGTAGTTTTAGCAGCAAACTGGACCTACTGTGATTCTTTTTACATTTCTAGTACTATGAAATGGTTGCTGTGCCTGGTTCCTGTCTACAGAAATTTGTGGAAGGTTTAAAAAACATTCCTTATGCAGCGTAAAGTTAAACCATACAATGTTTTCCTCTCCATGAGTCGACTGGGCCACACACAGGAGACAAGATACTCCCACTGGAGTCTACTTAGCTAGCACAAGAGTTCAAATGTTGAGGCCCCGGATACAATGGCCATGGCCAGGAGCTCCTGCTGGGGAATGGTGCTTTATACAGCTCAGGCTTAGAAACTGGAGTGAGTCTTGTGGGAAAGCAGTTGAAAGAACTCCCACCAAAAAGGGTAGAAAAAAAAAGGACAGTCACTGTCTACAGTTGCCAGTCTGATACAAGCTGTTCTCTGGACAAGTTCGAGCTTGTCATTGAACAAGTGGCAACAGTGATAATTGTATTTTTCACATGGATGGGATAAGACAGGATCAATGCTTATCTGAAAATAGGGTAGAAAATAGCGTTTCTTTTGTTAGCTCACTCTATCCTATTATAATACCTGCACTTTCTCATGTTTTCATGCATTTTGTTTTCTACGAGAATATAATATCAAGTCTGCTGCAGATGTTAAGTCAATGAGAGGCTGGAACTAGATAATATTTTAAAAGAGAGCATCTCACCAGCTGCCAATGTGGACTTTTTATGCAATTTAGCAAAAGGAGAGATCAGTTTGGGGAGTGGATACTTTGATTCTGGGAGCATCAAAGTTCTAATACAAAGCTGTCTTTGTCCATGCAAAGAAAAGAGTTACTCCATGTAATCCTGGAGAACATATTCAGAGCAGGAGCCATGAAGATAGTATAACTAGGATGTCATTCATTCTGTGATATATTGGGTCTGCCATACCCAATTTAAATGGAGACAAACAGTGTGGGTTCTGTTATCCAGGACATACCAGATTAATTTTCTCACTCATACAGCATGTACACCATTGTCTTGGCTATAAATGATGTCCCCAGATTGCTCTTCTTATGCTGCTGCATGGCACTACTATGGACAAACCCTTTCAGAGTAGGATTAATCTGGCTAATCAGTAACAATCCGTTTTTGTTGTAAAAGTTGCTTATTTTAAAAATATTGCCATTCTTTATCCTCTTTGTCTCCGAAGTCAATAGTTCTGATTTTCTAAAAGAGGTAAAACAAGCGTTCATTATGCCTAAAAAACTATGTGATATGCCGTTATTATTATAATTGCCTGCCCGCTATTAATGGACTCTCATTTGGATTGTGGAACTTTAGAAACAGCCTTTCAAACTAAGGGAAATGCCTGGGTACTAAACATGCCCTAGGTCCTGATATACACCATAGCTAATGTTCAGCAGCTGGCCCCCACGTGATTCTCTTGCAGCCTTTCAATTGCATCCAAGTTCTAAATGTAAGATCACACAAGATGTGGAAGGACTATAACTGCTGAAACAGTGTAGACTTAATTTCAGTCTTTCACGTGCAAGTTTTCTAAAGCAATTCAAGAGACAATGTTGGCTTTGATTTAAGAAGTGTTTTAAATACTCTGAGACAAGTGAGAGAGCTCCCATGCCTTTTGTACCACCCTCATCAAGTGAAATAGACTTCACTGGTACAAGTCCAGCGAAGACTTTTAAGCATGTAGCTACCTTTAAGTTCTGTGTAGATTTAAAGTCCCTCACACAAGTCTGTAAAGGATGGAAGCAAATCCAAACCCACTCCTCCAGATAGGCAATTCACCTATTGAGTAGAAGTGGGCCCAGATATTGAGTAGATTAAGTGACAGAAAAAAAGGACAAGATACAGACAAATGCTATTACGTAAAATACTATACACAGGGATAAAAAAGTTTACTTATTGTCCCCTGACTTCTCATATCTTGAGGCATATTTTCTTTAGCTTAGATACGATACCCATAGCACCTGAATCCTTTCCCCTGACAGTTCAAATGCTTAGTCTCTTGGATCAAACAGGGGAAGACAGAAAATAAAAGGAGGTGGAAAGGTAAGTGTCACATACGTATAGAAGAAAAGAATGGGAGAGAAATGAACAAGGATGGGAAAGCTCCTGTACTGCATGTGTGATAGACTTCTGGGGAGAGGACCTGGAAGAAGAGAACTTACTAGTAGCTTACCCTCAGCTACTCAAACACAATTGGTTAAGGTATCCATGCAGTGCTGCTTTCCCCAGTGTTCTCCTCACAGATTGGGTTTGTTTTCAAGTCTCTGTTCTAGTCTGAGTGGTTTCAAATATCCATTTTTGTCCTCAAAGAGAATGTTCTGTGCAGTTCAGACATTATTTGTTCAGAATAATATAGAATCACAGAATCATTATGGCTGAAAAAGACCTCCAGACCTCATCAAGTCCAGCCCTCACCCCAACATCTCCCTAACCTCTGGATCATTGCCTTAAGTGCTCTGTCTACTAATTTGCAAACACCTCCAGGGATGGTGACTCCACCACCTCCCTGAGCAGCCTGTTCCTGGGCCCAACCACTCTCTCAGTAAAGATCTTCCTCCTAAGTAAGTCCATATCTAGTTGAAACCACACGATCACACCTATGTGGCATTTTCTAAGATGACTAATTGTCTAGCTAAGCATTGGACATCATCTGCTTCAGTGTCCTGAAGCACCTTCCCCTTTTCTGTTGCATTTTTGCAGCACTGGGATGAGGAGGAAAAAGCATCAAAAACCTCTTCATACTGGCAGATGGCCTCCAGCTACATGGTGTTGGGAGGACTGAGTGCAAGGACTGCTATCTGTAAAAATCAGATTTGTGACAATCTCAGAGAAACAGGCAGCAAGCAGATTGGAGAGACAGGATTTCAGTGGATGCTGAAAAAGTAATTTGAGGACAATGTGCGAGACAGACAATAGCACATCCTGCAGGATCAGAACAATGGCAATGTAACAATGCTGGAGGCTGTGGGTAGTTTCCCACACTCCAGTGTGTGGAAACAGTTTCAAACACTCCAGTGTTTGAAAGAATCAAAGCGAGAAGAATCATAGTGAGAAATGAGGTAGAAGAACAAGGAAGAAATCCTGGGCCCGAGCTTTTTGTCACCATGCAACGAGAGAGTATCTTGGATCTTGGAGAATCACATGAAATTAAGAGTGAAAGCTGGTTATTATGAACCAGTAGTAGGATTGCACTGTCTTCAGCAAGAATTTGTATCTAGAATGTGTTATAAATACAGAATAACACACTGAAGGCTGTTGTGCCTAGGAAGCAAGAGCTGCTGTCAAAAATAGAAACCAAAGGGAAAAAAACCAATAAAACCCAAAACAACAGAAACAAATATAAAAAGAACTTAGAAGTTGCCTAAAGAGCTTCAAGTAGGAGTCAAAACAGCTCAGTTTTGCTTGATTCTTTTGCTTGATTAGTTCTCCACGATTTTCTTGTTTTCTGTTTTTAAATACACATGAAAAAACAAAACAGATTAATTTCTAGCAGAGTGTATGTGTGTGTAGTAAATGATGGCTTGTGGTGGCACTTGCTGCAAGGACACAGAGCAGAGCTTCTGCTCATGAACATCATTGCGCAATGCCCAGGAGTGCAAGGACTGGACTGGCACAAGCATATATGCTGGTTTATGGAGTGCTTTTTCTCATGCTGACATTAGTATGAACATGTTCTTTAAGTCAGCCCATGTATTATTGATTATCAATCAACATTTTTGGGGTGCATGTACAGACAGAAAAGATCACGTGCCTTACATAGCTTTTCAAAGCCTATTTGCAAATAGGTGCAGTGGTACAGAGCTAGGGCCTGTCAGCAGGAGATTCCTAGAGTCACCAGAAAAAGCAAGGTATTACTGATTCCATGGAAAGTCCTTTGCTGATGCTATATGGGCTCCATAGACTGACCTGCTCATGGCAATGTATGCAGAGATGGTTCATTTGTCGCAAGGTGAAGACATGCAATCCACATTATCAGGCTGCATTGCACAGCCAGGATCATAAACATTTCACCACTACCCCCCCCAAAAAAAGAGGTGACTATTCTATTATCTTTCTGGATTGACATTGTGGTTAATGTTATGGTCACACATGCCATCAATGACTTAAAATTGCTGAGATGACAGTTTTCTGTAGTAAATTCAAGTGGTTTTAGACTGGAATCAAAGTGCTATAAAACAGGCTAACAAAGTGTTTTTGCAATGGCAAATGCTTCAACTTAGCTTCAACACTTAACTAGAAAGAGCAGTTTATTGCTAGGCAGACTCCATGTGCATCATCAGAATTGAGGATAACTGCTAGTTTGAGTGTGAAAAATGATCTCCTTTATAATTCCATAAATCAGTATATCATGTTGTACTAGAGGAGGGTTGCAATCACTACTAATAGAACTACAGGAATGGTGTTTTCTGGATGGAAAAGAAATTGGGAGAGAAATGCCATAACAATCACAATCTCAAAGCAGCAATGGAGCACTGCAGGCAGAGGGTGGCGGGGGGGGAGGAGGTGTAATAAAATTTTACTCTCCTACTGTATTATTTTTTAGCATTCAACAAACTATCCAGCAGGTTGACCTACATCTTATAACCATCTTTACTGGTTAAAGAAAAAGTTTTCCAAGCCTTGAATAACACCACACTAAGTCTACATTCACTTCAAGTGGAAAATGTTACAAACCCTAACGTGGTTAAAACACTCAATCCATTATTAGCCACATCCAACATTCTTTCCATATTCTGCTCTATTTTTCTAGCCAAAACAAAACCTGTTATATAATTTCTTGTGTCCATTTTGTATGTTACTTTACATACACTTCTATTAATTGGTTTCCCTCTGCTTTCCAAATTTAGCTCATGCCACTCTCTGCTTTAGCCCAAAATTTTTTACACTCAGTTGTTTTTAAATTAGCTTCTATTTGACATTTCCAGCTCACCCATTTGGCTAGCAGTAATATGCATTTTTAAACAACAGCAAGGAAAATAGCCTCTCCCCAGGGCACAGTGAAGGAAATGCTGCAGCACTTGCAATGCCCAAGTAGCAGGATTTATGCAGCTGCAGTCAGGCTCTGCCTCCTCAACAATTGTTTCCAGTCAACACCAGTCATGGAGTATTACCAGCTCTTTCCAACTGCAATACTTGTTTTCAGCTCTGCTACAGGTGAGATAAGAGACAAAGAAAAACACTGTAGAACATTAAATGCTTACTTTTTATGCCATCAGATTTCTGCTCACTTCTGAAAAAGAAATCCTAGCCTCTGCTAACACATCACCAACTGCTGCTGTTAGCTAGTGAGAACTGGAGTGAGGCTGTTAGAAGATGGAAGGGTTAAATGGGGTTAAACAAGACTACTCCATCATTAGCGGTGATGTTGTCTGTGACAATCAAAGACTTTGCAGAGACTTCACTCTGTGATCACAGCAAATTTGTCAGAACCTGCCATCCCTCCTCAAAGTACATGAGATCCACACCATCCCAGCATGAAATCAGAGATGACCTTGTTATTTCTCAGCATCAGTCACCAACAGAGCACATCCTCTGCTCCTTTTTTAAAAAGTATATATATTTCCTCTTGCTGGGAATTCACATTAATAAACCCTTTGGTTTTTCCAGGCCTTTCACATATCCCCGGGGTTACAGTGAGGTTGAGCACCTGGGCCTTCCAAGTGAGTCGTATTGCCTGCTGTCAGGGTCTCTGTATGACTGAGATACATATAAAATTTATCATTATTACTCCTCTGCCTTTTCAAGCCTTTTTTTTTTCTCTATGCTACTCCATAGTTAGTGATTTGGTCTCACATTTCCAGTACACAAGATCTAACAAAAGACCAACCAGGTCCCTTTCTCCAACACTGCTCTCCAACAGGTCAGTCCCCAACCTATACTGGTCCCTCAAGTTGTTCTTGTCCAGATGCAAGACTCTACACTGACCCTTGTTGTACCTCATTAAGTTTCTCTCTGCCCAGCTCTCTAGCCTGTCCAGGTCTCGCTGAATGGCAGCACAGTCTGCTGGGGTGTCAGCAACACCATCCAGCTTTGTGTCATCAGCAAACTTGCTGACAGTGCACCCTAAACTCTCATCCAAGTCATTAATGAATAGATTGAAGAAGACTGGTCCCACTACTGATCTCTGGAGGACTCCAACTAGACTCTGTCCCATTGATCATTACTCTCTGGCTTCTATCCTGCAGTCAGTTTATAATCCACCTCACTACCCAATCATCCAGTCCACACTGCCTGAGTTTGGCCGTGAGGATCCTATGTGAGGCTGTGTCAAATGCCTTACTGAAGTCAAGATAGACCACATCCAC
>VZRI01013060.1:127698-140070 GCA_013397515.1 Upupa epops
CCTCAGCAGTCTGGGCTTTGGTATCAGGACAGCTCCTAGAAGTATAGACGGAGGCAAAGAAAGTGTTCAGTATGTCTGCTTTCTCTGTATCCTCTATCTTCAGGGCACCCACCTCATTCAGCAGGGGTCCCACATTGCCTCCAGGTTTAGTTTTACCTGCAATGTATTTGAAGAAGCCCTTTCTGTTACCCTTGACTTCTCTTGCAAGGTCGAATTCCAAGGAGGCCTTGGCTTTCCTAGTTGCACCCCTACATTCTCTCACCAGAGCCTTAGAATCACCCCAAGTGACCATCCCCTTCTTCCATGACCTATAGACTTCCTTCTTCCTCTTCAGTTTGCCCAGCAGCTCCCCATTTAATCACACAGGTCTTCTAGCTCTCTTCCTTGACTTCTTCCCTGTTGGAATGCACTTGTGCTGTGCTTTCACAACATTCAAAGTGGTCTTTGAATGATGACCAGCTCTCTTGGTCTTCTGTACCTGCCAGTACCCTGTCCCAGGGGATTTGCCTTAGCAATTGCTTGAAACGGCCAAAGTTGGCCCTCCTGAAGTCCAGGGTTGTGATTCTGCTAGGTATTCTGTACCTAACACACGAGACCCTCAACTCCACCATCTCATGGCCACTGCAACCAAGGCTGCTCTCAACGTTCACTGCTTGAACCAGACCCTCCTTGTTGGTGAGTACAAGATCCAGCAGCGCTCCTCTCCTAGTGGGCTCCTCCACCATTTGCATCAGGAAATTGTCACCACTGCACTGGAGGAACCTCCTGGACTGGGGATGGCTGGCTGAGTAGGTCTTCCAGCAAATATCAGGGTAGTTAAAATCCCCCACAAGAACCAGGGCCTCCAGTAAAGCAGTTTATGCCTCCTCCTACAGCTGTAAAAATGACCTGTATTTTCTATCCATGATCTCTTACAATGCAATATTGAGAAAAAATTGTGTGATTAAACTTGAATAATTTTTCATATTTGACAATATAACTCCATGATATATAACACAAAACCCATCACCAGTGACTAATAAGTATCTGCAAATGACAAGATATTTATCTATGGAGTTTATAGATCTGTTTATATCGTAGAGGGATAAAAAGGAAAATCGGGTGGTACATGAGAAAAAAATTCATAAACTCAAGACCTCTTATTAGAAGAAAGCAGGACTCAAGCTGTTGTGAATTGGTTTTCAGTCAGGGATCTCAACTTAAGGAAGGATGTTCATAGTCTCTCTTCATAATAAACCACTTACAGCACAGAAGCACAAAGTGACTTGTCATAAGACTGAGGCCAGGTTGGCTTTTCTTAATATACCCAAATATACCTATTTTAGTAATAAAATAAGACTATAAGTGAGACCCGAGCTCATTCAAGGAGGCCATGATCCATGGATAAATTCCTCACTTTGTTTTAACCGCATTATATTCTGTGAGACACACACAAGACATTGCACTTAAACATGACCTGAACAAATAAGAGGCTAGGCATTAGTGCAAACAGCTCTCCTGCATGCACAAACATGTAAACAAAGACATCGAGTGTAAAAATACTCCAAAGACCCTGAGACACCCTTGAGTTCTTCCGTAATGCATGTTCAGTTACACATTCATGTCGTTGTGCCTTCTGACAACTCAAGCTGAAACAAGAGAATGGGTGGTTCTGGCTGGCAAAGACTGGCCAAGCTGAAAGGTTCTACCTCTTTCCTCGCATACCTAAAATTTTAACTTTGTCCAGGAAGAACCAGTAATTTTGCTAGTGTGTGTTAGACCCTCATAAAGCTGTGCAGTTTTTCTCATTGCTTGGATGTGAGACAACTGAAGAGATGTCTAGGTAAGGTTGGCTCAATAGTCCATGGTTTATGGAACTATACTTTTAAAGAAAAGCTGGATCAAATGTCATACAAAGATTATTCACTATATTAAAAAAAAATCAACCAAAAAAAGTAAAAAACCCCAACCCTGCACTCACTTTCCCCCCCCNACTCTGATGAAGTACTGCAGATTTGGATGGTGATTGCAGAGATTTTCAGAATATGAGGTCAATGCCTTACTGAATGCCTTTTATTATGCCAGAAAAATATCATCACTATATAAATGATAGGATCTTTACTTTAACAGATCCGTACTTATAGTATAGTCTCCTGATGTAGAGGACATTGTTTGTACTTGAGATTCCCCAGCTGGCCAGCATATGCAGCACTTGACAAGCTGAAACATAAGAGCTACCTGGAGATGTGGAGATAACTGTTAGAGATTTAAGGACAGAAACTTCTGATGAAGACAGACAACATACTCCTTATACCCACAAGGAAAACGAGATCATTTCCTACAGTATCAAAGGAACCTTGTTCAGGCCAGTAAAACACCAGAAATTTCAAACATTTCAGATCTGTTGGGCAGGTGGCCAGCAAGCACTTCCATACCCCCAGGCTGCAGGGAGAGGACAAGAATGAAGAAAAAAACAACCCATAATGTGCAAAATTGTGATGGAAATACTGTTGCATAATTCAGAACTATAAGACTGTAAATTAAGATCTGTTTAAACATATGGATGTTTTCTCAGAATAAGAACAAGCTTCCTATTTCATTCATAAAAAGGAATAGCTATTTGGGCGTGAAATCATTAGGAATAATTAATTTCTATGAACACGCATTGTAATTTGGATAATTTGGCTTTACAGCATCAGCCACTGCAAAATAGCACTCGAAACAAATTAAGATGTTCAATTGCAGCAGCAATAGGAATTTTATGAAAGTAGAGCATTAAAATGCTCATAAGGTCATGGAAATCAGAGACACCTGAATAAGAAAGTATTTAGGAGGTTGAAGAAATTGCATACACATACCCACACATAAGCATTGGACCTCAAGATGCTTAGGGACTTGATTTTTTAAGCAGCAACTTCAGCTGCCATTACCAGTAGTACTGAAGTCATAGCAAATTCAAAAGCAATTTTGATTTTCTTTTCTCAAGTGACACCATGTAGTGCTGGGATAAATTACTTTCAGATGCTTTAAACGTAATTTAAAACATTCCACTTACAATAAGGAAAGCATTATTGTTTATGAATGTTTTATAATGATATTATGGAAAAAATCCATCTTTGCTCAGAGGATGGCAAAAAAAGAAAGACTGAAAGAAAAGCCTTTGGTACAATAACACTTACCAGGTTACTCCCATTAGGTCAGGAGATTGCAATAACTGGTTTTATTTATATCCAGCAGTACAGTTAGGAAAATGACATCAATCTAATGTATCTTTAAGAACTCAAAAATTTATTCTAATTGTTTCATTACAACTTTAATAATTAAAACTTACTCCCAAAAATGAATCAAGCTTAATTTGCATATCCACTAAACCCTGTGGGAGCCGGGATGTAGAAAGAACCAATATGCAAAGAAATTAGACTTAATAAATTTTGTAGTACTTTATTCACCTCAGTGGAGATACTAATAGCACTGATTAGTAATTTATGATGATTTAGGTTTATTTCCAGACAATTTGATGACAGCAGAGGAGGACAGGCACAGCATGAAGGAAAATGTCATAACCTGTGACACTACCACCCTGGTTGGGCTCTGAGACAAAGATTGTGGTAGGTTACTTCTGGATGTGTCGAACAGGTGTCCCTGGGCTGGAAAAATCCAGGATCTATCCTCCAGGGTCGTAGTGGGTCCCAAGGTCACCTTGCTGCTGTGGGCAGAAACTGCTGGAAGTTCAAGCAGGAGCCCAAGGGCTGTGGCCATGTGAAGACTCTGCCTGAGCTTCTTTTAAGGGCAGGATTTGTAGGGTTTAACCCCAGCTATGCAGACCCCATCTCAGTGTGGCTGCTGGAGCCACTTCTGTCACCTGAGAGCAAAGAGCTAAAACAGCAGTGTAAGGGGACAGAGCATCACAGTTTTTCCCTGCAGTAGAATGCCACAGTTCTCACCTGCCCAACCAACTTTTTATAAGAACTGCTTTAATGCCAGAAGAAAATGGCTCTACTATTGAGCGAGCTAAGGGAGAACAACAGAAAATCTGTTGCCTTAAATACGAGTTGCCTTTGTACAGGGGTGCTTTGGCGTCTCTGCGTTCTAGTATCAACCAGCTCTTAGGGTCACAGCATCTGTTGAGCTTGAATAACCACACACCTGAATAACAACACAGAGGGGCTTTGGTTTGTTATGGTGGGGGTTGTTTTAAAAGAGATAACTCAGTTTTCTGTTCCCTACAGCACAGCCTAGTCTGCTTCTTTCTGCCAGCTCTGGTAGCGCAGAGAAATCATGTCATCTTTTTTTTCATTACCTGATTATGAAATTAAATTTCCCTTCTCTTGTACTTGTCTTCCCAAATTGTCATCTGGCTGAAAATTGGTCTCTCCGAAGGCAGTATTGCCCCTCTGTTCAAAATTAGAAAACCATTGGATCTCAAAAAATTTCAAGATCAAGAGATGATCTTCAAGTCAGATTAAGATTTTAAACATTTTTCTGTGAAAGCAAATTCTTGTTCCATGAGGAATGAAGCTACAGCAAAACAAGTTTGTTCCAGGGCAGCTCCAGATGCTCTGAGGGAAAAACACAACCTGCTTGGCTCCTTTCTCTGAGAAAGAGGAGGCCATGTGCCTCTCTTGCCTTGGGACAGGCACAGAGGAGGCAATTAGTGCCTCCCCTTTCCCTCCCCAGGCAGGCTACAGCCATGCAAAGTTGCCAAGGAAACCGTGGGGAAGATCATTAAACCCCACATCACACCACTTCCCAGAAAAACAGCCCTACTGGTCCTCCCCGAGAACACCAGTGGCAGCACCAAGGAGGATGGAAGATCATGCACAACACAGTGTCATTTATCCTCATTTCCTTACAGGACAATACAGGGAAGACATTTGATTACAGAGGCAGCTCTGTCTCTTTTATGAATCCCTGGATACATCCAACCTACTTTCCAATATCATCAGAACAACCCCAGGAACATTTGAGAGCTAAAGCAGTGGTGGGATGTTGCAGAGATAGAGCGTTAGCAGCCACAGCATTGTACTGATGGAGACAGAGTGCAGCCATGCCCTTTGAAGCCTGAAGGGAGGAGAAGCACTGATGTTTCTGTTTATGAAATTAATAGGTCCAAAAAGCATGGCATGCTGAGACATCAGGCTATTAGAGGGAGCCCTGCCAGCAGCCCACTTAAAAAAAAAACACAACAAAGCTGTGACAGCAGATTAGGTCGAGAAGTTGGGGGTTTTTGCTTTTTTTTTTTTTTTTTAAGAACAACTATATAGAGAAGTCAGCAATATATTTTAGTGATTGCTTCCTCCAGTCTAAAAATAACAGTCAACCCTCTATGTGGTGTGTCAACAGCTGCGGGCAAACATGCAGCAGGTGGAAGTGACAGAGTGGGACCTGCCTGTAGGCAGCTACATAGAGAAGCAATTGCTTAATATTTAGTTCTGCAACAAACTAGGCTGAAGATGTGACACTCATATCTACTTTATGGGCCATGCCAAGGTCTTTCTTGTTCAAAATACTTTGTCTGTTTATTAATAGGCTGTTCCAGTGTAATGACCAGGATTGAGGGTCACTGCTGCGTGGCTAAGTATCGAAAAGGAAAATGACTGCACAGAAGTGGTCACCAGATGTCACTGTCTTGTCATGCCAGCGTACCCAAACGTGTAAATCCATTAGCAGAAAACAAATCCAGACATATAAACAAGGGGTAGGAGAAAGTCTGGAATATGAAGAGACCGACCTTGTTTGTCAGCAGAACTGGAAGAACACAATACCTTGACTAACTTCATACCAGGTTTGTCAAGTGTGTTAAAATCAGTGATTGATTGTATTCAGTTCCTGGGGGGTTTCACTCTCATTGGTTGATGACACTGATCATCTTAATGTTGTAGAAACTTAGGAAGTTCGGTGACTGTGGTGTGAGTGTGCTCCCACTGAAATGAGACAGGTCTTTATGGCCAAGATTACAGTAATCATTTCGACTGGCTTTCCGAGTGGCCTCTGCCATCTCACATCTTTTAGGGAAGTAACAGTTTTGTGAATATGTGTATGTAGGATTACAGATCTCTTTAAGCTAATATTGAAGGAATGTCAGTAGCACCTTGTCAGGAAACACATCATCATTAAAAAATGTGTTACAGCTCACACGTTGCTTTACTCCAGCTGCTGCAGGGAGGGAGGGCTGTGCACCATCACCTTGACCTGGGGCAGGCTGCTTGTTTTGGGCAAGGGCAGAGACTTCTGGGGTTTTCAACACTACTGTCCTCCATGAGAGGAGTATTTTACTGGTATAATCAAATCCTCAGGAATGTGTCTTTCCACTCTAGTTTGCACCACTTGGAAAAGTGTTACGTAGATTTTCAAAGGCATCACACAAGCAGGACCATTGGACTCAAACCAGTAGACTAGAGACATGAGGGGATATCTCTTGGTAGTTGTCTTATATTAGACACAAAGCCAAATTCAGACTGGATTTTTAAAATGTCTACTCAGACAGCAGTTTCTTTGGGGAGTGAAAAGAGCCTTTTGGATTGTTTAACAGCAGAACACACCTGAACCCTTTCCCACCTGCCCCACTGATTCATTTCATTTCAGCTAAGAACATGACTTCTACAAAACTGTTTTTCCAGGTAGGGTCTCTGTGCTGAGTGCTTTAGCAAGAGAGGCTAGGAGAGTCACTCTGATGAAAACCTTGGGATCTGAACACAAAAGGCAGAAGGAAAGGAGTTTTAATATTTTAAAAAGAATGAAAAGATGCAGCATAAAAAGACTAGTGGCCAGGTTTCTAAAAGGGGTCATCAATTAACAACTCATTCCTGTTTAAAATTATTTCCAAGTGCCTGTCCTTTAGCAATTTGACTAAGATCATACTGCAACTCCTAATTAACACCGACAAGTTTTAATGGCAATTTTGAGTCCAGTAACATGCCTTCTACTTCTAATAGAATCCTTTACATGGGCAAATCTTAGAATGCTTTAAAGTCAAGTCAAAGTTTTAATGTCCATTTAAAAAGAGGTATTGAGACTTCTGACTGATTTGCCTACCATGACCTAAAAGACCAAGGGCAGGTCTGGGGATTGAAAGCAGTTTTCATGACTCCCAGTCTACTCAGGGAGCTGCTCAGGCCTGCCTTACTGATTAATAGTAGCATTATCTTCTGGAATAAGGTTGAAATTTTATTGACTTGGAATGTTCTCATGCATAAAAGTACTCTGTTCTTCTATAAAGATGGCATGTGGCCACAATACAATAGAAAATACTGCTGAAAATCTCCATGTAAGAACTGCACCTTGCAGCTTAGGATGTCTGTCACTTACCTATTTCAGAATAATTTTACCACTTCAAACCACAAGAGGTGTCACACACAGAGAATGAATAATGTAACATCTCTGCATATCTGCTGTCATAAGGGTGAAACAAAAGTCTTCAAAACTCATCATGATGCACAACAACACAACCAGAACGATGAGTGAAACAAGACACTTCTAAATGAACTAACAAGTAGTAAGCATATTCCCCGCTGTTCCAGGGCTTGTGACAGCTTTATCAGTCAATCTCTATGAACATCCTTTCTCTCGCTACTTGCTTTGCTTTGGAGAACATGCTAAAGGAAACTGCATATGACTGAAGTGAACCACAGGCCTGATAGACTGTGCTTGGGAACTGCCAGCTTGGCTTGACATAAGATAAGCACTCTTAATGCTACCTGAGATGCTACTAGGTACTACTGCCTTTATCCACTTGACGCTGCTGCTTTAAAAATTGCTTTAATTGACTCCAGTTGACTGATACCTATATACGTAAGTAATTAACTTGGAGACAGTAAGACGAGGATATTGCTTAGAACTTGTTTACCCTGGGCTAGCTATGTTTTTCTCTTGCCCTCCTTCTACCTTCTTATTGCTAAAGAAAACTTAGTGCTGAAACAAAATGAATTGGATCCATTTTAATATAGAACTGGTATCATTTATACTGGGTTTGTATAATGATACCGTTACAAACTTTGGACCTTATCAGGACAAAAAGGAATTAACCTTCTGCTTATTAATTCAAGTTCTGCCCAGGTAACAAGTACAGCATAAGCCTAGTTTGGAGTTAGACATAATGTTTAGCATAGCTAAAGACTGCTAACATTGGTCCTACAGGTTTTCTTAGGGATACCCATGTGAAATATTTGCTAATACTAACAGAGTTGCAAGCCTTCTCCCTTAGGGTATGCAATAAGCAAGTGCTTCGATAAAGATACTGCCTGTTACTACCACTCAGAGAAGCTATGATTGACTTAAAAAAGCTGAGAAGGAGCTTAGATTGTATTTTAATTGGAGTTTGTATTCTGGAACAAAGTAAAAGCTTTCTGGCTTGTGACTGTTACAGAAATGCATGCAATTATTGGTTTTTTATGCGGACAGTTTTACCTCCATTAAAGCTCTGGAAAAAACATCAATATTTGCCAAATGGAAAAGGCTGAAATGCTGGAGAAAAAAAGTGTATTGAGCAATTTAATAAATTATGAGGGGAGAAAAGCCATCAAGCTCTTCCCATTATAATTTTACTTTCAGGTCTCCTAGTAACAACTAAAAATTTCAATCGAGTTACAACCCCAGTAAAATAGGCATTGTCCAATAACAGAGCAAGTGACAGCTCCTGTCCCAAAGAGATCAGGATATTAATATCACCCAATGTGGGAGATGCAGTAATTACATTAAGTGTGAAATCTGCCCTTCGCGTAGCCAACACCTGTGCACTGATCTCCAAGGAATGAAATTCTTTGGTAGCACTTAGTTAAACATTCTCTATAGAAGGCATTTGCAGCTATGGATATTCATGAGGTAGGACTAGAAGCAATTTCAGATGACCTATCTTTACTTGATTTGCTTTCTTTTTTTTTTCTGAAAATATGTTTATTTCAGCAAAGTAATTGGGGCTGAAAACCATCTTTCCTGGAGAGATGTGTCCTGTTCACACTCGGCCACTCCTCAAAATAAATAAATACCTAAAACAGAAAGATGCTGCAAAGTGCAAGGCTCCTTTTAAAGAAAGAGGATGGGAATTAATACTTGCAGGAGGACTGAGATGGGGAAATTTGCTCCAACGTGCAATATATTTTCACTTTAACTCTGCTTCTTTCAAAAGTTACTTCCCCACTAATGAAAAATAAAGCATACAAGGAAGGGAAGTGTGTGAATCATAGTGAATCATTTAAAAATACTTCTGAAGAAAATGGATTCAGATGTCATAATATTTTCTTTAACGCTGTTAAACAGTCTATGAATTCAGTCAACACAGTCATTGCAATTACATAATTAAAACTCAGAACAGAATAGTGCAACTGCTGTTTTATGGTCATCATTTCATAATGAGTGGTTTTACAGCAATCTCAGCTAACTCTGGATTTGGTTAATTTTACAAAGTTATTGAATTCCACAGTACCGCTCATTATTTGATCCAGAAGAATCCAAAAAAAGAAGAACCCTTAAACATATTGTTTGTGGTTTCCTCTAAAGGATTTGAAGGGGATTCCTTTCAAAAGGGCTTAATTAAAGCTTAAAAACCCAAAGTGTAAAGTGGATTGATTCTAGAGGCATAAACAGACAGCTTTGAGCTGATAAAGTAACAGAAATGTTCAGCTCAAAGTGATTTTTAATGAAGAAAATAAGCCCCAGAAAATACCAATTTATGGCCAATATAACTTAAATGTATTACTTCAATATAACTTAAGTATAACTTAAATTGGTTTAACTCAAGTATAACTTAAATCATTAGCTCAATCATGGAGTCTCTGCCTTGCATACACCAGCTGACATGCTGTATAGCACAAGATGTGAAGCCTAAAGACGAGAAGGGTAAAAAAGAAAACGAAAAAACAATGTTGTATGTTTAGTACTGGCTCAGCCGGAGAGGTTTTCTATTCTATAGTAGGTCGTCTCTTTCAGCTACCTCAGAGATGCTGTGCAACTGAGTTTTTCCTTCTAGTTTCCTCCTGTCCCTGCTCCATGCCCACCAAGCACTGCAGAGGGGATGGGTAGATCACTGGACAGCACATTCCAGGTCTGACTCATTCCTTGCTTGCGGGAATTTCTAGGGCTCTGTTAATGCTTGCAGGTTTAGGTCTGTTTTCCTTAAGAATAGCAGAAAGAGCTTTGCATTGAACAGCAGCAATCAAGCAACACACATCCATCCCTGCCACAGCATTTCTGGGCATCACAACAGAAAACAAAACAGACAAGCACTGCCATTTTTTATTAGACCACACACAATCACAAAGGCGTAAATATCCCCATGTTATATACGGTAGTCAGTCTGCAACTGCTGCTGAGCAGTAGAACTAGAACTAATGAAATAAATTATTGTAAGCACACACAACACCAAGGACAAGACCTCAAGACAGAGAAAGTGAGTGAGTTACCTGAAAGGGACCTGTCAGAAGGCTGGGAAAGAGCAGATTTAGACTGGACATTAGGAAAAAGTTACTTAATATGAGGGTGGTAAAGCACTGAAACCAGCTGTCTATAGAGGTGGTGGAAGCCTCATCTCTGGAGGTATTCAGAGTCAAGCTTGATGAGGATCTAAGCAATCTGTTCTAGTAAGAGATGTCCCTGCTTATTGTAGGGGGCTTGAACTAGATGACATTTAGGGGTCCCTTCCCACCCAGTCCATACTATGATTCTATAAGATACGACTACCTAAGATTAAGTCGGACCTTTAATCAATGAACAAATGTGTATTTCAATTATTTCTTTCATTATCCCTCACCAAAAACCCATAAGCTAAGGTTGCATGTAAGTCTCATCTATTCTCATTTCGTAACACCATAGAAAATTCTGCTGTCAGTGTTTGGTTCTTGCCGAGGATGCAAGAAAAAAGCACACAGTACAAAGCATGTTACCAGTGGAAACTGAAACTCGAAGAAGAATTACAATGTAAGAATACTCAATATTGTGGTAGTAAGATTGGCTTGAATGATTCAAAGTATTTCTAAAATCTGCTGATAACATAATAATAGTAGTAATTAGAAAGAACTAGTTTGCTCTGTATACACTGTAGTGAGATAAAACTAATAAGTAATAAAACACTTGGACAAGAATGGCAAACCAATATAATCAAAAATATAATGGTTATGAAAAGAGATTTGAAATAAAATCCCCACAGACACTGCACTTAAATTCAAACATGATGTAGTTCAAGTTCATGGACTAAGTCTGGCTGTGAAGAGATGCAGCAGAAGAAATCAGTGAATATTAACTGTTCATAGCCTGAATGCTGAGTACACAAGGAGCATCTGGAAGGGCCTGTGCTCAGCATATCTTCCTGTTCCTTTTCTGGGCTGTAAAGTGTCTTAATTTATGCTAAAACAATTTGGCTGGAACCACTCATTCATCTAATTTCTCAGGTCCATAAACACTCAGTCCTCCTCTGGATTTGATATTCTGCTTTTCAATTTCTTTCCTGCCTGCGCATGAAGCAGAAACAAAGACTTCTGCACAGTAAGCAGCAAGATGCTTCTGCAGTGGAGTTATCACTCAGGGCCCTTACGCACTCCCATTCAACAGTGAACACACTGGTGCAACTTTCCACAAATCTTCCTACCTTTTCTAGCATTTAATAGCTTCATTTTGAAGCAGAGGTATTCTACATAGTTGCAGCCAAAAAGCACATTAGTGAATTCATCTAAAAGAAGTATGCTGTTATATAATAATATCTATAGAGTAATTAATGTAAATGCATTGGTGAGAACTTGCTGACATTGTTGAAGTTAATGATCCAGCTGCATTATCACTTCCGTCACTGTAATACTAAGAAAACCAAGGGACTTGGCTTTCTGCATCCTCAAACAGCCTTTTCACTAAGCATCTTGCAGAGACTTCAATCACCCAGATATTTGCTGGGATCTTAACAGAGCAGTGAGGAGGCAGTCTAGAAGGTTCATAGAGTGTAGTGAGGACTGTTTCTTGTCACAATTGGTCGGTGAGCCTACCAGGGGTGAGGCTTTTCTTGATTTGCTATTTGCAAATAGGGTAGAGCTGGTGGGTGATGTGCTTGTCAGAGGCTGTCTGGGAGGCAGTGATCATGAAATGATTAAGTTTTCAATTAATAGTGGAACAATAAGAGGGGTCAATAGAACGTCCAAACAGGATTTCCTTAGGGCAGATTTTGGTTTATTCAAGGAATTGATTGGGAAAGTTCCTCGAGAGGCAGCCCTTTATAAAAAGGGTGTCCAGGAGAGCTGGGTATACTTCAGGAATGTATTCTTGAAGGCACAAAACCAGGCCATCCCTGTGTGTCACAAGATGAGCCATAGGAGAAAAAGACGAGCCTGGATGAGTAAGGAAATTTTGAAAGAACTAAGTGAGAAAAAGAGGATGTACTGCCTTCAGAAACAGGGCGAAGTCAATCAAGTCATG
>VZRI01013061.1:6491-33652 GCA_013397515.1 Upupa epops
GGAGTATTGTGTCCAGTTCTGGGCCCCTCAGTTCCAGAAGGACATAGAACTGCTTGAGAGAGTCCAGCACAGAGCCACAAAGATGATGAAGGGAGTGGAGCATCTCCCTGATGAGAAAGCGCCGAGGCTGGGTCTCGAGCTTGGAAAGGAGACCCCATTAATGTTGATCAATATTGAAAGGGTGGGTGTCAGGAGGAAGGAGCCGGCTCTTCTCATTGGCATCCAGTGATAGGACAAGTGGCACCAGGTGTCAGGTGGAACAGAGGAGGTTCCACATAAACATGAGAAGAAACTTCTTCCCAGTGAGGGTGACAGAGCACTGGAACAGACTGCCCAGGGAGGTTGTGGAGTCTCCTTTTCTGGGGATGTTTAAAACCCACCTGGACTGTTCCTGTGCAACTGGATCTAGGTGATCCTGCTCTGGCAGGGGGATTGGACTGGATGATCTTGCAAGGTCCCTTCCAATCCCTAACAGTCTGTGATTCTGTGATAATTTGGTAAGCTTTTAGTAAAAGAAGTCAACGTTAATAAAGCAAGTCTAGAATGCAGTTCTAGGACGAGCTGGGACATTATTTCTCTGATGAAATATCCGATATTCCAGTGTAAGATTTCTGACTGCAATTTCTGAAAACCTTGAATGTAAAGCACTGGTTTGTACAGTTGTCCATTCTCTCATTCAAATCACCACCCTTGTGAAACCAAGCAGATGGTTTCCTTGGCAGTAAGTTGCAATAAAGGTTTAAAATGAGGCAGCTGAAGGACAGGTTCTTTTAGAATATGATATTGAAGCTATTAGAAAAGCTGGTATGCACGTGCCAATGTGTAACTGCACGGTACCAAGCTAAAAACAGAATCACCTGGTTTCTGTGTTGGACACCTGAAAGCTTGCACATTCTGAAGTAATTAGCTATGTAGGAAGACACTGATGATCTGTAGAATACACAATGCATGAGAAGACAAACCTGTTTCTAAACAGATTGAGTCCTCCTTTCTCTCAAAAAAGAAATAACCTTAAGATTGGGCAGGAAAAAGTGTAGTGGTGATGCTTAAGACTGTGCATATGTGTGTATGATTCTGATCAGCTTGTATGCTTACGCTGTTGTGTTTGTTCATCATACAGATGTCTTTCCTTTGCACAAAATTTTTCACTTGTGGGATACATTACTGCTTGGAAACTCCTCCTTCCCGTTCTGCATTGGAGTTGCAATTCTTCAACAGCTGAGGGATCGTCTGCTGGCTAATGGATTCAATGAATGCATTCTCCTTTTTTCTGACTTGCCAGGTACAGATAGAAACTATTCTTCTATCTTTGTCTTCCCCACTATGTTGCTCAAGGAGGTGTGTGGTTACGTGTGAATACATATTACAAATCTTACATGTGTTTTGAAATCACAGGAAATTTTACATAAACTCTGCCAGAGCTTGAACTTGATGAAGTCATTAGAAGTGTGTTTACTGTCATCACCAAGAATAAGGCTGGAGGGATTTTCTTTGTGAAACAGAACAAGTTTAAGTAATTCCTAAGCAACTATTTTTCGACATACCATCTGCTTGTTAAGGATTCCGTAATGAAGAAATTTAGGTCTCTTCTGAACAGTGCTCTTCAACTTTGCTTGTGCTAACCTGTCATCCTTTCAAAAATCATTAAACTAATATTAATTACCTCTCTTCAAACCAGGTTCTTACTGACACTATAGGTCTCAGTTAAGAGGTGCTGCTTTTAATTGGATGGCCTTTCCTAAGATAACTTTAACTTGGGTTAATCATAGATTGAGGGGACTCTGTTTGAACACCATGTGCGATTCAGGAATTCGTAATTCATTTAAACAAGTGAGTGAACTGAATAAAAGAATCAAGGTTGAAACAGCATTTCAGTTTAAAAGCTGTTTTGAAGTCCTGGCAGTCTCTACAACTGCAGAGTTTACAGAGATTAACAGTAGTCAAGGATATAGTAGCAAGCAGGCTGAGTTCTCACAGCAGCATAAATCATCCTCTCAGAAGTTCAGTGAGTCCTCCAAATTCTGTTCTGAAAAACTCTCTGTCTCAGTGCATACGCTTAAAGACATGTCCAGATTTCAAAGTGGTGTTTTTCTGCTACCTTTCAGCTTCTGTAATATGCAACTGCCAGTGTGTTGTTCAATATGTAAGAAGTTTAATTAGGCCATTCACTATTGTGTTGGTTTTTTCATTTCCACTCCATATATTTAGTCATTTTAAATGCCCCTATTAACTTTAGGTGGCCTGAAAGGTGAGTGCTAAACTAAAATATTATCTTTCACCTCTTTCCCTCTTTCTCCATCTACTAGCTGTATGTCTTACTTAAATATAGATTCATTAATATTTAACTTATTTTCTTGCCTGAGGTCCTTTCTCCCTGTTTTTCTCCCTGAGTGGTTCTGAATTACATATTCCTATTTATCTTCAACCAGCTGGTTTCCTGACAGTTGAACATACTTGAGGCTGAGGTCCTGTGTAATGACATCTCAGTCCTCAGAATGCCTATCTCTTCACAATAAAGCTCACTGAAATCTGCAGAGTTATAATGTGTTTGCTTTCCGCTAATTAGAGTTGATGACAACTTTGCTGATATTCTGGTAGGAAATATTTTTGTAAAATGGTTAAATCTTTCTAGAAATTAGTGTTTAAGTTGGTGACATCTGATATTTTGGATGTGACAGCAGCACAGTGTTAATATTGTGAGATTAATCCAAAGCCTAGCATATGCTGACTAGAATGGGGAAAAACAATGAGGAGAGAGGATGTGAATTAAATGTTACTGGTTTCGCTGAGACTTCTGCAGGCAGTAACTTCTTACAAAATGTAATTATCATAGCCTTGTTGGCTCTCTTTCTGAGTCTTACTTCTGATTTAAGAAGTATTGACTTGACTGCCTATGGTTTTAGTCACTTCTGTCTTTCCAAATAGGACTTGTGTTATGTTGCTTAAAATAGTCTGCCATGTCTGAGGGTTTTCTGAGAGTAATTTAGAAACAACCTGCACTTGAAACTGGGTCACCTTAAAGAACAGATGATGACGTTCAAAATAATTTCAGTCTAAAATCAATTGCAGCCTGAAACTCATGTGGTTTCTAGGCTGAGTGCACTGAAATGGCTTATTTCAGGCTGCCTTGAAGAAGTGACTTTCTAGACTGATAAAGCATTCCACAAAGTTGTAAGATGCTGTAAAATAGAGTTAAGGTTGGTTCCTACAGTAGCTATTACTAAAAATGTGTATTTGTAGATTACAACAAACAAATCAACCAACACTGCCTTCTTTCCACTTCACTGCATACAACATGGTTTCAACATCTGCTTGAAAAAGTGAAGTGAGAGAAAAAAGAAAGGGGCCCTGTGCCATTATTGATTACCTGATCCTGTAAACTCTTTCCAATGATGTGGCTATGTTTTGCGTATAAAACAAGTACAGTTGGGGATGACCTTTTATTTTGGAGAGCTCTGTTGGAGACTTGAATTTGGTTTTTATGTCATTCTAACAATATTTTGACCTATTGTGAAATCTCTAGTATTTGGCAAAATAATTGGTTAATTAAGAAAACTGGAAAATCCCTTTGCTGTAGCAACAAATGTCCTAGTTCATTCCTCTGGAGGCTGTACAAGGGAGACATACAAGCACCCTCTAAAACTTAAATAGAATTAGACTGCTAAGAAATAATTATCCCAGTGTGGGGTTCTTCATTCTCTTTAATTTGTCCCTCTTTTTTTTAATTCCATGTGTTTAAGGAGATTGCTGTAGTTTGGAATTTTAGATTCCTTGCCTGAGGCATTGAAAGGTTGCTGTGGCAACTTGTGACATTCACTTGCCATTCCAAGCAGAAGGTATTTTTTGCTGAGTCCAGGCTAGTCAGTGCTTCCTAAGGTAGGAGGTCCAAGAAAACTGGCTGTGGAAAAGCAATCCATTGTAATGAGGAGCTCCAATAGAAATGTTCATTTGGAAAACACAGAGGATTCTAATTTGTGAGACAGACATGTAGCATTTAAATGGAATATGTAGTCAAAAAATCTAGCTGTCATCAAACTGCAAAAATAATTCTTCAGGAAAAGGATTTTTTCTTGTGTGATGTTTCCATTGTATTGATGTGACTCCTGTAATGATGATAGCCATATAAATGCTTAGGAAGATTACATCCCTTTCAGAAAGGGTCTGAGGATTAAAAACATCCAACCTAACCCTCCCAGCTTCAGGCCCTGCCCTCTCATCCTTTCACTAGTTACCTGGGAAAAGAGCCTAACACCCACCTGTGTACAACTTCCCTTCAGGAAGTTATAGAGCACGACAAGGTCCCCCTTGAGTCGTCTCCTCTTCGCCAGGCTAAACAACACCAACTCCCTCAGTCTCTCTTCATAAGACTTTCTCTCTAGTCCCTTCACCAGCCTCATTGCTCCCCTCTGGAGCTGCTCCAGTACCTCAGCATCTTTCTTGAAGTGAAGGGCTCAGAACTGCACACAGTACTGAGGCAAGACCTCACCAGTGCCTAGTACAGGGGGAGAGTTACTCCCCTATTCCTAACGGCCACACTATTTGGTGATGCAAGCCAGGATGCCACTCGCCTATCCTGTCACCTGCTGGCTCATATTTAGCCAGTTGTCAACCACTACTGCCAGACCCTTATCTGCCAGGCTGCTCTCCAGCAGCTCATCCCCCAGACTGTAGCTCTGCTGGAAGTTATTGTGGCCAAAGTGTGGGACGCTGCACTTGGCCTGTGATAACAGCTCTTTTAACAGAAAACTGTTGTCATAATTTTCAGTTATGTCAGAAAGACATGTGACACTGTTGCAGCTTAGCCAAGTTCTTGTCCACTGTCAGGTGAGGTACTGAGGAATTAGTGGAGCTGGGCTGCTTTTTCAAACTATCTGAAGAAAAACAGCAGCTTGCTGTCTCATGTCATGTGTGATAATGGTGCTGTAACATGAAAAAGTTTGGATTAGCAGTACTCAAAGAACATCATAAGCAGAAAGGAAACCACACTTCTAGTTTTCTTATCTGGAATGATGTAGGTCTGATCTATGCTTATGGAAACATCTTTTTCTGAACATGTTCCTCAGTCTTGCTATGGTAGATGGCTGGTTTAGATGCAAGAGGCAGGTGTAATATATAATGCAACTCCTTAAGGTTATTGTTGCTAAATAATGGCTTTTGTAAGGCAGAAACTGTGTGTAGCTGCTAGCGTGGTTTTGTTTGTGGGTCGGGAGCTGGCTTTGGTACAGAAATAAAGCAATTTGTTAGGACACACCTGCTCACCCAGCCTGTTCAGTAGTGTCAGACTGTGTGTGATTGTAATTTTACCTGAAGCTGTGAGTTCTTTAATTATTCACGTCTTCCACTTGTAGTGACACGAAGAAAGCACAGTTCTATTTATAGTTTCTAAAGAGAAATGTTATGATACGTGACATGGGGAGGGAAAAATACCAAAATTACTCTTAGGTAGCTAGTAATTGTTAATGACGGGAAAAAAATCAAATAGCCTTCTGCAAAGGACTGTCTGTCTCAAGAGAGTCCTTTATTTAGTAAAAAGCAGTTAAAAGCGAGTTCACCAGTTAAAACTTTCCTAGTGTCTGTCATAAATTCAGTCTGAGCTGTTCTCAGTTGTCTCATAGTTTGGGATAGCTGTCAATTCCCTTTGGTCTACTTTCCTATATTCAAAGACCTTAAACACTTGCCTTTATAAAGCTGCATAAGGACTTTGATTCTGTCTTTCCAAACATCTTTGTTCTTAGTATAGTGAGAGCTAGAGTTTAACAGAAATGAGAAGAAAGACCGAAAGTGTGAGGAACTGGAGCAGAATCTGTACCTAGAGAATACATGCCAGGACTACACTGTTAGCATAGAAGGGCAAAACTTACCCAGGAAGGACAGGTGTCCCAACTGGGAAAAGCTTGCATGCTCACATCATATGCAAAGATTGTCTGTATTCTGAAAAGAGTGATAAATAGGCTAAGTACCCACCAGAGACATGTCAGGTGAGACTACTGTCACTGCAAAAAAGTCAGAATCCTAGATAAGCATCTCTAAGGAATAGGGTCATCTCATGCCGTTTGGTTCAGAGCAGTTCAGGGAGCTAGGTGATCTCTTGCTGGTTCTTCAATCCTGATAATGTCGAGGGTTTATCCTGAGATGAATTTAACCTATTAATTTAATTAATGTGGTAGTGGGCCAAAACAAAGACAAAATAAGGAGAGTTAAAAAACAACTCAGTTTTTTGTTTTGCCTGCATTTTGTAACTAAATTTAAGGAAAAACAATGAGATGCATGTAATTTACCCCACATCAAAACTCCAATGCAAGCTGAGCCAAGCTGCTGTTTTCACCCCGTGAAGGGAAGAGACTTCCAGGATTTATTGCTCCCTGTGGAAATGTGAAGTCCATTCAGTGTGTGCATACATGACACTGCATCACTGGGCATTTTGAAGTCCAGTTCCTTGTTCCGTGTGTTCCCAAGCCAGTCCTTCATTTCCAGTATGCTAATTTCTAGAGCCAGGAATGAGAGAAAAACTCTCTTCATTTAATCAAACTATGGATTACAGGTGAAATCTTTCCTGTGCTAATTTCTGGGGAGATCATTCACTCTCTCTCCATTCACCACACTCTCAAGCAAGATGACTGCTGCACCCAGCCCAGTGCAACTTCTCCCAGTAGACGGAAGCCAAGTAAAGAAGGAGTAGGAAACTGGAAGCTCCAGACCAGTTGTACCAGTTTGCAGAGTAAAAAAAAAAAACATCAGTCAGCTTGTCATAGCAACTTCCTAAAGTCTCAGGCAAAGAACCACTCAAACCAAACCACAACATTATTTCAGTCTCTTAGTTAGGTATGGCATGTAGTATTTGGTGGTTCTCTTACAGTAAACCTTTACTCTTTGCACAGTCATTCATCGTTCTGTGTCTTTCCTGCTCATCTTTATCAGTGCAGAACAAGGTCATGTTTCCATACTGGTGCATTCTTGAGGAAACCTAAGCTGCTGAATCAGAGCAGTGTTTTAAAACCAAGAGTAAGAAATGTTTTCCCATTGTTTCTGCCCCTAATGCAATAGTTGATGTGCTTTCACTCAGCAGAGGTCTGGACCATTCCCTTTGTGATGTATTAACCAGCAAGTGTGGGCATTCAGGTTCAAGAATAGCCAGATTTATGTCTTTCCAACAGCCGGAGAGCTGTCACATGTACATTGAGAATAGTGGTACCATCCAGTGTCCAGTAGTAAAGAATACTGGAGAACCATATAGGTGATTTTTTTATTCCAAGATACTTAAAGAATTGTAATGTTCTCTTAGGCAAGGTTGCCTGTCAATGCTGCATTGATATTATTGATCCTTATTAGAGTCATGAAGCACGTAGTCTGTCTGAAGACAGTTCTGTAGTTTGTTCCTTTGCTTCTGCATCTGTTCAGTCATTCTAGCGGAGTGTAGCTTCTGTACACCTACTGTATTACATAAAAATAGGATGGCTCTGTGATTGACAGCGCTTGTCCTTCTGGCAGCTTTTCAAAATGCACACCTTGTGTCTGTGGAAAGAAGAACAAAGACATCTATCTGGCTTGTATCAGGAATAGTGTGGCCAGCAGGACTAGGAATATAACTCTCCCCCTGTACTCAGCACTGGTGAGGCCTCATCTCAGTTCTGGGTTCTGGGGCAGTTCTGGGCCCCTCATTTCANCTGGGGGGCAGTTCTGGGCCCCTCACTTCAAGAAAGAGATAGGGGGTCAGAGGAACAGGGAGGCTGGGGAAGGGACTAGAGGGAAGGTGTGATGAGGAGAGGCTGAGGGAGCTCGGGGTGTTTAGCCTGGAGTAGACTGGGGGGGGGAGGACTTTATCAGTCTCTGTAACTACCTGAAGGGAAGTTGTAGATAGGTGGGGGCTCAAGCTCTACTCCCAGGCAACTAGTGACAGGAAAAGAGGGCAGGGTCTGAAGCTGTACCAGGGGAGGGTTAGGTTGGATGTTGGGAAGCCCTTCCTCAAGAAAGGCTGGTTAGACTCCAGGGCAGCGGTGGAGTTGCCATCCCTGGAGGTGTTTAAGAAAAGATTGGACGTGGCACTTAGTGCCATGATCTACCTGATTGTGGTGATGTTAGGCCATGGGCTGGGTTTGATGATCTTAGAGGCCTTTTCCAGTCCCATAATTGTGTAATTAGCTGTGATTAGCTGAAGATGTTCTTAAATTAATGATTGATATTGCCTTTAAAATTTTGTTGCAAAATGCACGGAAAGGAGTGCTGATGTGGGCAACAAAACCAGATTACTATCAACAAAACCAGATTACTATCCACAAAACAATGAAATAATTTATTTCATTCATTATATAAGTGTTGTGTTATGTGAAAAGAATAATTTTGCATTACCTTTTCATTTATAGTAACCTGGTAGCAGTGATAAATACAGAGATGCTGGATAGGAACATCGCTTCTCTTCCTTCTTTGCCCTTCAAATATCTAGGCTTAGCATATGTTTTTGAATGTCGTAAGAAAAGAAATTTACGGCCTTTCACCTCTTTCTTCTGAGAGCTGGAATCGAGGTTGAACCAACTGACCTATTCAGCTTCTTGGCTTTTATAGTACAGAAACTTTCTGGTGCCTTTATGTGGCTGTGTGGTGAAAGCTTCTGTTGCCTGGCAAGGTAGTAATGAAGCATTTGTGATTGAGAGGTCAAACCAAGCCCATAATCCTGGTCTGTTTCCAAAATGCAGAAGCAGTTTATTTTGGCGAATTTCTTAAGTGGTATCCAGTTACCCGAGGAAAGGGCTCTGCGATTGATTAAGTGCACACAAAGACTTATTCTGTGGGCATTTTCATTAAGAACGAACCATTTGCACTATGGTTTTTCTCCTTTGCCTGCTTTCTTTTGCTGTGAACAACAGAGAAATGGCTGGTTTTGCTGTAAAAATAAAAATACAACAAATTTCAGGGCTTTTGGAAGAGTTGTATTGCCTTGAAACTGGTGCTTGCTTTTTAACATGTTTCAAGAGCAGTCTGCTTCTCTCCTGTACTTGTATGCATCTTAGAAAGCAGCTGTGTCAGCTGAGCCATCGTCTTCAGCTGAGGCCACTGACAGCAACTTGATCTGAAGTGATAATTTAGTATAAGCAGAGCACAAATTAATAACATCTCAGAGCATCCAGGAAGGTTTCGTATTTCAATAGGTTTAGTGTTGGGATAAGGGCCATAGCAACACCAGGATATTACTGTTACCTCTCATCCAAAGGTGTATGCCAGGAAGGAGAGGCGGTGCAACAGTGCCACATATTAGGGAGTGTCTCCAGTGTAATGATGATGATGATAGAGTGCTTACAGGTAAGCATGAGGGGAAGGCCAACAAGCCAGGTATCATGGTCTGTTATAGATCAGCAAACCAGAATGAAGAGGTTGACAAAGTGCTCAATAAGCAGCTGGGAGAATTCCCACAATCACTACCATTTGTTCTTGTAGGGGACTTCAGCTTACCAGGCATCTGCTAGGAATACAGTACAGCAGAGAGGAAGTGGTCCAGGACATTCCTGGAGTGCGTAGAAGACAAATTCCTGACATAGTTGGTGGGGGAGCCAACTAGGCAAGGTTCTCTCCTGGACCTGCTGCTTGTGAACAGGACTTGTGAGGGAAGCAATGATTGGAGGCCAGTGTGGACACAGCGCTCATGAAATGAGAGTTCTAGATTCTTTGAGAAGAATCACTGGGCTTTGATTATATTCACGTGTTTGGTTAATGTTCTGTTAGAAAGCTTTCTGGTTTTCCATACGTAAGTAGGAGTAAAATTAATGGTCAAAATACCTTTCCTCTTTTTTCATTAAAAGTTGTGGGTTTTTTGTAATAAGAAAATGTTTATGAAAATGCATGGAAATGTTTATGAAAAGCATGCTTTTTTTAGGGTGGGACACAACACAGAGGCAGAGATATAGATGTGTGTGTGTGTGTGTATTTGACATTGTCTTAACTAGATTAATTTGCTTTCCTGATTTCTCAATGTTGTATTTCTTATTTGTTCTCTAAATCCCTGATCAGAGATCGATATTGAGCGCTGTGTTCACGAGTCCATCAACCTGTTTCGCTGGACCCCAAAGAGTGCTACATACAGGCAGTATGCACAGCCTCCACGGCAAACCAGTGAGAGCAGTGGCACGAGAAGTTCAATGTCCACCTTTTCAGCAGATTATCAGGAAGCACCTCGAAGTGACCTAGTAAGTGACCTGAGCACTGGGTTGGAGAAGATGCTCAGATTGCATGTTTCTCCTGCCCCAGCCCTCAGGGTTTTTTTCTCTTTATAATTTAGGCAGGAAGAAAATTCCCACCAAGTGTTGGTTACTGGTATTTGTGTCATCACTTCCAGGGGTTTAACGTGCTTGTCAGCTAGTGCACCGTGCTAGAGCCGATTTCTTGTAATCATTAATTTTCATGAACTATCCAATTCAGTGAATGAGAATTAACTGAAAGGCGATTGGGTTTGAGTTTTTAACTTTACTGCTTTGAACTTCAGCTTCTTATAGGCTGGATTTGATGATCTCAGATTTCTTTTCCAGCCTTGATAATTCTATGATTCTTTGATGTATGTGCTGTTAAAATTGTTTCTTCTTGTATTGGATTTCTGCCTCTCCCAACTCCCGCTCCTTCACCCCCACGCTGTTTGTTACCTCAACAGATCAATGTCCATGACTCACCTGCAGAATTACAAAGAGATTTTTATCTTGGGACAAAAAATAACACTTGGCCTCTGAAAAATAGGTATCGGAACAGTGGCTGCTTTTCCATCTTGGCATGTGTGGTTGAAGTTATAGCTCAAGTTAATTTGAGTGGCAGTGTGTGAGTTATGCCTGTGTTTGTCTTGGCAAAGAATAAACTAAGGGCTTAAGAGTATATCTGCAGTCAATAGATATTCAGTTTAGCAAAAATCTTTTTTCCCTCTCTCTCCAGTAAAATCTGGTGGTTGTTTCTCTTGTCAAATACGTGATCTGGACAATGGTGATTTGAAATTATTCCTCTTTCTCTCAGCAGTACAAATCTAGCCAGCATCTTAAAAATTAAGAGCTCGAGCTCCTGTCTTATGAAGACAGGCTGAGAGAGTTGTGCTTCTTCCGCCTCAGGAAGAGAGGGCTCCAGGGGAGCCTTCTGGTACCTGCAGGGTGCCTAGAGGAATGTTGGGGAGGGACTTTTTACAAGGGCGGAGGTTGAGAGGACAAGGGGTAATGGTTTTGAACTGAAAGAGGAGAGATTTAAGTTTGATTTTAGGAAGAAGTTCTTTGGTGTATGAAGGTAGCAAGACACTGGAACAAGCTGCCTAGAGAAGTTGTGGAAGCTCCATCCCTGGAAGTGTTCAAGGCCAGGTTGGAATGGGGCTCTGAGCAACCTGATCTAGTGGGAGGTGTCCCTGAGCGTTCAGGGTTGTTGTTGAAACAACAACCTCCCAAGGTCCCTTCTAACTCTAACCATTCTGTGTTCTACACTTCTGGATGTTTGTCTTTGTAAGAAGAGTCTTCTCAGGGGTTTGGGCATCTTTGCCAAAAAGAAATGTGAAATTGTTGTTGAAGTACGGTATTTATTTATGTATTTTTTCACTTGGAACTATCTTTCTAGTTCTCAAGACATGTACTCTACTGGTGTTTGCTGTCATGGGGAAACTTCTACTTGAAAGCAGTGGGGTCTAAGTTCAATCTATAGCCCACACAGTATCCCCTACTGGATGTTCTAAAACACCACTCTGTCCTCACTGGTCTGTCATGCTCTTAAAAAACTGCTTTGCTGTGTCCCAGCCTTAGTCAGGTGGTCACTATTTGGACAAGAACTTTGCACTCCTTTTGTATCTCCAGTTTTATAGTTGTTGGTCACCTGTGTATTTGAGGGTGGAGAGGGTAGGAAATAATTCCTTTCCAAACAAAGCTGTGAGTTTGCTTCTGAAGGTAATTTATGACTTCTTGAATCGTGAGGTGTATTTAATTCTAAACACCAGCTGTGTCCTACTCCTGTGTTTGTATTTGCCTTCTAAGTTGCTTCAGTTTGTTTCTTCAGTGCTTTTTATTGGATACCAAATACTTGTATCTGCATGTTATGGTGCTTGGTTAGTAATAACACAAGAAGTATTTGCCCCTGGGCGAGCACTTTTGTCCCTAAATAAGCAGCTAGTAAAACAAAACTGTTTTGACTTGTTTTATCACTAGCAATGTTTAGTTTTCATTTTAGTGGCATCTATTTGCAACTTCGTAAATAGGCTCGGGTGCTCGCTCCCCTCCTAGACTTGGGTTGCTTAATCTTTTACTCTTTCAGCCAGTGAGCATATTTCTACTGAGATAAAATCTCAAGGAGGAAATAGCTTCAGAGAGAATGAATATGCATCTTAACTGGGTTTGCATGTTTATTTTGAGAAAGGTAAAACATCAAAAATAAGAACAGAAGATCTCATTTAAATTCACCGCTGAATTGCCTGTCCAGGAGTCACAGGCTTGTCATGTAATACCTTTCTATGTCTGTATCTTCCTTACTATGGACACAGTAGCAGTATGCTCTCTCCAGCCAGGCACTTCTAAATAAAAGTGAGAGAATGGAGTTTATCTTTATGTTGTATGGAGTTGTTTATCTTTATGAATGTCTGCTCAGGTATGGCAGGTGGTCTCCCAGAAATCCCAGAGCTGAAATAATGTTGCCTTCATCTTTGCCTTTCACTGATCTCTTTTCAAGGGTGGGAGTTCATGAAGAATGTCAGGGAATGAAAGCATTCAAGTGGAGAAAGTTTTACCAGATGAGTATTGACTGATTTAAATGCCACTGGTCTAGTTCAGCTTTTCATTTTCGATCAAGTATGAGAAATCCCTAAGTAGGAAGCTGACTTAAATGTCTTGATGAGAAAAAGGAGGCTGAGGGAAGATCTACTCTCAGTGTACAACCACCTGAAAGGAGGTTGTAGAGAGGTGGGTGTTGGTCTTGTCTCACAAGTAACAAGTAGGACAAGAGGAAATGGTCTCAGGTGGCACCCAGGGGAAGTTTAGGTCAGACATTAGAAAAAACTTCCTTATTGAAAGGGTCATCAGGCCTTGGAACAGACTTCCCAGGGAGGGGCTTGAATCACCATCCCGGAATGTGTTTAAGAGTTGTGTAGTTACGGAGCTTAGGGACATGGTTGAGTGATAGGCTTGGAAGAGTTAGATTAATAGTTGGGCTTGATGATCTTGGAGATCTTTTTTAACCTAAAACATTACATGAGGCTATGAAAGTACAAAAGTGAGGGGGGGGAGGAAATCTTTTATCAAAACATCCAAAACATTTATTAACAAGTTTTCTCATGGGAACATTTATTTGCAGATAATCAAGAATAGGCTTCATACAGATGGGAATTCAGGCCTATTTGCAATAAATACACCAGTGCTCAGCTGCTTTTTACTTCTTGTATGCACCTAGAATGTTTGTTCATATAAAATGTATTGGCCAGGTGTACTGGCCCTTGGATAACTGCTATGTAGAGTCCATTTATTCTTCTAAAAGAAGCAGGAGTAGCATATACCATCATTTTGTGTACAATCTAAGACCTTTTGTAAC
Source organism: Upupa epops (assembly GCA_013397515.1). Taxonomy (NCBI): domain Eukaryota; kingdom Metazoa; phylum Chordata; class Aves; order Bucerotiformes; family Upupidae; genus Upupa; species Upupa epops. The sequence goes on from VZRI01013061.1 coordinate 20,010, forward strand.
AGTCCGTATATAGATTGTGGCTCAAGGATCTACTGACTGCCTTGACCATTTTAGGCTTTGTTTTGCCTACATAAAATCATGGACTCCTCATAGCTGGAGAGGACCTCCAGGATCCTCAGCACCTCCAGCCCTCATCCCAACATCTCTACAACCCCTAAACCATGGCCTCAAGTGCTCTATCTGCTCACCTTTTAAACACCTCCAGGAATGATGATTTCCACCACCTCCCTGGGCATCCTGTTCCAGTGCCCAACCACCCTCTCAGTAAAAACCTTTTTCCTAATATCCAATCTAAACCTCCCCTGATGCAGCTTAAGGCCATTTTCCCTCATCCTATGATTAGTAATTTGGGAGAAGAGGCCAGAACCAGCCTCATTACAATCTCCCTTTAGGTAGTTGTAGAGAGCAATAAGGTCTCCTCTCAGACTCCTCTTCTCCAGACTAAGTAACCCCAGTTCCCTCAGCCATTCCTCATAGGGTCTGTTTTCCAGAACTCTCCCCAGCCTCATTGCCCTCTCTGGATCCACTCCAGCACCTCAATGTCCTTTTTATACTGTGGTGTCCAAAACTGGACCTACTACTCAAAGTGTGGTCACACAACTACAGAGTACAGGGGCACCATCACCTCCTTCCTCCTGCTGGTTACACCATTCCTGATCCAGGCCAAGATGCTGTTGGCCTTCTTGGCCACCTAGACACACTGCTGGCTGCTGTTCAGCCAGCTGTCAACCAACACCCCCAGGTTCTTTTCTGCCAGGCAGCTCTCCAGCCTTCTTCCCCTTCTCTTCCTCCTTCTTCTGCTTTTGTATTAGTTAGGGTTGTTTTCTTATTTCACTATTGTACTGCTCAACAGAAAGTCCTTGTCAGATTTGTCTTTGGTTCATTCATATTGTACTAATTAATAACTGATCAAGATCTGATGTTTCTAATGTATTTTGGATGTGTCCTTGGTGCTTCTGTTTCTCTGACTGTAGCTGCCAGGAGCTTGAGTGAGACGTTGGGTTTGTTTGGTGTTTTTGAGATGAGTTGATTGAAATGTGCTTTTTATGTCACTTTTCCATGAGGGAGTAAACAATTTACTGTGTCATTAGGCATGTCATGAGCTCATCACAGTCTGGCAAAGACTGTTAGGAATTGCTGAAAGTTTCAGAATTTCTTGTATTTGTTGCCTTTTCAAAGGCAGAATTTTTGGGTACTCATAAGCCAGGCAGATGGCAACCAAAAAGTGGGGTGGGTAAGGAAACATCTTCTTCCAGTGCCTGGGTTCTGCAGATTGCATTAGCTCAGGGAAGCTGTTTTCAGCACTTCCTTAACTTTGGTTGATTTTTAAAACTATGAATGTATTTTCTTACATTTTGGGCATATTTCTGGTAGAAGCAAGGCATTAAATCAAATACCAGAGCAGATAAAACCAAGAAATAAATGGTTTAGGAAATAACTGATGTTAAATGTTAAGAGTTTCTAATGAATGTTGTGGGAGGGAGGGTTTGAGTTGAAATATAAATAGCAGCTATTATAATTGGATGTAAACTCATCGGAACAGAAGTGCTGTGTGTTTTTCTTAGTCAGGGCAGAATTAAAGGAGTGTATTTATAATAATCTAAATATTTATACCAGACTCTAATCAGTTTTTTAGACACTCACTTGGATCTTATTTAAGGATTGTAAACAAATTTCTACAGAGTTGGTTTCCGAGTCTCCCTGGGATGTGTTTTCTTAGGTTGAAGGTAAATGGGCAGTGAGGGCAGCAGAGCACTCAGTGTGCAGCCTCAGGCTCAGGTTCTGGATTCACAGGTTGCCCATTTAGTCCTTCCTCACAAGCCTTTGCGGTTATGCCCACTTTGAAGTTGAAAGCAGGATGTGTTTGACCCTTCTGACCTCCCACAATTGGGATTCCATGACTGATTAAAAAAGATGCTGGGAGGAGAGAGGGAAAGTGGACCTTTTAACTTAAAAAACTCATTTAGCCAATCCTTTCCCTTTGGATCTCGTGGGAATGTTCTTTTTATGTTTTGAGATTGGCTTTTTTTTCTGATGTGGAAATTGTTTTAAAATCAGATTCTTGGTTTGATAGCCTCTGATCAATTAAATATTATCAGTTTCATTTTTTTCTTAGGTTCTTTTCAGGGGAAAATAAATTAACTTTAAACAAAATCATAAGCAGTAGTGGCCATGTGGCAGTAAGGAATACAGCAACTATCGATACCACCCTTTAAGGTGTGGAAGTTGCAGGGAAATGAGCTTTTTACGAGGTAAAGAAAGGATTGGACCAATAATCAAGTAGTGAACACAACAGAACAGCGTGTTCACATTTGCCTCAGCTGATAAATAGCTGTGATTGAGCCAACTCTGCTTTTGTCTCCTGTGTTCAGTCTTAGCCCCTGTTTAGCTAAGTAAATTTCCCAAAGTAAATTGTTGGGATATTGAAAGGAAAAAGGGAAGAAAACCAGGATTTCCAAGGTCTCTGTGTTCAGACCAGCTGTCCTTCAATACTCAGCTCTGGCTGGCAATCCAGATCTGAGCTCTGCAGAGTGGCACTGTGCCTTTTACTTGTGCCTTTCTCATCTGCAGTGTTTGATGCTGATTCTCTATACTAATAATTGCTGGGTGAACTCTTTGTTACGTGAGGTGGTACAGTTAATTCCTGGTGGCTTGATGTTGTGAAAATCTTTCTTTCCACAAGTTGGAGCAAAGCCTTATAACTCAGGAGGTTTTTTTAACAGGAAGGCATTTGCTCGATCTCACAGAGCAGTGCCAGAAAGCTGGGGTTTTTTTTAAAGACTACCCTCTTTTTTTATGCACACCCAATGTAGGAAGACTGTTTGAAAATAGTTATGCACCTGAGTTTTCTACTCACTTCACTGCTAATTAACTTTTTCTTGGGTTAGTGAGAAAATGATGTAAATGTAGCATTTATTTGAGGAATGCCTTAGAACTTTCCTTGACAAATACCTAAGGAGATCAGCTCATAGGCGTCTAAGGAGAGCACAATTCCAGACTGCAGTGCAAGCCTACTGAAGGCATAGTTGTCACTTTGTTTTCAGGTTTTATTACTGACACTGGCCCTCTTACAGAGAGAGGACTATAGTGGAAATGAGTCATTTTAGCAACTGCTATAAATACTGTGTGGTTTCCTGGGTGACAGTTTTATTTCATACTTTGTTAAATAATCCATATCTTATTAAAGAAATAGTTGCCTGAGTGTATAAATGTGAAGGAGAATGAGGGTACAGAGCAGCATGTATGTGAATTTACTGTAGGAGAGAAGTAACACGAAATAACCCACTGAGTGTGCTAAACATGGTTTAGGAGCAGCACAGATCTAGACACTTTTATTCAGCTTCTGATAAGCACAGTTGGATACTGCAGAGAAAAAAGTGACCCAACCCCATTGCTATTACATTTTTATGTGTGTCCTTGCAGCATTAGAGGCAATGAAGTTTGGTAGAAATATTTGAAGTCACATTTTGAAGAAGAAGGAGACTCGAAGGTCTTAGTAGTTCTTTCACACAACTACCTCCTGCCACTCACAGCAACCCTAATTGCAGCAGGCACTATCTGCTGACTATTCCATATATCGCTGTGAACGTTGCAGTTAAGAGCACAGTGCTGGGTAACAGCTATTGAGAAAATGTAGTGAGACTGTTTTTTCATTACATGGGACAGGGGTGTATTAGTTCAGAGATTTTTATTTCTGTAAGAGACCTAAGGCTGTGGTTTCCTCTACTCCCTAGTTCTCTCTTCTACCCTGTTCTTTTTTCCTGTGTGGATCTCCATAGGAGCCTACCTTCGACTAGCCTTCAATCCACGATTCCATCACGTCCCCACCTTAATGCACCTCAGGCAAGGCAAAGTGCTGTGTGTTTTCTCAGCTGAGTCAACTCGTTCTCCTCCACCCCTTTGATGCTGTTTATTTCCCTGGACTCTGTTTGGGGAAATCCAGCTACTCAACTGAGAGGTGGCAGTGACCTCCGTCACACTGTTACTTTAATGGAAACGTGTTCCCCTCTATAGTGGTTTTTCTGTTGAAACAAATAGTATGTTACCCGGAAAACCAATCCTTTTTTTTTCTGATAATAAAGCTAAAGTTACCCTGAACTTGGGAGGAAATTAGGTGCTGAGACTGGAACATTTTAGGTTATTTTGTTTCTAAACTCATTCTTTTGGGAGAAAGTGTGGTTATAACAGCACCTAAAAGTTTCACTGGTGTAAAACACCCTCAGAGTGAGGTGGAGGTGCAGCTTGAAGCATTTCACAGCTCTCTTAGAGTCACTGTATTCCATTTTTCTTCTGCGGCAGTTTGGAATGTGTATGTGTCCATAAGGAATGTGAAGACAGGATTTCTGTGTTCTATTGTTCACAGAAATAAGGAGAGTTACTCTTTCTCTGCTCACTTTAGATACGCATGAGCTTTCCATAATGTAAAGTGAAGAGATGCTGGCACTTAGGAATATTTCTGAGATAATTCACCCTGAAGACTCTCTTATGAAAAATAAGTATTATGAAACCGCTTGCTTGAGTACTGCCAGCTATGTGCTGCTGTGTAATTATCTGCCCCATCTCTCAATTCCTCTGTCCCCCAATTCCCTCATCCCCCAAAACTATGTAACAGACTATCTAGATTATAATACAAGACTGTTTCTTACATTTCTGGTGTCCTGGTTTGTGCTGAGTCTTTGGGGTGGGTGTTACCTGGTGTTTAGCTAAGTCTGTATCCTACAGCATCCCTGCAGTTTCTGTGCCAAGTCGCTAACTGCTCACTCCCTCTTTTCCGCTCCAACCAGAAGGCCTTTCAGCTTTTCCATTCAAAGAGTGCTTTCTATTTTTACTACATTTACTTAATTTCTGATACTGAGAAGAATTCTGTGAGTTTTGTGACTCCTCAGCTTTCATTAACAGATCACAAAACAGAATAGTTTACACACATTGTCAATGTCTTTTTTTACAATTTCAACAGGAAATGGGGGGTAGGATTGGCTGGAAATAGAGGGTAGGATTGGCTGACAGGCATTTGTCACTGCTCTGGAGCATTTCTGGAAGGAGAGTTTAGCTAAAACTAGTTCAGAGCTATAAAGAAACTGGAGAGTTACACTAGGAAGTAGGAGTTCCAAAGAGCACAAAGTCTAATTCCACTACCTCTAATATGGATTTTTCTATTTTAAAGTCTAGAGACTCCATCAAGTTGGATGACCTGAAGGCAGAGGTGTCGCCACGCATTTCAGCAGAAGATCTGATTGATTTGTGTGAGCTGACAGGACCTAGTCACTCCAAAACACCTGTCAAGAAAACAAAGTCTAGCAAGCCAAAGCTGCTGGTGGTCGACATTCGTAACAGCGAAGAGTATCCTTCAAATCTGAGTGCCAGCTTTGCCAGTTCCTACTTGTGTGGGTGACTTCCTTGTTGTTGGCAGATGTCAGAATGGTAACTAATGGAAACTGATGTGATACAGTGGAAGGACTGAGGGAAGACTTTTCCAGCATGGAAGAGCCTGGTTTGCATAGAGTGAACAAATGTATTTTTTCCCTTCCTGTTTCAGTGTTTTTTTATGACAGGAGCTGTCAGCAGACCCCCATTTAGTATGACCTCTATTTTTGAAGGGTGTGAGGCTTTCCAGTTAAGTTGAAGGGAGTTAAAGACGAGTTTAACTCGTGTACTTTACCAGTCCCTCAAGGGAAAATTAATTCCTACAGGTGCTCCCTTGCTACTCTCAGGTAATGCAGCCATATGGCAGCCCTGACTTACGTCCTCTAGTTGGCTCTGACCAGTGGGTACAACGACCACCTCTGGGATAAATTAGCCTAATTAGCAGAAGTGCTAATAAACTGATACAAAGACAGGGAGGACTTAGCTGACCATTTATGAATTAATGTTAAAAGCATAGGAGATTGGACTCCCAACAATAAGACCCACTACTTTCCCAGCTAGACAAACCAAGTCATTATCCAATACCTAAAGCAAATAGGCAGCCATACGAAGCAATAGGGGTTGATAATGAGCCCTTTCAAAGGTGGCAGCTCTGTAATCCAGGCCCTGAGGGGAACAGATCCCAGACAGCCTTCTCAAGCTGCAAATGGTAACAACCCCCATACCCCTTCCCCAGACATTCCCTCAGTCTCTATAAGGGGGGAGTGCTGAGCTCCCTGGCTTAGAGACCCACCAGACTTCTTCCCAGGGTGAATCCCTTCAAGTCAGGGATTCTATTGAAGAACTTTGCTCCAGACCGCCTTGGTCACTGCCAGCTTTCACCACGTTCTGACGTTTGTCCAGGTGTTCTTCCCTCTTCTTCAGCGGTGGGGCAGCAATGCAGCTGTCTTCTCCCTGCCTTTCCAGACAAAAACCACCAAAACCCCCAAAGCAAGCTAAAAATCTGTCCTGAAGCCCCCAGCCAACACATTTCCTTGCCCACATATATTCTCAGAGCTTCTGATTGACTGGTGGGTTCTTCCTGGAGCTGAGAAGAGTTTCTTATTTCTCGAAGCTTCTCTCAGACACCATTTTCACTCCTATCCCATCTGTCAAACCCCCTCCCAGCTCAAACCACATTAGCATATAATCAGAGAAGTCTCGAAGGTATGTTGAAGCTCCATTTTTATCAGGATTACTTCCCTGTCTCCACCCTGCTCAGGTGCTCTTTTTATTAAACNGTTCTGACGTTTGTCCAGGTGTTCTTCCCTCTTCTTCAGAGGTGGGGCAGCAATGCAGCTGTCTTCTCCCTGCCTTTCCAGACAAAAACCACCAAAACCCCCAAAGCAAGCTAAAAATCTGTCCTGAAGCCCCCAGCCAACACATTTCCTTGCCCACATATATTCTCAGAGCTTCTGATTGACTGATGAGTTCTGTCTGGAGCTGAGAAGAGTTTTTTGTTTCTCGAAGCTTCTCTCAGGCACCATTCTCGCTCCTATCCCCATCTCTCAAACCCCCTCCCAGCTCAAACCACATTAGCATATAATCAGAGAAGTCTCGAAGGTATGTTGAAGCTCCATTTTTATCAGGATTACTTCCCTGTCTCCACCCTGCTCAGGTGCTCTTTTTATTAAACATAGGTCTTTGCATGTAGGGTTTAGTAGGTTTTTATTGTTGTAGTGTAGTTAAGAGGACTGGGTTTGTTTGGATTTTGGAGGGGGAGGCCTTGTAGAGGTGCTTTCTCAGCAACACACTTCTTCATCAACAGCCACCTGAAAGTGGGAATAATGACAAGATTTTATTAGAGGTAAAAATTAGTGTTATGCCAAATATTTGTGACTACAGTTGTCAGGAATAAATATGTAGATAGTTGGTTTTGCTGTGTCATGAGCTGTAATTCTGAATGCACAGACAATACTCAACAGAAAACTATCCAAACACTCATGAATTTTAGCTCACCTTTTACTCTGAAGGATCATTCCTTTTACGTGTCTGGCTTCTTCTTAACCTCCTCTGATGATAGAGATTCAACAGTTTCCCAACATATTTAGGATCAGAAAAGATCTTGTAATGTCTAACAAATGCNGACTGGGTTTGTTTGGATTTTGGAGGGGTAGGCCTTGTAGAGGTGCTTTCTCAGCAACACACTTCTTCATCAGCAGCCACCTAAAAGTGGAAATAATGACAAGATTTTATTAGAGGTAAAAATTAGCGTTATGCCAAATATTTGTGACTACAGTTGTCAGGAATAAATATGTAGATAGTTGGTTTTGCTGTGTCATGAGCTGTAATTCTGAATGCACAGACAATACTCAACAGAAAACTATCCAAACACTCATGAATTTTAGCCCACCTTTTACTCTGAAGGATCATTCCTTTTACGTGTCTGACTTCTTAAAGACCTCTGATGATAGAGATTCAACAGTTTCCCAACATATTTAGGATCAGAAAAGATCTTGTAATGTCTAACAAATGCTCCTAACGTACAGTATGGGTATTGGAAAAGTGTAAAGTCTAGACAATGAAGTGAATGCTGCATCAGTGCACATATTTGGGTTAAAATAGATGGTAAAAATTTAAATAAGTAATTCTTTTTTAAGAATTCTTTAAATAAGTAAGGATTTAAATAAATAATTTTCCTAATTTGCTCATTTTCCATCTAGTTTGATAAAATGCTATTTTAAAGGAAATAGTATATGCAGAAAAACACTGCCTCTAGTCTTTTTTCCTATTAAATATTTCACAATATTTGTGACAAAGTATGGTAAAATAGAAAAATAATTCATTATTTTTACTATGCAGGGATGAGTTTGCTGTTTACTTAGTGAACACATTAGTATCACTGGACAATTTCAATTTCAAACTTATTTTCAAGGCATTATAATTATTTATACCAACTTGAACCTGAAATGTGATCTGCTGTTCAGTTAAAACACAGTGGTCACAGTACACAAAAGGGTCATTTTGCTTGCATGTATTAATTTCACATGAAGTAGAGATTCCTGTGTCTGAATAGTTTGACTCGTTATTTCCTGGACTCTAGTGGCTTCTTTACTACTGAATATAGATTCTGGAAAACAATCTATTGTAAAAACACTAATAAAAATGCAAGCTATAATTTCTTCATCAGGAGGTAATCCTCTTTAGGCATCAATTTCAAAGAAAACTCCTTGAAATTAAAATCTGTACCAAATTATTGTTACTGCATAGAAGGCTTTGACTGCCAAGTGAAATAATCTTTCTCCATGCATCATTCTGTTATTGTTTAGGCTACTTCCTAGAAATCATTAAGGAGAATATAGAAGGAGAGTAAATAATGGAAAATGCCTAGACTACAATCACTGCACTGAAAGGCTGTTATCTGAGTATGTTAGTGATTTATTTATATTAAAATTGAAGGCAAGATCTTTGCTTAAACGTCTCTATAGCTTTCCTAATACCTTGATAATAGGTTCTTCTCTAGTGTTCTGTCCTGTTCTACTCTAGCAGAGGAGATGCACAATTTCAATTATTTTTAGATCATTTGACCATTACAAAGCAGGTTTATGAGGCTGTCTTTCATATTACAAAGTTTTCTTGAACGAGGAGGTATGCTGGGAAAAACATAGCTTGAGCAGTGCACTGTAATCACTGCTGCTGATGATTTGTTCCCGTTGGAGTTAGTGGTAGACTAAAATACTGTGACCTTTAAACAGTGAGTGGGCTTGAATCCTAATACCCATCTGGTATTAGGAGGTAGGAAATTTCATTATTAAACAGCAGCCTGGTAGGTAGTGAAATTACCCCTTGAGTGAGTTGGTTGCTCTGTCAGATGTAGAAGAAACATGGTGTATCTGAAGCTGTTAAACTAAGTATATAGAAAACTATAGGTATACAATGAAGAGTGTCCTGTTCATCCTTGCAGTAAGGAAATTCCTGGTGTTTGTCATAAATAGAATCACATTCTGGTGTTACTGTAGTGTATATTTTATATGTGACAGTCCACTGTGAGGTGTTCCAAAAATAGGATCATTTCTTAGATTTAATCATTATTCTTCCTCATTGTCTATGCCTGTCGTGCTAAACTACACTCTCACAGTGTTTTCAGTGTGATTTCCTACAAGTGTAAGAGGACTTACAATAAATATCAGAAATGCTTCATATTGCTTACTAGGATGTACCTGTAAGCTAAGTTTTGTAACGAAACTCATTGTGCAAGACCAAGGGCTACTAGCCCTTTTCCCCAATAGACAGCTTTGTAACAGAAGGCTTCCTAATGACAAGGCAATACACTCATAGCAGTGTCTTTGTTGGCCAGCAGTTCGTCTGAGGCTCGTTTCATTAAGCATGTTAGCAGAAATACTGGCAGCCTTTCATTCTTGTTACAAAATTTATAGCTCCACGTTTACAGTCTCTCACACTGTAGCACAAAATCTTGGCCTTCTTTATTGTCTTAGAACTGGGAAGCTTAAGATGGTCACTCAAGATTAGGTAGAACCGAACTATCTAATTGTATCTTATTCTATCTAGTTTGGTGCTAACTTTGATATGAAACCTATTTCTCATTTGAAAGATTAAGTCTGCTTTCTTTGAGCAGTTAAACATGCTTACTGGCAGAAGCATGAACAACTAAATCTGCCCAAAGTAATCTTCTGTCTACAGGGTGATTGGTTCAGAACTTTTACCCTGGTTAGTAGCAATGAGAGTGATGAGGTTATAAATGTGGCCAAGGAAAGGGAGTTGGCACAGATCAGTACAGAAGAGGAGTCATAATTTTTCCCTTTAAAACAGAAACAAGCTGACAACTTTAATGAATGGTATGTGATCATCTTTTGTCCTCTGACATTTCTCCCACTGCTGTGTTTTTCCCACACTATCGCAATGATGATCATAAAGCCAAAACTGCTACACAAATCGTGAGAAATGAATTTTAATGTGAACCCAAGTGAATGAAAACTTCCCTCCAGTTAAGGAGATAAGCTCCTTTATTGAAAAGGATTCCAAGATTTAATTAGAAGTTCATTTAGCTCTTTGCAAGTACAGTAACAGTGGACAATCTGGCTGTTTGACTCTGTACATTTTTACAGAGCTTTGCTGTTTCACACCTCTTCAAAGGTATCCTCTTTTGTTATTGAGGAATGGGAGTGCACCAATCATATGAATATGAAAAGAAGTCAGAGGTTTGTTGAAGCCATGGCACAGCTTCAAATTCATAAAAATATAGGGAGTAGTTGTGGTCCTACTTGAGTTTTATTGCAATTCCAAATTTGTTCATAAACTATCACTGAAAGACGTTCCTTTTAAAGTGAAGCACAACTAACTGATTCTCAGAGTTGCTGGCACTTGTATGTTGTTTGCTTGTCTATACCCAGTGCTCACTTGCTGATAATGGTGCTGCAGATAACTAAACATGATGTTCGTTGTCTGGGAGTCTGGATGAGTGTACATGAGAATTTTGGTTTGGATCAAAGATAGAGGGAGCTTGTATGGGTTGGCAGGAGACGTAAGGAAATTCTCCAGTAATCCCTATTTAGTTTTGGTTCTCCTTGTAAGTGCTTCATTCCTTTTGCATAATACTCCTCTGGAAGAGACACTCCCCCTGCTTATTGCTATTTAGGTCTTGTTAGCAGACCAGAGCTAAGTAAAATCCACAGAAATATGTGTGCTGTGGATACTTGGTCCTTAGCACCAGCTGTTCTGTTTAGTAGCTCAGTTTCTGTAGTGCTGTGCAATGCCCATTATGAAACAAATTGCTCATCATTCTGTCCTTTTTTTAATGTGTAGTGTCAGAAGATGCTGTCTCCGTGTGAGTAAATAATGGGTTTTATCAAGTTATGCTAGTACAAAAGAACAGCAGTGTTGTATCATGACAGCCAGAATAGAGAGCAGGTTCATTCTAGAGCTGTGTGAGTACCAGAGATGTCTCCCTCTTTCAGATGTCCTTAACTAATCTTCCTAAGCTTTAACCGTGGCCACATTTCTGGCAGCATCAATGTACCATTTGCATCAGCATTTACTGCAGAAGGGGATCTCATTCAGTGCCCAGCAACTGCCACTCTCCAGAGCTTTAAAGGAAGAGTTGTGGTGATTGTGGGAAATGCAATGAAGAACACAGCTGCTGTAAGTATATTGCCATCACATAGATTATTTTAGTTAGAAAATACATCAGTGGCATGAATAAAGCCAATAGTAAATCAGTGCTAGAGTCTGGATCATTCAGATGAATAATTTTGGGTATAATGACAAGTTCTTGTCTCTGCTTCTAGGCAAAACCACATTTCCTTTCCACTCATCAGCAGCTGAGAAAGTTGATCTTTTGAAATGGAGTGACTTAACGTTACCTTTTCCAAGTGAATTTTATATTTCTAGATGAAAAGGGGTGAGCCACGAATTGTCTGCTGCACCATAAAGGAGAATTTTTTCAAAGTGTTCACTGATATTTACTCTATTAGAAATATGGAAGTGTAGATGTTTGTTTTAAATTTATGTAAGACTGAGTAAGGTGAGGCTAAGTCTGAAAAAACTGATTCTTTTGGGGGCTGTTGTAATAGAAAGATTGAATCGCTCAATTATGTTTGCTCTTAGTAGTTTACTTGGCATCATTGACATTTTTTTCTCCAAAGGACAAATTTGCTGTATTGAGAAGTGTGGAAAAAGCTTTTTGCCCCTTTTCACACTTTTGTAATTCTATCTTTCATATTTTATTTGGTGCCAGATGGTAAAGGATTTAAATGGGAAAGAAAAAGCTGTCTCAAACCTAATGGGTAAGAAGGAGAACTGCAAACTTCTCCAGAGCACGGTTCCAACAGGAGGCAAATAAAGCCAACAGTGCTTTGGTGTAGCCTTGGCTCTCATTGAATGCTTCCTTAGGACATAATTGAAACAGGGTAATGCTGCTTGTTAAGCCATTTCATTCACTCACGCTAAAAGTTAAATGAATAGTCTGGCCCATGTATGAGATCATTACTGACTGTGCCATTAGCAGAGTAAGGGTATTTTGAAGAGGAGCTTGCACTGGGCATCCTGTGGTGGTGCTTGGCTGGCACTCCTCTGCAGAATATTCCTTCCTTTAGGCTGGTGCTCATTTTCCTCTTGTAGGAGATTCTGTGCCCTTATTGCAGAGCAGACACTTGTCTCTGAAAACAGCAGGAAACATCTACATAAAAGGAATATCTCTGTAGTTAATAAACAAGATGCTGTTTTGATATTTTACCTTTTAAATACACAGGGTGGCAACATGTCTGCAGTCGATTAAATTCCCCTTTCCGACATCCATTGATAAAGAAGCATTTGGCAAATTCCAGTGTGGGCACAGGATTGTTATAGAGGGGTGTTTAAGAGTTAATTGGTCATGAGTGCTCAAGGGCAGCTTCTGTTTGTGGTGCATGACAAATATCTGCTCCCCCAAGTTTTGTCACTATTTCAGCCTGAGATACCCAACAAGTGCCAAGGCAGTTCATAGTTATACCTATGTCAGAAAGGGACTGGTCTGGGTGGTTTTTTGGAAGGACGGTGTTGCTTGTTCATCTTCCCTCCTCCAGTCAAGTCGGAAGTCCTAAGCAATTGTCCATGTCCATGTCCAATGGCTGTACTACCTCAGTGTTGCGTCGAAATTGGAGTGGGAGAAATACCTGACCTGATACTGAATCATGCTACAGGAACTCAGTCTTGACAGTGACATGCTTCTACTTGTGTGCTTGGTTAATATATGTGTGATTCTCCAGTGTGGCGTCCTACATTTTGGTCACAGTAACCCCCAGCAGAGCTACAGACTGGGGGATGAGTGGCTGGAGAGCAGCCTGGCAGAGAGGGACCTGGCAGTACTGGGTGACAACCGGCCGAACAGGAGCCAGCAGGGTGCCCAGGTGGCATGAAAGGCCAGTGGCATCCTGGCTTGTATCAGCAGTAGTGTGGCCTTTAGGAATAAGGATGTAATTCTTCCCCTGTACTGGGTACTGGTGAGGCCTCACCTGCAGTAGCGAGGGCAGTTTTGGGCCCATCACTTCAAGAAAGAGATTGAGGGGCTGGAACGGGTCTGAAGGAGCAACAAGGCTGGAGAAGGGACTGGGAGGAAAGTCTGATGAGGAGAGGGTGAGAGAGCTGGCGTGGTTTAGGTGGAGGAGGCTCAGGGAGGACCTAATCACTCTCTGTAACTTGCTGAAGGGAAATTGTAGACAGGTGGGGGTCAGGATCTTTTCCCTTGCAAACAGTGATAGGATGGGAGGCCAGGGCCTGAAGCTGCCAGGGGAGGGTTAGGTTGG
>VZRI01013061.1:43504-124441 GCA_013397515.1 Upupa epops
TAGGGAAAAAAACTAGGGGAAGAAAATCATATGTCTTGAAGAATGCTACTTGAAAATAGTACCTTTAATCCAGGAAGACCAGTTGTGCCCATGTATGAAGTGAAATGTGGTTTTAGAAGACAAACTTTTAGCTTTTTCTTTCTAGCATATAAATTCAGAATGTTTCAGACTGGAAACAAGTCACCTTCTCTAGCAGAAAGTGGAGAAACTATGATGCTTTTCCTTTAGCTGTTGTTAATCTGGTTCGCTTCAGGTACTTCTGGTTTGTTGGGCTTTATGTAATTTGGCATGATTTCTTGCTTTTGATTAATGTTCTCCCTTCTGGCAGTCTAGGCTGTTTGGCAAACAGACTTTCTGGTATTTCTGAAGCAGAAGGAGTAACCGTAGCAGCTTGGCAGAGGCAGGTGTGTATTCTTTCACTTAGGTGATTTATTTTACAACGTACTGAAAAATTGCTAGATTTGATGTGAAGGGCTCAACAATTTGTCAGAGGAGGTAAGTGGTTAAATTTTAACACCGTCCTTTCCTTGTTCCTGTTATCTGGGCTTTAATTTATCCTTGGGCTAACTGACAACACGCTACACTTCAATTTGTTGCTCTCCCTCTATTCCTTTGTGTAGACACAATCCGCGTACATTGAAGATTGTTTTGCACAGTACAGTGATGCAGTGTTACTTCTGTGATCTCTGGGTATCAGCATCTTGACTTCTCTTGCTGTTCTAGCCAGCTAAGGAAGGGGCTTATTGGAGCAGCTCTCAGCTAGACTTCAGAGCAGCATCACAGACAGCTAAACTAAAGGAAGGACAGCAGACGCAAATCGCATGAGCTTTTCAGCAACTGCATCACTCACGTTGTTACTTGGACAGGTACTGTAAGAACTTGTTTCTCTGGCCCGAGACATACTCGTTACTTTTTGTAGAGCATTAGTGTTGTCCAGAAGTTCTAATCCATGCCAGAGTTCTAATTTACATTTTCAGTTAAGCTTCTTCAATTAAGATAAAAGCGAGCTATATCTTCATTTGGCTTTCACAATGTTCAGATGCACTTACTGGGAGGTTTGGCAATTGTGTGGGAACAAGTGTGGCCTTTTGATCTACATGTCCAGTTATCTTTTCTTTGCTGATGAGTCAGACTGGCCCCTTCCACTGTTATGTTAGAAACATAACTACTGTCACGAGTCTTATCTTGCTATTTTTAATTCCTTCTCCTGGGCCCAGCTTGCAAACAGTGCCTGGAAGAACTACTATTCCTTCCAAAACACTTTCTTTCCAGGGCAAGTAGTGAAACTTGGTCTGTGTTGGTCAGGCTGACATCAGATTTGTATATTTATCTAACAAAACTAGAGATTCTCCTTTTTCTTTTAATCTCAAACTATAGTGCCAGTACTATCAGTATTATTTTAGACTTCTCTCAGTAGAGAGCTGATGCCAGAAACCACATTGTCTTGCAGATAGAATGTTTCATTTCCCTTTCAAGTACCCACAAGGCTTGACGTTTAACTGCTTGTAGGTCTTTTAAATAGTAAGATCAAAATACATAGTGGACTCTATGAGAACAGTCTGTATTCTATCAATTTAGGTTGACAAATTCATCTCATTATTACCACAAGCATGTGGTTCAATGTGATTTTAAGTGGACAGAAGGATGATTCTGAGCCAGCAATGTGCTCTTGTGGCCAAGAGGGCCAAACAGCGTCCTGCGGGGGATCAGGAGGAGGATGGTTAGCAGATCGAGAGAGGTTCATTTCCCTCTCTGCACTAGTAAGACTGCATCTGGAGTATTGTGTCCAGTTCTGGGCCCCTCAGTTCCAGAAGGACACAGAGCTGCTGGAGGGTGTCCGGTGTAGAGCAACGAAGATGATGAAGGAAGTAGAACAGCTCCCTTATGAGGAAAGGCTGAGGGAGCTGAGTCTCTTGAGCTTGGAGAAGAGGAGGCTGAGGGGTGACCTCATTAATGTCTATAAATATGTGAGGGGTGGGTGTCAGGAGGATGGAGCCAGGCTCTTCCCAGGGTCATCTGGTGATAGGACAAGGGGCAGTGG
Source organism: Upupa epops (assembly GCA_013397515.1). Lineage (NCBI taxonomy): Eukaryota > Metazoa > Chordata > Aves > Bucerotiformes > Upupidae > Upupa > Upupa epops. The sequence continues at coordinate 45,546 of VZRI01013061.1, forward strand.
GTGCAAGCTGGAACAGAGGAGGTTCCATATCAGTATCAGCAGGAACTTCTTCCCAGGGAGGGTAGCGTAGCATTGGAACAGGCTGCCCATGGGCGTTGTGGAGTCTCCTTCTCTGGAGACGTTCCAGACCCGCCTGGCTGTTTTTTGTGTGACTTGGTCTAGGTGATCCTGCTGTGGCAGGGGGATTGGACCAGATGATTTTTCGAGGTCCCTTCTGATCCCTAATGATTCTATGATTCAGTATTGCCCTGTGGCTTATCAGCATTTAATAAGCCAGCATTCCAAAAGTCTGGGACCAGTGAAATATTACTACCACTGAAATAAGTTTTTAAGTACTTTTCCAAAATGTGTTTAACTGTCACGTAAATTCATGTTCCGATTAACCTCTGTCTTGCCTATTACAGTGGGGTGAGTCCAGTGCACACACTGTTGAAACTCATATTTTACTTCCCCAGTGGAAGGACTCTATGTGCTTTGAGTTATACTTCACAATGCACAGGCACTGATGAGTTTCCAAACAGTACTCTGTGTGAAACACCAGATAGACTAGAGCAATTCAGACACCAGCGTGGTAATATCCAGCGAGAACTATCCAGAGAAAAGTTGTACTTCACCGTCTTGATTCATGTTTTCTAGCTGAAGCAGTATTAAATTTGTCTCCTCTTTGTCTGTCTAGAGTTAGCTGACATCGCATCATTTTAGAGAGGGGTAGCATCTGATGGATCAGCTCTTGCCACCTGAACTGGCCAAAGGAGTGAAAGACCGGGTAGTGCAGAACGGATACTTGGGATTAAGGGGGTTAAGAGATCTGGTGATTTTGGCAGTAGCTTGAGTTATTGGGCTATTGTTACCTCCCTTGCCACAGACTTTTTATATGTCTTGCACCATCAGGATGGCCTGGTTCCCCTCACTAGAGGGAAGCTAAAAACCCTTTCTGTTTTCACTTGGTGTAGAAAAGGAAAAACACAGGGACTTCTGTGACCCACTTAAAGTGCATGAGAACAATGCAGACCAAGAACTAAATGCTGCTTTCTTAGGAACAAGCCATTTCCTTGGGAAGGAAAAGATAGATGACAGCACAAGTTCTCCCAGAGTAAGTCTGTAAACAGTCCTTTCACTAGTCAGTGCTGTTAATGAATCAGTTTTAACGCTCCCATGAACAGTTCACAGCATCTATCAAGAACATGGTGTTAGTGAAGAAGAAGCCCTCCTACCACAAAGCTCATTATAAAGTTGCATTAGCTGCATTCAGCAATCGAGTTAATAGTGTTTAACAAAGACTCTCAGGCAGTTAGAACCTAATGCAATGCATCTTTTCAATGGCTGCAGTGCTTAGATATTTCTGTAAGTTCATCGGGATTGACACCTTCTGTAAGATGAGCCAAATACATGAAACATTTTATTCAAAAAATGACGTCATAGTGCTCCTTGCAAAGCAGAGTTGAGACCATAGTATGATAGGGGGGGTTATTTTTGAATATACTTTTTCCATTTAGCAGTTCAAGTGAGATTTTGTTGTCTGCACGGAAACTATATGCTGAAAAGAAGTTTGCATAGTGCTTTTTTGCCCTGCTATGGCTTGTTAAGGCATAGAATCATTAGGGATTGGAAGGGACCTTGAAAGATCATCTACTCCAGTCCCCTTGCCACAGTAGGATCACCTAGACCAGGTCACACAGGAACACATCCAGGCAGGTCTTGAACATCTCCAGAGAAGGAGACTCCACAACCTCCCCGGGCAACCTAGTCCAATGCTACGTTACCCTCCCTGGGAAGAAGTTCCTGCTGATATTTATAGGGACCCTCCTCCATTCCAGCTTTAATAAAAATGCCTAGTTCTTTTTGTTAAGTTTTCTCACTGCTTCTTGGTGGGTTACTACAGACACTGAGGCTGTCTAATCCCACTAGCATATTCATACTGTCCTGGTCTTTATACTCACTGGTCTAATCTCACCAACATCTTTGTACTGTCCACTAAACTACCACCAGCTTGGAAATGTCAAGCTTTTTTGGATAAATGCTACTCTCTGAATCCACCATTTCTCCACTTCATGTCTGTATTGAAAGGATTAAATAGGTAGCAAATAATTTGTGTTAGCAGAGATCTAGGCCAGGATTTTGTAACTAAACATCGTGGAGCTGATCATAGCATCATACAATGGCTCCTGTTGGATGGGACCTTAGAAATCATGTACTCTAAGCTCCCTGCCATGGGCAGGCAGGGACACCTCTCTACTTTACCTTTTGCTAGTAGTAATTATTTTAGATAAATGAGCATGTGATGTTACTCAGTTTTTTATCATTTCAGGCTGTCAGTGCTCTCACACAAACTGAACACATGCCTCCCCTGGGTATTCCTGACATGTTCTAACAGCTGGTGAAAGACAGGCCATTAGCAGTAATTTTCTCTTGGCACTCTCACAGGCAAGGTAACTCAGAAGAGGGCAGAGCTCTACCTGATTTTTTTTTCAATCACATTCATAGAACTTTACCTTGTTTGGGAGGTTAGTGTGTAGTTCTGGCACCAGTGAGCACAAGAGTAGGGGTCTACTGGCTGTATTGGGATTATAATTATCGCTTTAAAAGTACTGTATTAACCTGGAGTTTCAGACAGATACTTTTGATGTGCACGTAGCACTCAGCTTCCACAAAAGGACTGCCTTCCTTGCCATTCTGTCCGTTGATTTCCTTTGCCTCAGTTCAGTTAATACTCTAAATGCAGATTTTCTCAACCCCTTTGAATCCTGAATGAGCTGGTACCGCGGTTTCAGTTTTTGTTTCCAGTAAAGCTGGTCTTCAACAACAAAAAGAGCCAACCCAAAAAACCAAAAGCAAAACAAAGCTGTTTTTTCATTGTTTTTCCAGCCTGAAAGAAATAGATGACATCAGATGTAGGATGATGTCCTCAAGTGAGGAGTTAAGTGGCTCTCTTGAGTAGAACCAGATCTGATGGCAGTTTTTCAGCAACTGGGACCCCTACCCCAGGTGCAAAAAGATGCCCCATTTACGGGATGTATCTGAAAGAATAAGCACAGAGTTTAGTGTAGGATATGATTGTATGTTTTATACATATTACAGAATCACAGACAGGTAGGGATTGGAAGGGACCTCAAAAGATAATCTGGTCCAATCCGTCTGCCAAAGCAGGATCACCCTAGGCCAAGTTGCACACGAATACGTCCAGGCAGGTTTTAAATGTCTTCAGAGAAGGAGACTCTACACCCTCCCAGGGCAGCCCATTCCAGTGCTCTGTCACCCTCACCATGAAGTTTCTTCTCACGTTTATGTGGAACCTCCTCTGTTCCAGCTGACATCCGGTGCCCCTTGTCCTATCATTGGGTGCCACTGGGCAGAGCCTGGCTCCTTCCTCCTGACACCTGCCCTTCCCATATTGATCAACATTAATGAGGTCACCCCTCAGTCTCCTTTTTTTCAAGCTAAAGAGACCCAACTCCTTCAACCTTTCCTCATCAGGGAGATGCTCCACTGCCTTCATCATCTTTGTGGCTATATAGAACTAGAACCATAAAAATTACGTATTTTGAAATTGACAGGACTGTTTAAAACTTCCATCTCTTTGTGGAGGATCCTCTGAACCGGGGTGGAATAGCTCAAAGGAATGGGAAGAATGAAAATTCCTCCTCTGCAATCTGTGAGTATGCACACATAGACACGGGTCTGGGTGCCTTGCACGAGCAGCTGAGTCCTCTGCCATTTCATACAGAGAGAAATTTTGCAATTACTCTTGCAGGAGAAATGAGCAAAATGGGCAAAGTTAGAACCCAGTGCTGTCACAGTGTTTCTGAACTCAGTTATTCCAGGTGTTCTCATGCCTTCTGAAAGGCTTCGTGCCTCCTGGTGCTACGTGTGCAAACATACTTGTCCTATGTTTCTTCGTAGTGTCCAGTAGGTGAACTTGGATTTGCTCACCCCGCTTTCATCCTGCTGGGTAGTGCTTTTATTGTCAGTTTTACTGGCCTGCCCCCCTGTAGGATTTTATTCAGCTTCTTACAAGCCTTTACCTTTTGCTCACCTTCCCTGTCAGAAAGGGAAGCAATGGATTTTCTTTCTCAGAAGAGCTTTTTAATGCGCCCTTCATGGCTCCCGTTCCTGGAAACTGCTTGTGCCTTATTAGCAAATGCCCAAAGCCATTGACATTAGGATCCTGGGCTTGTAATGAATTGACAGAGCTGCCAAGCAGAGGGAGGGAAGGAGGGAGAAGTGGAAAATTCCAGTCATTGCCTCCCTTGGAAAGGCAGCCCTCTCATAATGAATCACTGAGAGAAGTCTTTACAGTGATGGATGAGAACCAGTGGGGGCGGCAGGAGAGAGTTGAAGACAATGTGGAGTTATCCTCTAATTACTCTTTCCTGACGAGATAGAATAACTGACACCTGGGGCTGTGCTTCAAACTACTGCCTCTGCTCTCTGCTCATTACAGGAGCACCGATGTCCCTCATGGTCTGGGTCTGCCTCTGCATTATCGCATCCTGAGACAGTGGCATGAACTGTCACCTCCTGTTGTGTCTGCTTTCTTTATATTTTTTGAAGTAGTGGGGAAAAAACAGGCAGTGGAAAATTTCAGGCAACCCCATAGCGTGTGCTGCACGGAACACCTGGGCGCTGACTGGTCACAGGGATCTAAGCATACGGGTATCGGGAATTTCTTACGCTGAACTTGAAGATAGCCTGTGTTTCTCGTGGTGTTGCACATTGGCATTTGAGCAGATTTCTTGGTCCGAGGCACTGAGAAGTTGCTTTGGAAAAATGCAGTGTTTGACTTGGAGTCCAAGCTGAGGTTTGCAACTCTGCGAACAAACAGAAGGGGTTTGGAGTTTCAGGTTTCTAGCTCCTCCTTCTGCTTTGCTTCTCATCTGTGTTTGGAGTGGATGCATGGCCTTGGCAAGGCATAACAGCCATCTTGCCCCTGGGAATGTGGTGAACAGAGAGACTGATGCCTCGAGGATCAACGGAAGGAAGGTTTAGTCTGAATTCCTCAATTTGCTGAAATGGAGCATTCTCCCCTTGCATAGGAATTCCCATAGGAATGGCAGTTTGGAAACGGAGGACTCGCGTAGAAGCAGAGAACTGGAATTTGAAATTGATGCTTTTGATGCTGAGGGCCATGCATACGAACTTGATGGACACCGTGTTTCCACTAGAAGCAGGAATGGCTGGAATTCTCTTCCCCTTGGAGGGCCAGGGACTGCAGTTTGGCCCAGTTATGTAAGAACATGTGATGAATCTCCGTGCATCTTTCTGTGTGGGACAAATTCTTTATGTTGGTTTTTATGTGGGGGGAATTAAAGGCCTGTTGGTTTTTTCCCCAAATCAAGGTAGGTTTGGTTTTGCCTGTAATTTATAACTGGTTTCTGAACCCTCCTTGTTTAGTTTCTTCCAACCCGTTAGCACATTAACTAAATTAATTGGTTAATTTCATCTCGTGGTCTAAATCCTTTAATACATGATCCTCTGGTGATGCCAAAAGAGAGAAGGAACTTCATTCTTCCTTCACTCTCCACTTTGTTCACACTTCTGCTCACTGGATCTGTTCTCTCTGATACTCCTCCACATGAATCCAACTTGCAGTAGTGAAGACTATGTGTGCTCAGCAAGCTCCAGGCTAAATAACTACCATAGCCTGGCTGTGCCGAGCTGTGCAACACGATGCCGTGTTATAAAGTGAGGGTTTATTGTTCTGGCAAATGGAAGTGCTGTCAGTTACAGAGCACTACAAGTGTTTTGCCTTTGGGTTGTAGTCCTTATTTTTAGGCCCTACCTGCAGATACGTGTGTCTGCGTCCAAGCAGGGAGATTCGAGGGGATGCCTCTAAACATGAGATGAAAGGGGAAAGAATCATTGCCACTCCTCAACTGTCTGGGGCTTTTGTTTGTTTTAAGTGTTTTGAAGGAATTGATGATGGCGCCCGTGATAAACGTGAGCGTTGGAGCTTGAATTCAGTGTTAAATGTGCTGAAAGAGGTAAGAGTTTCTGAACTTTACAGAGCTACTCGTAACTTTAGAGAGGAGCTTGGAAACATCTCTGCAGAATGACTGGGGGGTCATGACAGAATGCTAAGTTCTGATGTATAAAACACTCTGTTAGTGTTGTGTGCCCTCCTGGCCCTCTGCCACTAGCAGGTGGGGGCCTGCTTTCTTTCTATTACCTTACTTCTGTTATAGGTGAGGCAGTAAAAGCAGTTAATAGTTCAGAGTCACAAGTTACACAGGAACATGGGCAGCATTTTTTCCAGAGATTTTGGCTTGGTGTTTTCACAAATCCAATTTATAGAACATGTACTGTGAGAACAAAATGATGCTGGAGAAGCCCCTGGGCAGTATGTCCCACACAGGTCTGGAGGGCTGTTGGTCACCCATAGCAAGTGACTCAGATGTAAATACAGCTAAGGATGGGTCACCAATTAGAAGGAGAAGCTGGACAGGAGTGACTGTGAGGAAGTGTAACGTGTATTTTATTCTCTGTGCAAATTCACATCTAAAAATTGATTCAAACAGACTAGCCCTGGCACAGAAAATAATGATGCCCAGGCTCTTAGCTTAGCTAGGCTTAAGCCTGTGTTTGCCTGAGGTGCTTGGAGGACTACACTGTACTGTAAGCTTTTACACAGCCAGCTGTCATTGCTGACGTTGGGAGCAAATGAAAAGGACTGAACTCTTGCCCCTGCCTGCTGGTGGGTATAATTGCATGTTTACTGCATTGTTCCACTGCATCTGGGGTGAAGGTAACCTCCAGTGTACGCCTGCTCACTTGCGGGAATGTCGTGTTGTCCCCACAGTAAAGCTTCACCTGTTCACAAAGTGCAGCATCTCGGTAGATTGGAGCCAGCGCTGGGGTCTTGTAATGTTTTGCAGGAACATATCGTAGAACCATAGAATCGTTAGGGGTCGGAAGGGACCTCGAAAGATCATCCAATCCAATCCCCCTGCCACAGCAGGATCACCCAGACCAAGTCACACAGGAACACAGCCAGGAGGGTCTGGAATGTCTCCAGAGGAGGAGACTCCACAACCCCCCTGGGCGGCCTGTTCCAGTGCTCCAATACTGTCCCTGGGAAGGAGTTTCTTCTGATATTTATGTGGAGCTTCCTCTGTTCCAGTTTGCACCCATTGCCCCTTGTCCTGTCACTGGATGACCATCAAACTCCTGCTTGTGCTACTGGGGATTTACCTGGTTAAGGAAAGGTTATTCCGTGCCACAGAAACTACTGCTTGTAACACATAGCAAATGTTCAGAAGTCTTCAGTTACTTACAGAAAGGCTTGCGAGAATCTGAACCCTTCATTAAATGCCTACATAGGGCCCAAGTTCCTGAATATCTGACCTCAGTGCTCCCTGCTAAACGCTTACAAATTTGGAATGGAGCTTGGAAAAATTGTCCTCATAAGGCTCAGGATTTACACAGAGTCTGTAAAGGGTTTCAGTGGGAAATGCTAGCAGAGCCATCCCTCGAGTGCTGCTGTTAACCCATGTGGCAGACCACCCGTTCTGCCTGTGCAATAGAAGAAGCCTTAAATGATGCGTCCCCGCTGGTGTTGATCCACCGCTGACATTGATCCACTGCTGACATTCATCCTTCCTGATTTCATTTTGTTGATTTGAAAACAAAAAAATCAAAGCAAGCTCTTGCATCCATCTGTTTTTGTCATGAAATCTCCATCCGGCCACACAATCCTCTTAAAGTCTCTGCTAATCCTGTTCCAGATTTCATTTTCAAGGGAGTGCTTTTTAATAAGAAACCTTGGGAAGCTCAAGCGTTGGCGGGTGCGAGGATTGTTTTCCTGCACTCTTGTTCTGATTCAGCGAAATACATATGCAGATGATCAGAGGCACCGTCAAGCTGAAGATAAAGCCGTGGCTCCTAGCTTTGAGTTAGGCGTGGGCTTAAATACCTGAAATACTTTGTTCTGATTTGGCTAGGAACTGTTGGCAAGGATGATCAAAACTTCACGCTTTGCCTCAATCCAGTTAAAGAGCTGAGGATTCTCCGCTGCAGTGGTGTTTTGTTTTATTAGATTAGAAGATTAGAAATAACCTCCTGGAGTCAGGAAGCCTTAATCAGGCTAAGGAATAGCAGAACGGTAACAGTACTCTGAGCGAAGGGGCAGGGGGTAGGAGCAATCGAAACCCAAACAAAGGCCACCCACCCAAGACGCGTTGAAGGGATGCGAGCAGCCTTAGGAGTACGCACAGAGATTCTGGAGCTGCTCACCTTCAAATAACACCTCTTGCTCGCAAGCAGTTACTGTCAGAGAGAGGAGGAGCCTTTCGTGGCTGAAGCCTACACTTAGGTAATGTTTTGTGTCAGGGAGCTGCTCTACAGAAGGCACAGCTAGTGCCCCAGCTGCCTTCATTCATGGCTTGAGCAGCGGTGCAGCCTCCAGGGAGCAGAATTCTCTCATTACCTCCCGGCCAGGAGATGATGCGCGGCCGGAGCACGCCACATGTGCGCAGCATGGTCTTCGTCACACAACACAGTTTGTAATTGCTGATTGCTTTTTGGCTGCTGTTGAAAGCCTGCCTGTCAATCCCCACCTAGAGTGCAAACCAGTAATTGTCCTCCCCCACTTTCAGTCTGGTCCAGCCTGTGAGCTTCACAGGAGTCAGGCAAGCCTTGCTGCAGGAGAGGCTGGTAACCTTTGATCGTGTAGAGCTCTCCAGAAGTGTAAATTACATTCCTGAAGGCTCATGCAGTCGGTTGGCTCTGTGTGTGACTGCACATGTACTTAATGCATTTCAGAAGTGGGATTTCCCTCCTCCTTCCTTGTGTTTTAATTCTTACTGCCTGTTTGAGTGGCTGGGCCTTTTGTTTGTTTCTTTGTGGGGTTTTTCTGGTAAATCCAAGACACGGACTCTTTTCCGCAGAGGTGCATCCATTGCAGGGTTGCTACTGCTTGCAGTTCAGCAGTAACAATTTTCCCAGCACGTGTTTGACTGTTGAGAAGGAAACCCTATTTGGACCAAGAACCATCTTTTTATTGTAGCTTTTGAAAGCGAGGTAATAAGGAAACTGAAAAAGGTGTCTCTGCTCACTGCAGGGGGTTGGAGTAGACAACTTCCTGAAGGGAGCTTTAGTCAGGAGGGGGGCAGGCTCTTCTCCCAAGCAACTAGCCACAGGATGGGAGGGCAGGGCCTGAAGCTGCACCAGGGGAGGGTTAGGTTGGATGTTAGGAAGCCCTTCCTCATGGAAAGGGGGATCAGACCCCGCAATACACTGCTTGAGGCGGTGGTAGAGTACCCATCCCTGAAGGTGTTTAAGGACAGACTGGCTGTGGCACTCAGTGCCCAGGTCTAGCTGATGTGGTTATGTCGGGTCATGGGCTGGGCTGGATGAGCTCAGAGGGCTTTTCCAGCCTCAATAATTCTGTGATGATCTTTAAAGAGCCCTTGCAGCCCAACACACCCCATGATTCTATGTTGTTTCATCAAAGTGGCTAGATGTTTGGAAAGTTCATGTCACTGAAAAGCAGTTATGGAGAAGACAGCTACCGAGTACCATAGCTGCTCTACAAGGATTTGTCAGTCACTCAAAATCTTGAGATCTGGAAAAGGATTATCATTCACCAAGAGCTCAGCCTCTAACCATGCTTCCCTGCTTCCTTCTCAGGCCTGTGCTACGTGTTCCAAGTGGTCTCCTCCTACATGGCCATAGGCTGTCTGTTCCTTCCTACTTGCCCTGCTTCACTTCTCAGGTGATGGAGCAGTGTCTAGTTTCCTGAAAGCAGAGGTGTTGTGTTTAGAAAGTCTGCATGGTGCTATCTGTTATTCCAGGTGGATAACTTTGCTTTCCTCCTAGTGGATACTCCTGGACACAGTGACATAAATAGCAAATTCACTGAAATGAAACTTGTGCAGGAGAAAGAAAGAGGGAGACTCTGAACTTCATAGTCCCTGTACTTCCTCAGGATCATCCTCTCAACGCTGCAACTCCATTTCCTGGAGGAACTGAAGAGTGTGAGCCTGCTTTTCCCTGATGCATTGATGTCAGGTAACGATAGGTGAGACTGTTTCTGTGCATCCCTGCCACAGCACTGTTGTAGTAGCATGGCTGTGGGTGACAGGCTGTTGAGCATCTCTAGAAGCAGTGAGCCTTACCCACACAGTGCCCTCCAAAGATCCTCTCACCTGTGCAGCTGGCAGCCAGTAAGAATAAACACTGGCCAAAACATCAGCAATTAATACACTCCTTTGGAGCACAGGTTGCTCCCGGGAATACTCATTTCCTTATATCACTGTGCTCTGCAAGACCAACCAGACTCATTCTGCAGGAACGAGGTACGGGGTTATTCAGAACTCGTGACTGATTAGGAAAGAACAAGAAGCGGGTCAACACAAGCCAGAGGTAATTTCTCTCTATCAAAAAGCCCTCAAGCTTTCTGGAGGAGCCTAAGCACCCCACAGCTCATACCGACTAGCTGGTGGGGAAACACTGCTCGTGACACTGTGCAAACCTGGCACTGTGTTTTGTGTGCACGTGCCCTGCTGTGGCTGCAAGGGCGAGACAACCTGAAAGCTGCTGGAGGGTGTCCAGCATAGATCAACGGAGATGATGAAGGAAGTAGAACAGCTCCCTTAGGAGGAAAGGCTGAGGGAGCTGGGTCTCTTAAGCTTGGAGAAGGCTGAGGGGTGACCTCATTCATGTCTCTAAATCTGTGAGGGGTGGGTGTCAGGAGGATGGAGCCAGGCTCTGCTCAAGGTCATCTGGTGATAGGACAAGGGGCAATGGGTGCAAGCTGGAACAGAGGAGGTTCCATGTCAATATCAGCAGGAACTTCTTCCCAGGGAGGGTAACAGAGCACTGGAACAGGCTGTCCATGGGTGTTGTGGAGTCTCCTTCTCTGGAGATGTTCCAGACCTGCCTGGCTGTGTTCCTGTGTGACTTGGTCTAGGTGATCCTGCTGTGGCAGGAGGATTGGACTAGATGATCTTTCAAGATCCCTTCCGATCCTTAATGATTCTGTGAGGGCTGTAAGATTAATCCCAAGTTGCTATCACAGTGGAGGACTTCTCAAAGGCAAAGTAACCAAGCTGGTACTCAAGCGAGCATCTCGGCACACCAGGCAGAATTCAGTGCAGTCTTAGTAAAACTGGAAGACAGCCTCGATCCTAACAGAGAACTAACAGGACTTTAGGGAGTGGTTTCTCAAAGCAGGGAAACTACTCTCTAGTTTGGCACTAGGGCTTGGATCGTAGTGCTGACTGCTGGGTTGCTGACACGCGTGAACGAGCGGTGAATGCAGAAAGCCTCAGTGATGCTCACAGCTTGGCTCTGCAGAGCTTCTTGTGGGCACATTTGTTTTTACGAAAGCCTGGAATTTGTGTGCGGGCTGCACGTGGCAGCCTCTCTGTTTTGGTGAGAATGAGCGTGTGGGAAGCTCTTCGTGCTCGCGGGCTCTCCTGCTAAGGTACAGTGATTTATGGCAATAGGTGTCAGAGTCACCTGAACTCTGAGGTTTTTCCTTGGGGAGATCTGAGGTAGTAAGGTAAATGAATGCTTTCTGTGCAGATTAATTACACCAAATTACACTTAATTGAAAGGGATATTGTACTGCAGCTTAATCCAAAAGATACAGAGTCTTCACGCTCCCAGTGGGCCTCCTGAAACATCAGTAAGTCTGGAGAATACTGGCAGTGCAGATGTTGCAGCTGGGTGTTACGGGAAGATGTTGAACTTCAGACCTGTTCAAGGAGAAGGAAGGGCTGTGGGAAACCTGGGAGACCTGCAAAACCAAATCAAATGTTTGCATAGGTGTTCAGGCAGAAAGTGAGGCCAGCACAGGAGGATTTTGTCACCGCTAGAAAACTAGAGCTTACGCTCTTGCTTCAGGGTTTGGAGCACTTGCTGTTAACAGACGGGCCCCCCTAGTCAGTCTGTTACACATAGGAGCGACTTCATACGTACAGAGAACAAAGGGATTGATGTCAAGTGTGGCTGAACAAATCCGTCACCCAGGAACTCTCAGCTGAGTGCAGGTCTGGAATGCATCCGCTCTCCCCGGACTGTGCTAATGTAATTATTTGTTTAAGAGGTATTCATGTGTTTACTGCCTTTACAGGCTGCTGTTTGCTTTGCGGAGACCAGCAGGTAGGTCTGCCCTCTCCGTGGGAGCTGGGGCAGGGCCATCCTTGAATGGGGCACGCTTTTCACCCAGTGAGCCTAAGCAGGGGATTCTCAGCAGACAGTCAGACCGTGACGTGTGGAACCTTTCGTGTGAATAAAGGATGATCAGATAAGCACTTAGGTCTTGTGAACAGTCACGTAACAAGCGTGCTGTCACACACACAGCCTGTGGGTACCCCGAGAAACTATCATTCGATCCAGTACAGCAGTTCTTTCTTTCAGGTCTTTTGCCCCCACTTTTTGCAGCCATTGGCTATTGGGTTGACAGTCAGTTGACAGCTGGCTGAGCAGGAGCCAGCACTGTGCCCAGGTGGCCAAAGCCAACAGCATCCTGGCCTATGTCGAACAGTTTAACCAGCAGCAGTAGGGAGGTGATGGTGCCCCTGTACTCTGCACTTAGGAGTCCACACCTTGAGTACTGTGTCCAGTTTGGGGCACCCCAGTATACGAAGGACATTGAGGTGCTGGAAGGGGACCAGAGAAGAGCAGTGAGGCTGAGGAGAGGTCTGGAAAACATGAAGAGCCCTCTGAGGAGCAGCTGAGGGAACTGGGGCTGTTTAGTCTAGAGAAGAGGAGGCTGAGAGAAGAGCTTATAGCTCTCTACAGCTGCCTAACAGAGTTGTAGCGAGACTGGTGCTGGTCTCTTCTTCCAAATTGCTAATGAGAGGATGAGAGGAAATAGGCTGGAGATTAGAAACAAGTTCTCCAGTGTGGGGTGGGTGTCAGGAGGATGGAGCCAGGCTTTTCTCAAGTCACCTGGTGACAGGACAAGGGGCAAGCTGGAACAGAGGAGGTTCCATATCAATATCAGCAGGAACTTCTTCCCAGTGAGGGAACAGGCTGCCCAGGGGGGTTGTGGAGTCTCCTCTGGAGACGTTCCAGATTCGCCTGGCTGTGTTCCTGTGTGACTTGGTCTAGGTGATCCTGCTGTGGCAGGGGATTGGACTGGATGATCTTTTGAAGTCCCTTCCGATCCCTAATGATTCTATGATTCTATGAATGTGAGGGAGGTTGATGGCTGGAATGAGCTGCCCACGGAGATAGTGGGGGTCCCATCCCTGGAGTCCTAGAAGGTCAAGTTTGCTGAGGCTCTGAGCAACCTGACCTAGGGAGAGATGTCCCTGCTTGTGTAGGAAGGTTGGACTAGATGGTCTCTGGAGGTCCCCTCCGGCCTGGAGCATTCTGTGATTCTCTCTGAGCATGAAACTCTGAGAATCCTGTTTCTCCAGCTCTGCTGAGCTGGGAATGCTTCACTTCTTTGCACCAGTAAAGAGATAACACGGAATACGTGGATACAAAACTGGTTTGGGGAGAGTGCCTCTGCTGCTGAGCCAAGAGGGCTGAATTAACCTAATTAGAACGTCTCTTTGTTTTCCAGTGGGTGTCTGACCTGACTGCCTCTGTCGAGTACGCACCGTGGAGGGGGCAGGTGGGGAGAGCTGGTGCTGACCGCCTGATTCCCCAGACATTACACCACTTCATCTGTTCAGCTCTTGCTTTAATCAGGCACTCGAGTGGCACTGTGATCTGCAGTAATTTTGCAGTTGTGCCAGTATTTTCTCGTAGAAAAATCCCCTCACTCTGGTTGTAACAGGGGCTTCATAAAGCAGAGTTATAGCTGCAGCAAAACTGAGTTTAATTTGGCTGAGAGACGGGATGCAGTGGTTTTAATCAAGTGGAGAGCTTTCCTGTGAGAGATCGGGTTACTCCACACTAGAAAACATCCCCGTTTCCCTTTGTGATGCTTGACATAGGTGGTCAAGCAGTGGGACTGAGCCAGCTGTGCCGCTGCTCTGTCAGATCCATGGGTTCCTTTAGGAGCTGTCTCTCGCTCCTTTAAAACATCCTCGTTTTCTCTTGTGTTGTTTTGTCTTGAAAAGGGAGTTATCCAAGGCAGCAGCTGCTTGTTATTTATGGAAGGGTTGCTCTGCAAGGTTGAACTTCCCAGCGCAGAGCTTTGGAAAAAGCCCTCATCGGTTGCAGCAGAGCAAGAAGAACTGCATCTCTCTTTTGGCTGCACGAGGGAAAGGGTCACCCAGGTGCATGAACTCGGGGAAGCGCTCTCTCGAAACTGATGAAAGGGATCTGGTTGAGGTTTAGCCAGAAGTCTGCAGTGAAAAGCATGCCAAGCGCCCGCAGTGCAGAGCGGGGAACGCTGTCACATCCTCTGCAGTGCTAGATCAGCAGCCTGATGCCCTGCCGCTGCACTGCCCCTGTCTGTTTCAGGTGGGGAGGAACTGAGCTGAAGAATGGAAATGAATGGGTGATAGATTTATTTTGACACAGATGAGCTGTGTGATTCCGAGGGAGGAAAATCGCAGGCGTAATGCATTCAGGAAACAGAGCAAGGCAGTCAGGACGCACAGGTTCCCGAAGCAGATTTAGATGTCAGCGTTCTGACAAGCCTCAGTAGCGCAAACTGGTGCTGAAAATGAAAATGAGCAAGTCTTCCTGTAACTGTCTGAGGTTTGTTGGACACATTGAGGGCAGGATTCAGATTTAACGAGACTTAATCAGTCTCTTCTGGCTTAGTAGTGCAGACAGTGGTAGCCGAACTGACAGTGAATCTCTGCAGATTGACACAGTCTCTCCAGGTAAGAGTCCAACCCATCATCTTTTCATGCCGGTGCCGGTGTGTGGCCTCAGGTATGAATTTTCTACTCTGGGCTTAAACAGTTTATTTCTATAAATGGCTTCTCTTTCGTTATGAACTTAATTGAGCAGTCAGGATGTCTTAAGGATTAGGAAAGCTTCTAAATTCTAAACGGTTTCCAGAAGGAGATTCCACCTTTGGGGCGAATAAAATGCACAGTGTTTCAGCAGCAGGTCGCTGGGCTTTGTGGTCTCAGGGCAGTCACTGGGAAAAGTGGGGGCTCATTTGGAGACAAGTCAAGCTGTTCAAACTGGCCCGGAGTGCCACTGGTGAAGTGATGACAAGAAATCATCAGGAGGGGTTGGGTTGGGAGGGACCTCCAAAGGCCATCGAGTCCAACCCCCCTACAACAAGCAGGGCCATCTCTAACTAGAACAGATTGCCAGAGCCCCATCCAGCCTGACCTTGAGTGTCTTCAGGGATGGGGCATCCAGCACTTCTATAGACAATCTGTTCCACAGATCCCTCACCCTCAGATTCAAGATCTTTTTCCTCCTGTCCAGCCTAAATCTACCCTTTTCTAACTTAAAACCATGATCCCTTGGCCATCATTCCCTGCCCTTGAGAACAGCTCTTCCCCAGCCTTCTGACAGCCTCCTTTCAGGTATTGGAAGGTTGCTATAAGGTCCCCTGGGAGTCTTCTCTTCCTCAGGCTGAACAACCCCAACTTGCTCAGCCTGCCTACTAATAGTGTTGTTACTAAAGCTATATCCACCTTTAAGGGGGGAAGGGGGAGAAGCTGTTATTATTAGGGAAAGTATTTGGAGGGAGAAGAATTACTATAATGGACCTCCTCTGTTCTGGGGTGAGAGCTGGTAGTGTTCTCACAGCCTCTTCTCCCTCCTCCTCAGCTCCTGTCACTTAACTTTTCATGGAGGAAGTCAGGAAGTGCTTTTCTTTAGTGCTGTGAGTCAAAGCATCTCAGGTTCACAAGAGATGCCTTCTCTTCAGTGGCAGAGGAGGGTGAGAGCAGAGTAGCTGAAGTATAACCCCTGAAGTGTAATTCTCGCACTGGACACAACTGAGCGCAGAAGTTGTAGGCTGTCACGTTTCCCTAGGTACTCTGTGCCAAGTGTGAGGGGCTTTAGGGAGCTCCCACTAGACCGTGCACTAGGAGATGATTTATCCTGCAGATCAGCCTTAGCAGGGCCTGACTGCATAGGCAGGATGAGTTTTGGGCTGTACACACTGCTTGCTGTGGTTCTGGCATAGAAGGGGTGGGTGGGTGTGTGTAAACGGCTCCACTCCACATGGTGTTTGCAACTATCTCGTGTGGGGTTTCTTGAACCCTTTTAGGACTGGAGGACACTATGAGCTTTTGTTGTAACAAGCAGAGCCTGGCTGGTGAGGATCTGCACTTGTGAAGCGGGGAGAAACTGTCACGAGGGGAGGCTGTTTCTTTTGTGGTGGCACCAGAGAGGGGTTCAGGAGGCCATAGAATCATTAAGGTTGGAAGAGACCTACAAGATCATCTGACCCAACCATCAACCCGAGTCCACGCCACCCACTAAACCGTGTTCCCTAGGGCCACATCTACACATTTCTTGAACCCTCCGGGGACAATGACTCTCCCACCTCCCTGGACAGCCTGCTCCAAGGTCCTGCCTTCCCACCACTGGCCAGCCTAGGCCACACTTCTCAAGCAGTCCTTGTGACATCTGCCACTGGATGCACGAACAGACGAGCGTTTCTTACCACACGTGTGATGTGCACATTAAACATCCACCCACGAGACGCTGCTGCTCTGTAAATAAAGGTGCAGGACTGGAACTGGCCCGTCCAGCTTGCCATCTGCTGCACTTCACTGTCACTTGTCCAGAGGGGAATGAAAGTTGTTCATTTCAAATAACTTGGAGAACAGATAGAGTGTAGAGATGCAGACAAACCGCGGCGTTATTCTAGGTGCTGTTAGCTGAAGAGATCACATGATTCCTTTTCTCCCCCCTTGGGATTGTTCTCTTATTTGTTGAACACAGTCCTTCCCTTTTGCTTAGTTGTCGATAACTTTTTGTTTGTTGTTCTCATCCAGCAATTGTTAGTGTTCAGCTTCAGGCAGCTCTGCAACTAAGCACTGGGTTAGTTTTTCCTTACAGCGTGGAAGAAGAGCAAAGGATTTGGGGATTATGACCTCCACGAGAGTGAAATGAGGTTTCTGAGTAAATGGGTGATGCTGGAATCCCCAGGCTGGAAAATCAGCAGGTAACTAACAGCACAGCACTGTCTGAACTCAAACCTCTACCCTAAGTTTACTGTCTGCTGCGTTCATGTAAATGCAGCAGCCTGGCACAGCGCTAGCGCTGAGCTGAGTCCCCATGTCCCTGAGCTCAGTGCCTGAGCAACAGGAGTGAGGTGGCACAGGTGGGCTGTGCCGGAGGGTGAGGCTCTGACCTGCCTGTATCTCACAGCACCTCATTTTCAACATCTTTTTAGGCCAGAGTTGGACTCATCAAGTAGAGCAAACAGATCACTAGCCTGCAGGGGAATGGTTTTCAATTGCAAACCCCACTGTTCCCAGTCATGGGACTCAGAATCACACAATGCCTTGGGTTGGAAGGGACCTCTTTTAAAGGTCTAGTCCAATCCCCCTCACTGAGTCACCAAGAGAGGCTTTGATTTGAAAGAGGCTTCTTTTTGGCTCAGGGTGCGTTTGCAGTAACAGGGGGTGTGATGTGAGGCATAAGAGGTGGTGCAGCGCTTGCCACATCCTGTGGCCTTACAAGCATTGCTGAGGGCAGCAGTGAATGGGTTAGGTCAAGGAGGACAGAACAGACAGCTGCGGGTAGAATCACAGCAAGGGCCGGTTTGTTCCTCATCAGGGCAGGTTGCCACTGCTTTTTCTCCTGGCCCAGGCAGCAAGAAGTTGACTTTTACCATTAGGAGGTGGCCAGAAGGCTGGAAAGTGTAAAAGGATGGGAGAAAAGGAATGGGGTCAGGAACGGGGAGTGAAAGGTTGATTGCTTGGGAGCGCTCTGCACAGGCCCGGGCCGTGGGCAGGCAGAAACCAATTGTGTACAGGAACAGAAAACAGAGGGGGCTGACCTTGCTTGTGGAGGAGTTTAATGAGGGTTCAAACAACGAACTCCAGGGAAGGAGATATTTCCCGTAGTTTTCATCTTTCTTTATCTGTTCCCTGTCTTAGAAAATAATGTTCTGTATTTTAAACCAGGGAACAGCTACAGAAGAGAGAGAACAGCCAGCTGCCTCGTGTCGCTGAGTGCAGTTTTAGACAGAGGTCCCCACTGGTGCAGGTCTGTGTCACGATTTGCTGTTTATTAGAATTACCAGCAAAGTCACTAAGTCAACGTAACTGTCACCTCTGGGGATGAAGGGGACTGTGCGGTTGTTGGAACAGCTGATGTTGGTGCCCTTTGCTCATCTGAAGTTACCACTGTTAAGTTTTTCAGGCGTGGGAGCTGTGGTCATCACACGGGCAGGCGAACAGTATTTCTCTGGGGGGTTGGTTCACTGGGTTTGGACATTTCCAGGATGGGTCTGAGTGCAGGAACTAATTGATGGTTCCCTGCCAGCACTGAGCTGCTGCCCAAGGAAAACAAAGCATCGAGGAAGTGTTACAAAGAGAAGAATTTGATTCCATTCTTTCTTTTCCTCTGGACAGCTGGCTAATCTTTCAGAATTGGAAAGGTCGTAGTCCTGAGGCACAGAGTAATAATAGCAGCGTGTGCCTGACAGAGTGCCCCTCTGCTTTATGACCATTGGGAAAATAACCACAGGCATTAGTGTTTTAAAAATAGCTCAGTGTTGCCAGCCCAAGGGGTGTGACTGCGGCTGCGGGAAAAAGTTCTGGCTTCTTAGCTGTTGAAGTAAAAAAAAACCACTCCTGTTTGCTTAATATTTATCTCAAGGAGTCGATTTGCCTCTCGTGCCAGAGAAAACAGGCTTTGGGTTCAGCACGTCCCGAGGCAGAGAAACTTGGTTATTGTTTGGGCAGGATCTGGCAAACCCTGCCAGGTGTGGGGCTTCAGACCGCCCGTGAATCTTCCTGGTGGATGGGGGCCTAAACTCCAAAGAATGAAGCTGAGGGTGAGGGCTTTGGTAGCCTGGGATTAGTGGAAGCCCAAGAGCACAGAGCAACAGAGCTGGAAGGTGGAGAGAAAAATGTTTGGCTTCTGGAACAAACTGGAAGAGTAAGAGGAAAAGTGTTGGTGAATCTTTGAGAGCTGTGTGAGGAGGAGGAAAAGGTGTGAGGGGAGAGGCAGCAGCCTGTGTGGAGGACAGGGGCCTGTACTCTCACGCGGTGTGCAGCAGGGAGTGAGAGCATTCTGCTCCACAGCACCCACTGACTGCGGCCAAGATGCTGAAATACACCAGTTGGAATTTAGTCTTCGGCCAGTTGCTGCTCCATCAAAGGTTTGGGTATCGAATCATAGGATCACAGAACCGTTTAGGTTGGAAAAGACCTTTAAGATCTTCAAGTCCAGCTATTATCCCAACTGGACAATAACCTGTGTCACTAAGCTTCGTAGTTAACGCTTAGAAGCAACACCAGCGTGCACCCTCCTGCTGTGTGTGGAGGGTCCTGCTTGGGCTGCCTTCACACCGTAGGGTGGGGAGTGCAGGCTTGATGGGCTGCATCAGTTCAGGTGGTTGTTCTCTGTGGGCTGCCCAGCTGTGAAGGCTCAGAGACAAAGGGAGCTTTTCCCGGGCTGTTTTGTAGAGATCTGGTTTGAATCTGTTCACACCGAGACTTCAGGCCAGCCCCAACTAAAGCCAGGGGCGGTTGACAGCAGGATTGGGTCCCACCAGCTCGTGACCACCCTATGGTGGGAGATGTGTTGAGGGGCCCATATAAATTGGATGTCAGTTGGTAAGTGATGTCTCAAACATTCCCAGTTCAAGGAAGGACAGCGATAGTTGATCTTGTTGCCCACCTTTAAGTGCAGAGTGAGCAGGTTTCAAGACGCCTGGCAGAATGCAGGAGTGACCTGGCTTTTCCTCAGGAGAGGGTCAGATGATGCAGGCCACTGTCATGAGCTGTTCTGCTCGTGACCAACCTGAGCTGTTTGGGCGGTTGCTGTCATCTCCAACCGTAGTGAAACTCACGTTTTGACCTGCAAGTCTCAGCTGATGCAGTGAAGGAAACCTAGGGGAGCATCTTGCCAGCATGAATGAGCTTTACTGAAAGAACTCACTGATGACTTCAGAGGTGAGGTGGCTGTACAGCGTGGAACCCTGGCACAAGCCTTTGATGTCAGCCAGTAGCCACTGCCATTGGTCACAGGACCTGCCAATTACAAAGAGTATTTTCTCTCCTTTTCAGGGGAGGAAGTTAACGTCTCACTACATTATAGGCCAGCAAGAGTTTATTGGCTAAATGTTTTCATTTGCATTTAGTGCAGTTTCTTCTGATTTCCTGAGCATTTAAGTGGGATCTCTTCTGGCACCGCTACCTGCTCAGTGCACCCCCAGCAGGACAGGCAGCTGGAGCCCATGTCACAGGCAAACCTCACACAATCTGACCTCTTTCTTGAGGCTCAGGTGAAATTGGCAGTGTCTGTTCTGGCTGGGCTGAGGAGATGTGGGGCTGCATGGAGCAGCCTGGAAGGGCAGGCACAGCAAGAGCTGGAGAAGGACTGTCACCACAGCCCCAAAGATGAACCTTATGTCTTCAGAACTCCAAGAGAAGAGGGCACCTAGAGCATTACAGCACATCCAGATGCAGAGGCGACACTTCACTTTTAGGAGGATTTCTGATGTTACCTCATGGTAACAATGAAATGCATCCACAGGACACAGAGAACCCAAATCCTCCTTGTGTCACCCGAGTACTTCTGTCTGTCTCACCTTCTGATTTCAAATTCTGGGATTTGGGGGCCTTTGGTAAAGGGGCAAAAACTCTTGCTCAGCTCAGAGACAGAGTTCTGTTTTAACCAGGGAGTCTCAATCTCAGAAAGCGGGAGCAGTGTGTGGTGGTGACCAGCTCCAGCCACTGGACAGGAACCAGACCACTCTGTACGGGTTCAGTTTTGCACAACTCAATTCAAGAAAGACATTGAGGTGCTGCAGTGGATGCAAAGAAGGGCAGCAAAGCTGGTGAAGGGTTAGAAGAGGAGGCTGAGGGAAGACCTCAGTGCTGACTACAGCTGTCTGAAAGGAGGTTGTAGAGAGGTGAGTGCTGGTCTCTTTTCACAGATTATTAGTGACAGAGGGAAGGGGCTCAACCTGCTCCAGGGGAGGGTTAGGCTGAACGGGAGAAGTGTTTTCACTGAAAGAGTGGTCAGACATTGGAGCAGGCTGCCCAGGGAGGGGGGAGGGTCACCATCCCTGGAGGTGTTTAGAGGTCATGCAGACGCTTAGTGATATAGTGGTGAACTTGGTAGAGTAGGTGGTTGGACTAGATGATCTCTGGGGTCTTTTCCAACCTGGCTGATTCTATGTGTTAATCTTGTTAGATGTCAAAGACTGTAACTGTCTGTGCAGGTTCCTCAGAGTGATGGATGCTGCTTCTCACAAAATGGACATTGTAACAGCAGCAGCTCTTACATTATCTGGAAAATGGTTCTGAAACCCAGCCAGTTTGTCAATCACCGTTCCTCCTTTGGAGTAACACATACCATG
Source organism: Upupa epops (assembly GCA_013397515.1). Lineage (NCBI taxonomy): Eukaryota > Metazoa > Chordata > Aves > Bucerotiformes > Upupidae > Upupa > Upupa epops. Next base: position 66,913 of record VZRI01013061.1, read on the forward strand.
CTCTTGCGGAGTGAGATGTACTTCTACTTTAGATCTGGTTGTAAGAGCTCCTTCACTTGGCCCAGCTTTGCCATCTCATTTCACCACTCTAGAAACGTTTTGGATGCAGAAATAAACACAAGATTTTCAGTTAGCAGCAAGTAACAGCCTCCTTTACTGATTACTTTAAAATAAGGACAAGGTATTCCAACTAGTCACGAACGTTTCTGACATAGTACAAGGTAACACAAGGTAACAGGATCGTGGTCATAGTTGAAGCAAAACGCTTTAGAAACGTTCTTTCCTTTCCAGATTGGTGGATGACACAGTTTTGCAGGAGATCCTCTGTTTGGTCAAATAAGCTGCTGCTGAACCTTCTGTGCTCTGTCCCAGGGAACAGGAATACTACTGCCAAAGCAGTATGTTGGGAGTGGCTTGGATTATGGCCTCAAGTAGTCTTGCAGTTGTGTTTTTGTGGTGGCTGAGTGCAAGGCTCAATGTCTGTTCTGTGTTACTGGTGGGTTTACAACAGCGTGAAGCTGCTATTTATTTTACAGTGCTTAAGTATTTAGAACGATGCGGGATTGATTTCTTCCATCTAGACATCGCGTTCAGCTTTAAGGCTGCACCACAGATGCCATTTTCTTAGGGCTACAGTTGAATTTGGAATCTCTAGCAGCAGCGATGATGACAATTATCCCTCATTTTGAAACAACCGTGGCCCAAACAGAGGAATTCCCTGGGGAACTGCACACCACAGGATACGTAACTAAAAACTTAATCCAAAGGTCTGATAAATATTTAGTTCCACCTACAGCTAATGGGTGTTCTAGTCCTAACAGATAAAATGTTCACTATTTACAGGAGTGGAGGGGATACAGGTATTCAACAAACATCACTCAAGGCATTTCACGGTCTGGATATTGTACACATGGCATTAATGCAGCTGCCCGGCTCACTCACACACAGGCCTGAGCCACTCGTGGGCAGGCAGCTCTCCTGGTAGTCTTAGGAGATGCGAGTTACCTTCTCCAGGCTGCTCCAGCTGCACCACGATTTTCTTGCAGGATTAATAACAACTTGTGCAGCTCTGTCGGATGCCAGTTTACATCAGGTAAGGGTTTGGGTTTTGCCTTCAGCATATTGTAACACGTGAAACTGCAGCAGCAGTTTTCACTGAGCACCATGAAGGGACTTTGGTTACGTGTGTGTTGGCACGAGCAGTGGGACCAGAGAACGCTGAACTCCTGTCTCACACAGCAACACAAGCACAGCTGGCAGGTACCTTGCAACTTGAGCCTGCAGATGTTAGATCCATAAATACGTTAATAACCAAACACAAACACAACGCAGCAGCAGCGATGTTACAGGACACGGCACCTACTCTATGTAACTGCTTGTTCTGAATACAGATGTGACACCAAAATAAATCCTACTTGATACAAAGCAAACCCCTTCGTCAGAGGTCAGTGGCTGCGAGCCAAAGTGCAGGTCCAGGCTCCCGCTAAGATGAGGTGACTGGAGCTACAGCAATCCCACTGTCTATGGCATTCGATCAAAGAAAGAGCAGCGTTGGGGGAAGTTACTGACTATCGGTTAGCGCTAAAACCTTCTGAGCTGGAGCTTTCTTTTGCCACCGTTTGTGATGGTAATTAGTTCTCCCTTTTTCACAAGTGCTTTTTGTGTGGCCACTCACCAGGCGTAACAGAGGATAAAGTTATTAGGTACAAAGTATGTTTGAAGAGTAAGGATTAATAGAAATAACTGGGAAGGGATTGGAGTTCCTGCATCAGGAGAGGTGCTCTCCATGTTTTAGGTGAAGTTGCCGTGAGATTGCACTTAGCAGACCACTGAGCTGTCACTCTCCAACCTTTTCTTCTTTCTTGTGCAGATCTGTCTCAAAGCTCGGTAGGAACAGCACGAGAAGGGCTGGAGGAGATGACCGTGCTGGTCCATTGTCTTTGCTAATGCTCTTCAGAGCAGCGTCCTCTTCTCAAGACCACATCATCTAGTCCAATATCTCCAGTTCTTCCCTTCCCTTTCTCCCCTTTGAAAATAACCTGGGAAGAGAAACAGGACGTCAGTGTAAAATTCAGGTAAAATGAAAGCACCTCAGGTTCAGAGAGGCCTCAGCAGTAAGACAGGAAAAGCATAAGAGCTCAGTCAGTTGTGACTGACACACAAACCCCTGCGTGTTCTGCTCAGGGTTACGGCTGGTTTTTCTGTTTCTGACCCAGTCCCTTCTTCATTTTTGCAGGGTCTTTCTGAGGAAGCAGTAGGTGCTGAGGTGAGCTGAACCTGTAAGATGATCTCTGGTGCTGCCTACAGCACCATTTCTGTGGTTTCAGTTGTCCCTCCTGGCAAACACACGCAATCCCCTACATTCTGAGAAACGCTGTCTAATCTAATCCAGGAGCTTCCTTTGGTGAAAGCTCGTTGCAGCTGCTCTAGTGCCGGGCTGGAGACACCCATCCTTTATGTCGCCAGTTCTGCCTGCTGCAGACGCATGGTCAGCTGCTCGCAGAACAGCAGCAGATGTTTGTGCATGGATTTACACAGACCATGAGCAGCCTTGACTTTGCCTGAAGAGAGGAAATCCCACAAACGCAAAGCCTGACTAGCAGGACTGAAGTGTCAGTCCAAGACATCAACTACACAACGGCCCACAGATGTCTCATAAATCAGTATCGCTCACCTGTGCCACTGCTGGCCACTCAGGGCTGTTTAATACAGTCAGGATTCAATATAATCATCTCTAAGATTTCAGATGTGCTGCAGTGTCCCCAGCACACCTCAGAGCAACAGGCTGAGAGCCCTCATTACCATCCTGTCCCTCTAACTATGGTGTCACCCCCCACTGGCACTGTCCACATCCAGCTTGTCACCAATACTATCCCCCGACCTGTTTCAAGTCTTGTTTAAAGCTCTGTCAATGAGCCCCATGAGCTCCTGTGCAAAGACTCCTTCCCCAATGATTCTATGAGTTTTCAGCAATCCCTGAATGTGGGCCACTGTCCACCAGACTGCTTTTTCCTACACAGTGACTTCCTTAGAACAGGCTGTACAGTGCAGCTCCCTAGAAGCTGTTCTGTTGACCCCTGCACATCTCTTGCTATAGGGGGGATTTTTTTTGCAGCAAACTAATTTGTAACAACACATAAAGACTCTCTTATCCTTTGAGTGAGTCTATTGGCAGGGATCAATACAGTAAACCAGGCCAAAACTGGACCCAGAAGACAAACTGTGTGGTGCCTACACCACTGAGGTCCCTTCCGATCCCTAATGATTCTATGATCTAAGTGTCTTCAATTTCTCAAGCAAGAAACCCAACAGGCAGCGTATGCATAGCTACTCACACTCTTGATGCCCAGGCCTCGTAAGGTTAGGTGTGTTTGTCTCCAGCCGTGGCCACCGTGTCTTCCCCAAATGGCTGGTCCGTGGACACCGTTTTTTCTTACGAAGACCTGGAGGGCACCAGAGTGGAGTCCGGGCACCTTATGCCTAAAGGACAGGCACAAGTCCCCAGCCTGAGCCATGTGGCCCAACGGCAGGATAAGATGTGCTACCCGTCCTTCCTTGCCTTTGGGGTCAGAGATGGTCAGGTACTGCCCTCCTGCGAAAGAAAAAGCAGTTAGTTTTGTAAATTCTACTAAATTGCAGAACCAACTGCACAAGAGTCACTGACAATAAAAAAGGGCTCCAGAAGGTCCAGCGAGCCTTCACTCATAGAATCACTGAGGTTGAGCATCAAGCTCCACCAAATGAGGCTGGAACATGAACTAGAAGCGATGAACACAACTCCTAAGGGTGAGGTCTTGCCTAGCTGGTTTCTTCCCCACAAAGCAAAGAGCAGCTCTTTGGAAAATTATTTCATCAGTTCCTTCACTTCTGAAACCCCCCGGTGACCGCATGATTGCAAGCCCCAGCACCACCACAGCTGCTGACTTTCACCCACCTTCTCCTTCACCTGTCCAGCTTGCGTGGTGCACAGATGTAAGTGTTCTGTGACTGACACCGTACTTGTCACTCACACTTTTGCTAGGCAGATGATAGCTTTAAAATCTGAAATTACCACAGGGAGGAGGGTTCCCTTAAAACAAAAATTACCTTGTTCTGAACTTAAGAATCTTTAAATTATTTATTCAATTAAAAAAATAAAGTTCAATGAACTTGAGGTGGCATTTAGGCTCCTTATTTGAACCTGATAACATAGAAATGTTGGGGGCTTGTCACACTGTTGACACAGAGTCCTTATGTGACTACAGACTAAAAGAGTATTTTCTATGTACATTTTTGCCCAGCTGCTACTCAAGCAGAGCTTGGTTTTTCAAAAGCTTTTTTGTGAAAGTCACAATTATTGCCTTCAAAAAGTGGAACTGAATGACAAGGCACAGGGGCTTGTCCTATGCTCAACAGGAAAGCCAACCCTAATCACCACTTCACCACTTCTATGTGGGTTTGTCAGCGCTTTGGTCTCACTGAGATCTAACAAAGCACAGTATTATGCTGCTGGCTGGGGCCCCAGACCTGTGTTTGGACATGAAGTGGGGTCCATTTGTTCAGGATCTGTTATAAAGGGGTTTTTTGTTTTTTCAGGGGCAGGGCTCTTGTTTGGGGTATTTTTTAAAGCAGAGTTTTGCATGGAGGTCACTCACTGCTAAAATAAGCGTAACAGAGTTTAAATAAATGCACCTGCTGGCTGCAGATCCAGTTATATCCCTATAAAAATACTGCCCTGACTCATTAATTGCGTCTGGTTTAGATAGTTACAGTGACTGAACCCAATCAATAGGAAACAGGGTTAGGTAAGCACAAAGCCAAAGTTTCTGCAGGCAAGCCCTTGCAGGAAAAGCTCCCCTGGAACGAGCACGTTCTGCACGCGAGATAAGCTTACAGGGCTTCAGCCAGGCACCCTCCAAAATGCAGATTCCAGTAAACCCATAAATAGCCAACTCTGAAAGGTGAAAGCAAACACTCGGGAACAAGCTGTGAAAATAAATCCTCGCTAGCAGGTATTCCAGACAGCAGGAGCGGTGGGTGGGAGACTTCAAGGGACTAGTTTTAACAGGTTGCGTCAACAGCAGCAGAACACACATGGGAAACAAGCTGAGACTGTCCCTGGCTGGGAAGCAGCACAGGAGATAAAACCCAAAAAGTCTTAAAAAAGCCCCAAACCAGTTAAAAATCAAATTGTGAAACTTAATGTTAGGTATTGGTAATGGGACACGGCCTGGCTGACTTCCCAAGAAACAAAGGCAGGTCAGAGCCACTGTTTCAAAAAGCTGGATGTGAGAGTTTATAAAAGATAAGCACACAGCTACCTGTTTTTTCATCTACAGAAGGAAGGGGCTCTCCAAGTCATTCATGAGACTTTTAGCCAGCTAAAATCCCTGGAAAAGGTGCCACCTCATGTGCTGCACTGGCAAGTGACTGTCTCCTCAACCACAGGGTGAGGACAGACATCTAGGAGGAGGGGGTTCATTAGGAAAAGGGCTCACCCTCCCTCAACTGATCACATTTTACTGCCTGAGAGCATGTTTCCTTCAGCATCTGCCATCCCCCACCTCACGTGAGCGTTGTACAACTTCAAAGGCTGCTCGTCTGGGTATGAAGTAATCCCATCGTTATGGGGAGCCAGAAATGTGTGTCTAATCCCTGGTGCTGTGTGGCAAGTGCTGCTGGGGGGAGGATGTACAGACAAGGACAGCCCAACCTCTCAGTGACACAGCAGACGAAACACCACAAACTTCCAGCAGTGCAAGTAAGCAGCTCTGCTGGGATTGTTCTGGCAGAGGCGTGCGAGCAGGAGAGGCTGCTGCCTTGGCTGACCACCAGCACTGATGCCAGCCCTCTCCCACCCTGCAGGTCCAGGCTACTGCACTCTGCCCTGTAATATTCGCTGCACAGTCACTTCTTAGCATCCCACACATTCCTGTTTTCAGAAGACTCTGCTATCACAGAAAGGGCTGGGTTGGAAGGCACCTTAAAGATGATCAAGTTCCAACCCCCGTGCCATGGGCAGGGACATCTCTCAGCAGACCAGGCTGCACAGAGCCTCATCCAACCCAGCCTTGAACACTTCCAGTGACAGAGTATCCATAACTTCCTTGGACAATCTATCCCTGTGTCTCACCACCTTCAGAGTATCCGTAACTTCCTTATATCTAATCTAAATCTACCCTCTTTCAGTACAGAGCCATTAACCCTTGTCCTGCCACTGTTAGTCCTTGTAAAAAGTCCCTCTCTGGATGGCTTTTAGGCAATGGAACACCTCACCTGTCTTCCAGTACTTAAGTTTTCCTGTACACAGGCTGCTGCAATTTGGAGTAGAATTGAAGTAAGTCAAATGGAGAGGTTAAACTAGAACATTCCATCTGGCAGCAGACTATTTCCAGAGTGTTCTACACTCTTCACAGTGCTATAGAAATATTTATGTTTGTGGGGTGGTGCTTTGAAAACCAACTTTTGTTTCACTATAAATCAAAGTTGTTCTCTTTTGTTCTGATTCTTTTAACACTGATAACCTACTCCTGCAGAGAGATCCTGATAGTACCAGGATAACAGTGCTAATTCTCAGCTGTTCTTTCATGTTGGGAAGCCTTGTGTTTGATTTTTATACCCAGAGGAGGAGAGGGTGTGAAACACATTCCGGAACTAAGCTGAACACAGAGGCTGTGTAAATTCATTGTGATCCAAGAACTGTCATCGAGCCCAAGCCTGGGTGGTTCCTCACCTAGAGGGTGTGACTGTACAAAGACATCTTACCTGAGGCGTCTCTCACTGGTTCCCAGTGCAAATCATCCTCTTTGTCCCGAATCCATCCACACAGTCCACTGTCAAAGCTACAGCTGTGCACCAGTGCACCTAGGCAGGACAGAGCAGAAGAGGGGAAGAAATTGGAATAAATCAATCCAAACGTTTGCACAAATAATACAAAGGATGCATTGTTGTTATTATTATTATTGTTATTATTATTATTGTTGTTGTTATTATTATCATCATCATTATCAATTCACACTGCTTTCCTGCTAAATCTGTTAGGAAATAAAACTGTAAAGGGTCACTTGGGTGGTGTCGTTCTGGTTTTGTGGGTTTGGTTGGGTTTTTTCCAAGTGCAGTTTGAACAAAGGGCTTAAGATGCAAGAGTCCTGTAAAAATTGTAGAGCCACCCCCCAAAAAATCTCCAAACAGTCTCAAACCACAAAAAGAGTGTCATCGTTACCTGGGTCGTCGTTTGCTTCATATTCGTCAGCAGTAACCCCTGGTTCAATTTCAAGTATTTCAAACAGATTATTGCTGACTCCAGGCTGGCGTGGAACTGGGAAGAAAGCAAGGTGTTCAGAAATGAATGAGCTGAATAAAGGTAGTTAGTGCCCTACTTCCTTAATTCTAATAACAAAGAGCAGAGTGACTCTGGGCACTGCACTGTTCTCAGAGAATTCAATCTATTTAGCCATCTCTGCCATGAAGAGTCATGAACTTGATGCCAGTGTCAGTCCTATGTTGTAACATGATTTATCAGAGCACTGTAAGAGGTGATTCCCAACCTCCTCTAGGCTCTGCAAATCGAAGCTCCTTTCTAACAGGAGGACAAAAATAAAAAGAACAAAGCTTTAACTTTGAAGCAGATGATTCCCCTCCAAAGGCACTTCTACAGGTAGCGGTTTCTTGATAAAGTTAAACCATAAACTCAAACTTTCTCACCCTCTCGCCTTCCATGCCAGACACCTGCCCTTCAGAACAGAGAGAAGGTACCATCCATCTGCCTGCCAGGGGTTAGAGCTTCCTAACAGACTATGAGGACTGTACTGAGTTGTGAAGGGGAGCTCTAGTGGAAGGTGGAATTCAGCTGTCATTGTACTGTCTGCTTCCCAACAGCACCTGCCCTACTGCTGTCCTCAGGTGCAAGGAGACGGAACTCCTGGTGATGCACAGGCCCCGATGTTACTGGACATTCAGCAGGCAGGACAACATGAAATCTGGTCTTCATCTGGAATGCTGGCTGCCAAAGTCAGGCCGCAGAAGAGAAGTTTCCCCTTCCTTCTGAAGGCACTGTGCCAGCCTCCAGAAGCAGCGTCCCAGTGTCAGGCCAGACGGACAAGCATCAGCTACAGAGAAGCAGACTGCCCTGCACAGAGCCGTCCTGGAAAGTTCTCATTCAGAGGGAGGTCTGGTGCGTAGTTATGAACAGTTGCACAGTGTTGCAGACATGTCCTTAGCTGTTCCAGATACCTCCAGCAGCAGAGGTATTTGTAAGGGCCTTGTCTATTAAAAACTTGACATGTTCCCCATGCGCAGTGCTCAAGTGTCTTAATGCCTCTGTGGGCTTCTCAGGCAAGTAAGAACAAGAACAGCAATGATTTACAGTTCTAAACTGAAGGATTCTTGTTTTTAGGAAATCAAATCAAAGGTAAGAAGGAACAGCATGCAAACAGCACTGCTGCAAGAGGTCCTCTAAAGCCAGATGACAGAGGATAGTGAAAAGCAAGAACTAAGCAGCTTCCTGCTTTGTGGTGTTAGGAGAAAATCAGCAGTGTGAGAAAAGGCTGAGTGAACGCTAAGGTTTGTTACAGGCTGCACAGCTTGGATGGAGCCTTCTTTACAATAAAAATAAATCAAATCTTTGAAGTCTGCTGATTAAACTGATTAAATCCTTCATAAAATTGTGATTTTTGTGATCATCTCCTTTTTTCTAAAAAAAAAAAAGGTTCTACCTATTTGCAGTCTAGGATTTTAATGTTCAAATTGCCTCAAGGCCTTTAGGTCAGCTTGGGTAGCAAAGGCTGTTAAATTTTTAGGACAGATTGTTTGTAGTAATATTCTTGCTGCTTGTTTAATCGTTTTTGTGCTCACATGGTTAGAATTTTGATATTTAACATAAGAGAAACCTCACAGATGGGCACAGTCCACACCACCCAGGCAAAGCATCACCCTGCAGTGTATTAACACACAAATACTCAATTCTCCACAATTCTAACAGTATTCACACCCTTATGCTGCTCTAACTGGGACTATCACCTTACCTTTCCTCTTCTCATACTGCACTATGCAAAAAGATACTGGTAGTTTCCTGCTTTATAAAGAACAGGTCAGTGATTCACTTCCAATTGGCTAAGCACAGCAAACCTATGCCCTGTAGGTACTGGTCTGCAATGGACACCTTTTCTTTAGGTGACCTTACATCAGTCCTTACAGCTCAGGGATAGGCAAGGCCAGGCCACTGAAGCAGATAGGCAAAGCAAACTGCCTTCTTCCTGAGTTCACAGGAACCTCACAGAGCCATCACAGACTCGTTCAGATTGGGTAAGACCCTTGCAATTGAGTCCAACCATTAACCTTCTCTACAGAATTCATCCCCAAAACAGATTCTCCAATACTACATCTATATGACCTTTAAACACCTCCAGGGATGGTGACTCAATCCATCCCCAGGCAGCCTGTTCCAATGTCTGACCACTCTTTCTGTGAAAAATCTTTTCCTAATGTTCTCTTGCTCCCAGGGTGCTGCACACCCATCATGGACTGAATTCCCACACCCACTTTTCACCAAGGGCAGCAGTATACTTAATGCTCTGCACGTCCTCATCTTCCTCTGCACCTTAAATTAGGGTTTTCTTGGGACTCAAAGGCTCAGACAACAGACAGGTAAAGGGCTCTGAATGAACACCATGGCACAGAGCACTGAGGAAAACCACTGCTGAGCTGTAAGATTTGTAGGATCCTCAGGAGTCACAGTCTATAGGTAGGTGCGTGACCCTTCCCACCTTCTGTCTATAGAAAACAGTGCAGAAAATACTAAGAATTGTTTCCAAAACTACTTCAGTTTCCTTACTCAAACACCATTTCTAATGCACTGCTGCTGCACACCAAACCTGTGTCGTCTCCATGCACACAAGAACTTGCCAAATGAAAGCGCACGACTGAAGCTCTATAAAACTATGTTTCTTCAAAGATTTAAAGACTGTTGTTACAGACTCCTAGAAGGACGCGTTGCAGAGCTTTAAACCAGTCCCTCCAGTGCTCAGACCTAACTAGAGGCCTGTGTATTCAATATGAAACAAGTTACCGTAAGACATGCAGGACCCTAAACGCAATCCATGTAAACACTTCTTTCTGCTACAATGAATAAGCTGTGGAGTGGTGATCGTGAGAGAAAGTGTTTGGCACAATTTTCTTCTGCAAGCTTTCCAAGCCCTCTCTGTGTTCTTTACACGGCGTATCAGCATGCCTTCCACTCAACTGCAGTGCTCCGATAACGCCTGTTAAATATAAACTTGGCTTCCTTCTCTTGGAGAATTGTAGAAGCTCTGAGTGAGCCAACTCATCAACACTGTGTCCATATTCTCAAGAGTTCATGGGCTAAGATGTTCATGGATGCACGAACATGGGGTGAACACTGAAGTGCAAAAAACTGGTGTCTTCCCAGCTTTTTAATCCTTGGGAAAAGGACAGATCATTCTTCATTTTGTTGCTAAAGCTTGAGAGCATAAGAGATGGCATGGACATATCCCAGGCTATTCATAAAGGCATAGCCATCACTGGTTTAGTACCACAAAGCAAATCAAAGCATAGACCACGGCTTGATGCCGTTAGTAACTCTCATTACTGTTCATATCATAGCCTTCTGCCTCACCACAATCCCTGCAGCCTAACACAACTCTGCGCAATAATGACAACCCAGCTTTCTGCACAACAGCAGCAAAAAAAAGATAAGTTAATTTTTGACTGAATAATTATGATTGAAAGTTGTTAAATTCTGCTTTAAAAAAACCCCCCTACAAACCCACTGTGGTGAGATCGTGCCCAGAAATGCTAGAACATAGCTAAAAGGAAGGGGGGTCCAGCAGTCAGCAGGACTCAGTAAACAAGAGCATGACCTGTTCTCCTGCAGGGAAGATTCAGGTTCGTGCTGGGCTAAAAAGAGAAACAAAGCTGTGTGCTTCACCCCTTTACATGCGGACTGGCAGTGTTCAGGATATGATGCTGAAAACTCAAACCCTGTAGTGAAAATGATTTCTGAAAGGGCTTTCATGGACTGTTCCGCCCTCTTTTCATGTAAAAGGGGAGAAAAAGCAGTGAGCGTGTCACCACTCAAGACCAACCTTGTGTTTCTCAGGCAACAGTTACAAGGCTCATTAACTCTGACCTAAATGAAATATTTCATTACCTATCTTTTCAGAAGATTGTCTGAAAAGGAACCTGCCTGCTTTTCCATGAGCAGGAGGCGCAGAGTGCCAGCTGGGTTTCAGGGAAACACAGCTGACATAAACAGCCTACAGCAGCTTGCACATCAGATCTGGGGATAAAACTAGCTGGAAGATCGATGGAGGGGCTGACGCATGAGACTTCTCGATCTCATGATTCAGCTCTAGAGCACAACCGCTAACAAGTGCCCATCTTAATTTCTTAAATAATAAGATACATACATTTTAGGAGGTGCCTGACAGTGAAGACAAACAAAATGCTACTGTAAAATGATGCTATGTTAATGAGATTAAGGAATAACAAAACCCACATTCTTTGATTTAGTGTTTCCCTTTCTTCAACAGCTTCCAGGATGATACAACTGCATTTACTGCACTAAGGACTTGTCAGTCATTGAATGGTAGAGCAGAAAGAATCAAGTTTTAATCCAGCCTTTACCTTTTCTAATATCTTCTGAGAAACTTCTCCTAACTCCAATCTTTTCAACTCTACTAAGTGTTAGAAAGCAAAACTGCTGAACCATCTTTTCATACAGATAAGGGTCTTTTTTTTCATGCTCTGCTGGTATCTAGTACTATGCTTTGTCTTTATGATTTTCATGCTTATAACCCAGATCCCCAGGGCAGCAGGAATTCATAGTCTTATAGAAAAGGTTATTCTATTTGCTAAAGACTTTTTTCATCTGAGTAACCAGGAGACTCCTCCGTAGTTTACATCAGTCCTGAAACAGTTAAATATTAAGCCACTGCTGCATTCCTTCTTCACTACCATCCCCCTGTATCCATATCGGGAGATTATCCTTGGTGCCAGATTCCACTGTCTGCATCTGACTAAGCGGTTCAAAGGCCAAGAACAGGAATTCCATTTTAAAAAATACTCACTTCTTGGTTCTCTGAAAAAGCAGCTTGCAGGCACTGCAGGAATTGTGAGAAAAGGGGTAAAGAATACAAACAGCAACCCAGTACCTTTCAAAAAGGGCAGCTGGCATTTAAATACATTATCAGTATCATCACCCCTTGCGCTCTGTCACTGCTGAACATCCAATTGCACTGCTCCTCAGCTGAGCAGCACATTCCAGAGTGCTCTGCAATGAAAGCTCAGGACAAGTGCACTCAGCTTGAGACAGCAAGGTAAGTAACAGCAAAGGAAGGAAACAGGGAGCAACAAGTCCCCAAGGACAAGCTCAGGAAAACGTTAAATCATGAAAAATTAACATTTGAGAGACACTCACTGAAAACAAGCGCCCTTGCCTAGGTGTTTCCCTTCCTGATAGCTTGATCTTACACCAGCCCTGTGCTTGTTTCACTTGGTCTAGAGCACTAGCACATCTATCAGGGTAGAGCTCACCAACTACCCCGGTGCCATGGGCTGCCTAAGAAATGGCACCAACTGAAAGGACTAAGCAAAGAGACATTTAGTGCTGTCCTGCTTTGTCAAACTCTGACTAAGTCTTTAGAGCCTGAGGAGGGAAAAAAGGGAGCGAGAAAGAAAGGGAGCGAGAAAGTTCATGCATTACAAGATACCCTAGTTTAAAACCACAGCTTTACATATTGAGGTCTTCAGATGTTAAGGGCTGGAAGATCAGAACTGCCAGTGGTTGCTGGCTACAGTGCTCTCTGTGCTGTGCTTTGGCCATGCTTGTACAATAAAACACTGTCTTGTGACTCTCTAGGGTACAACAGCCCTTGTTGGCACACAGGGCACAAGCAGCTCACAGAAACAGGAACTCTCCTGAAGACTTTACAAACTTGAAATGAAGTCCTCCCATCATGATCTGAGTGGATCTAATATTAATTTCCTCCTATGTTTTACAGAATCACAGCTTCATTAAGGCTGGAAAAGACCTCTAATTCAACTCCAGCCTATGATCTAACATCAGCACATCAGCTAGTTTTCCAAGACACTATGTGTTGAGACTGAACTGCTGCATGCATTCTCCTGTGGGAAACAAACACACAGGCAGCAAGAGAAAGGCTTTCTCTCTTCTTCTTTTTCCAGGCAGGCACAGTGACCACAGTGTCAACTTATCTGAGTACAAGATTCTTTGCTCTCTCAACTGGAGAAGCAGATGATGTGGGAAAAAGAATCTAAAGAATCACTGCAAAGCTGCCTGGTGTAGGTGAGATTAAAACAGCAGCTGAGTTTTCAAAGAAACTGAAAGCAGCTGAACAAGCCCCATCCCTGAGGAAACAGAGACGCGAGTGAAAAATCCACAGATTATTTTGGAGGCAAGCAAGGCCTGGCACGTACACACAGCAGATAAGCAGTGTGCCAGAGGTTAGCTAAATATTGCTAGTTATTCCAGTTTAGAATTCCACGTTGCCTAAACATACTGCTTGCTAACATTGTGCTCGCCTGGGAGGAACGCTCTTCCAGAGGCCCTGGCTGATGAGCAGTGTGAGTGCTGCCATCCTGAGCTTGCAGTGCCTCATACAGAGCAGCTACAGCCTAACAGTGTCAGGCGCTGCTCTTCCTTGGGCCTGGAGCCAGGACAAAGTTGGCTGGCAGGAACTCAAAGCTTAACTCACCTAGTCAATGCCATCTGTAAGGCAACATTTGAGGTTTTGCACTCTTGTCTCGTATTTGTCACTGTGCAAGATGAAGCATGCAGCCAGTTTTGTAGCCCAGCTCATCCCCAGGAAGTCAGCACTCGGCAGCAACTAACTGCAAACACCCCGAGTGACAACATTTGGAGATGAGTATCTCTGTATCATCCTCTCAAGTCCAGGCCTCGGAGCAGGCAAGGATAAGCTGTGTCACACCTTCACATCCCACTGCAGCAGTGTACATGGCTGGACCTTTTCTACCTGCTCTTCTATATGTCCTACATAAAAGAGTGTAACTTCTTCCCTTCCCCACAAGAAGCAGTCAGACCTTGCTCTACAGCAGTGCTTTCCTAGACAAGGCAGTGCATTCTTCTGGAACTATTCTGCACCTGTCTAGTTTTCTAATCATAAACAAGTGCTTTTGTGCACTCATTAAATAAAAGCTTATGGGCAGAGAGAAGGTGGGAAGAGACACCAATGACCACTATTCTAGGTAAAACTTTCAAAGTAGTCATGAAAAATAAAAGAGACGATACCAGCTTCACTAAGGACAACTCTACTAGCACCACACATTGTGTCTAGCAAGTAAAAATAAAAGATAAAGAACCTATGTATTGACTGGATCTGAGGAGCTACCTGTCCCTGTACTACCTACTACAGCCAGTCACAGTTGCTGGTGCTTGACCCATTGGAATTCTATGGTGCTGAGCATAGATACCTCTGAAGCTATGTATCTCCATATATATCTCCATATACATCACATAAACCTCAGCAGCTGATCTAAACAGCTGATAAACACTTAGCAGAGATCAGCTTCTTCCATGTTTGTGGTACATACCATACTGTAAGCTCTCCGTCAGAAATAAACCTAAACACTTGTACTTTCCTGCTTTGCAAACCTCTGTATCTGAAGCAACTGTGTTGAAAGCATTAGCTTCAAAATCGTGCCTCTGGGGAAAACACATGAAAACTAATTGTAAATAATCAGCTTTACAGAGATGATTGCTATGACTTCATGACAGCAGCTGAAAACTCTCTGCTTCAGAATTCCAGAGAACACTGGCAACATGAGACAGCCTGGGGAGACGATGACAAAGACTAGGATAATTTCCACATTAATTCCGTAACTACTGGTTCCCATTATTAAGGTTTGGGAGTCTTTACTGTGTTTCTATTTGTAATCTACTATAAAAGTGTGTTTATATTTTAACTGAATATAGATTGTAAAATAACCTTGAAAAAGCCAGCAGCACGCTGCTCTGAGTAGTACCGGCATTTATCTTCCCAAATGCTGTCAGCTTTTCCCTCCATTTCAAATTTATCAAACTGTCTACAAGAGATAAAATGTCATCAGGCAAAGCAGACGGTGTTTTACGAAGAACAAAATATTTCAGTGCGTGATGACCCATGAAAGCAGAGACCAAGAACCCATTATGCTGAAGTAACCAGAAAATGGTTTGGGCCGCAAGCGAACTTTGCTAGCACATGTTGAGTTTTTCCATCACCCAACCCCCCCAAGTCCTTCTCCTCAAGGCTGCTCTCAATCTGTTCACCACTCAGCCTGCATTTGTGCCTGGGATTGCCTCGACAATCTTCAGCTCTTATTTTCATAGATGCAGTTCCCAAAAATCGCTTCTGTTAATCCGATGCAATTTTACCCCATCTTTTGAATTCGTTTGAATTCATACAATAAGATGATGTAACAGGGTCTTCAGGTAATCAAACACAGAATTGTTAAACCTATGTAAGAATGCTACGAGCATTCTCAGCTGAGCAAACTCAGCTACCTGAGTTTGAATTCCTTAACATGCCGCATTTCAATATTTTTCAGCAAAATGTCTTTCATTCTCCAGAATTTTCTTCTGGAATTGTCGTTAGGTTAGGCACTTAAACAGGATGATATACACACTACTAATTGTAGGAAGTCAGTTTCATGTCCATGTTCTCTGACAAAGTGCTCCAAAAAGCCCAAACAGCTCATGTTTTCACCCTATTGCATCTACAACTCTGACAAACAACAGGATATACAAAATTACTTACTGAACACATCTCCTCGGGGTTTCTGGGGATCTATCTGGATCCTGTTGTCATCTATAATTCCTTGGGAAGATGTAGTTGCAATGGGAATATGCAAAGGCTCTTCAGTTGTCAGATGAGTTCTTCGTGGTGGTAGTGTAGGTCTTGATGTTGTAGGTTGAGGTGGTGGTGGAAGCCTTGTCACTGGCTTTGTTACTGGCCTTGCTGTTGTCAGCACATACCTAGTGGTTGGCTCAGGTGTTGGTTGTGTTGTTGGCCTAGGTGTTGGTCGTGTTGTTGGCCTAGGCGTTGGCCGTGTTGTTGGCCTAGGCGTTGGCTGAGTTGTTGGCCTAGGTGTTGGCCGAGTCGTTGGCCCAGGTGTTGGTCGTGTTGTTGGTCCAGTTGTTGGCCTGGTCACCGGCCTTTCTGTAACAATAGCAGGTACATATGGTGGTCTGAGGGGCTGTGTTGTGCCTTCACCATCAGGAATCCTATTGTGTATAGAACTGCCTCCCTTGGGGAGCACGTTGCTGCCCTTGAATACATGATATGGACTGGGTGGTTCAATCAGAACACTAGGAATAACTGTAAAGAGAATCAAATTGGGACTAAAATGGACATCTGAGTCTCTCACTCCAGAAACATCAATATATTTCATTATGACACAGAGAGTCCTTGGTGAATCATTTCTCTTCTAAATGTTTCCAAGAATAAGAAACATACTTCAGCATCAGCACTGCTGAATTATCACATTCTGATGGACAGTACTTCTTGTTACAGCAGTTTAAGAATCACTTAGAATAACAAGGGCAAGAGAGTTTCATTCTCACCTTCTCCTAAGTATCAACTCTCTTTCAGAGATGGTAAAACCTTAGTGGAACCTTAGTGCCCTTAGTGGAAAATCATGGACAGGAAGGTATATGTCAAGCAGCTCTCTAAACTGCACAAGCTTGTATTCAGAGTGGAGACAAGTTTAGCGTTACACCCATGTCGGTCATGGATGGGCAGATACCTCTGGCTTAGGAAAGTTATCTACCAGACCTCTCCACTTCTAAACTTTTCTCCTTGTCAGTAAGCATTTTTGAGATAGAACCTAAGCCAACAGCCTTCATGTGGAACTTTACCTTTGCTAAACACCAAGGCACTAAAGAAACAGCATTTTTTCAGCCTCTGCAGAAAGGTGAGCACCACTGACACCACAGCGAGAGAGCCTACAGTGTCATCTTCTATCTTTCATAAAGAAAGGACAATGAGTTTTACCTGGGTTTCACAAGGGGAGCTGCTGCAAATGTGAAATGCAAGAACATGTGTTCTGTTATTTATAATTTTCTATTTGTGACTAAGCCTTTATATCTCATTGGAGATATTAAAAGCCCCAGTAAGAGCTCTAGTCATGTTTTCTATATGAGTGTTTCAAGTGTAACACATGGTTAAAATGAAGAACTACAGTTTGTTAAGCAATGAGGTGTTTGATGATAGCAGGTGGAAAGGTTTCCTCTCTGGCCACCTCTTTACTACTACTGAGTACCCTCTGGGTTGTGCATTAAAGTACATTAAAATGCACAAAGCACCTTTGGACTATGTGTCACTAACGGGTTTGAAGTGTGCCCAGATACAACTGCAAGCACTCTGCTTGTGAAAGATCCGTATAATGTTATCAGGACTGCTACAGCCAAAGGAAACAAGTCTACAGAGGTGCTACTCTTTAAAAAGAGACTGGTGAGTCTGCAAAGACCATCATCCGCATACAGGAGAGGGTCCTCGAAAAGATTCAGCAGCCATCATAAAGCCACACAATCCTGAGGGATATCAAATGTGGGAGAGTTCCAATGGCCTGTTCTACACTAAAGAGGATGGCTTCTCCTAAGAAAGAGGTGAGGAAGGCATTCTCCGACAGGTAATTCTTCCAAATAAATCCTTTCTCTTGGCTCTGCTCACACCTGGGGAGCAGTGGGGAATGGATGGGGTGAGCTGCTGAAAGGGGCCAGTGGCAGATCGCTCAGAACAACAGCTTGTGAATAACACACACTGCTTGACCAGACCTACCCTGCTCACTCGGTTGTTCTCATCCTAACGCAATCCCTAGAATGAAGCTGTGAAGAGGGAGAGGTGAATGTCTTTCTAATTATGAAAATGTCTCAGGAAAAGGTATTTTTACCAAGGCATGTTAAGATTCCAAGAACTCTGACTACATTCCCTGGCCTCTTGTTAAGTATTAAAAATAGTTAGAAGGAACTGAGCCTGATAGTGCTGTATCTCAGGAGTTATAACAAGGGACACATTTGGGTTTAGAATTCTGTTTTAAAAGGAGCATTACATACGTATGCAGTTTGTTCCGTTGTCTCTGTACCCCTCCTTACACTTGCATTTGTAGGATCCCAGTGTATTGTAGCATCGTGAAAAGCTACCACACTGATGGTGGCCAAGAGAGCACTCATCTATATCTGTAAAAAGAAAGGTACATAAGAACATGATTTACAGCAAAGGAACTAGACTTTCCTCTTATCCCTGCAATAACAAACAGTAGTATGGGCATTGGGAAAACACTACACACAGCTACTCAACTGTTATTTCATAAAATGCTCCTTCTGTTATACATCTGGACAGACGATTCTACATCAATGAGAACTTCTTCAAACACATCAAATGACATTTCCATGTCTGTCGTAAGTGATGCAAGCAAGTCTCGAAATTCCAGCGCTCTGCACAGAGATTTCTCTCAAAAAAAACCCCAAAACTTAAACTCAAAGCAACGATGCCTCATTAACTCCTCTTGTTTCTTTATTTAAGTGAAAGGATCATAACCATTTGAGGCCCTGGAAAACTAACACAATGGGAACTGGGAACATTTGTGTGGCTGGCACACACCAGCTGAATTCCAGTCTCATGTCCAGACGAAGACAGGTTATTTCCCAATCCCTGCTTTTCCCCCACTTGTCTGCAGAGGAAAGATAGCCGGGTAGCCTGGGTTGCAAGGAGCAGGGGTGTGTTCCAGCCACATTAACTTACCTTGGATCTTAGGGCATACCTGTGTTACAGCTCAGACACAAACTTAGCTCACACCTGCACAAAACCCACAACTGCCTGTGCACAGTGAAACCTGTAGGGACAAAGGCTTTGGAAAGAAAATGTTGGGGTCATCAGCTCTGCTCTCCGGGTAACTTCTCCAGAAGAACCAGTTACAGGAATAGGAGCCAAACATGCTTTCTTTTTCAACCATAATCCACCTTTTCCTAACACATAGATGCCATGCAACCTTCAACAATTTGCTTCAGTATGAGAGCAATAATTCCTCTTTAAACCACTGATTCCAGGTCAGAATATGCAGCTTATGTGTACAACAGATCAGCTATTCTTACCATAGCATTGGTATTTGCCTCCAATGTACACAAGGTCAAAGCCTTTATGACACCTGCAAATGTAGCTTCCAAAAGTATTGACGCAGTGCCTAAACCGTGGACAGATAACTCTCCCAGTAGCACATTCATCAATGTCTGTGGAAACAATGAAACTGTATTATTCTTAGCAGCAGTTAAAACTCAAATATATACTCTCTAAATTAAACCAGTTTCATATAATAAAGATAAAGAAGAGCCAAAGCAGTTTGGATAAGATTCTTTTGGCTACAAGTTGGGCAGCCCCTAGGAACTCCTGAGTGTTTCTGGCTGTGCAATCTCAGTTCAGCTCTCAGTCACATCCTTGGATTTTTATGCATCCAGGAGCCTTAACAAGTCCTGTGAGTGACAAGAGCTGTGCTGGTATCATGATCATTCTACTGAATTGTTAATGCTCACTCTGCGCTCTTGTCCTCCTGATACCCTTCTTCTTGGAGAGGAGACATCTCTGATTCCCCACAGAGCTCAGGACAGCTTCTTCAGGGCCTCAGAACACTTGTCCTTAGAACTGTAACTGCATTTGTCTGAGGAAAAGCTGTCTTCTCTGGAGACTTTCCGGACCCACATGGATGCATTTCTGTGTAACCTGTCTTAGGTTCTATGATCCTGCTCAAGCAGGGGGGTTGGATTTGATGTCCCCTGGAGGTCCCTTCCAATCCCTACTGATCTGTGTGTTTCTTGTTACTTATACAACTTTCTTCTGTCCCACAAAGCCCTGGCTGGTTATGAAGACATCCCTTGAACCTACAGATAGTAAGTGAATGAAAACTGACCTAGTACTTCTGAAATGTGTCTGCATCGTAAGTCACACAAACACACTCAAAGAACCTCACCCTGCAGTAGGAATAAGAACTCAGATGTCTCTAAGCCATGACCTGGCCATTGAGAGCCTATCAGGAAATCTTCATCTGTTCAGTATTTGCTCAGAACAAAGAGAGCTCAAGCTGTTGCCAGGGCTGCAGCATCAATTAGCTACTACAAATGCTTTTTGTGGGCCTCTGCAATCTCTTACACTGCATAGTGCCTGCGCTGCAGCTGATGTCTCACTGAGGGCTTGGTCACCATAACGACACTACGGTGTAACTGTGAAGTGTTGTGATACATGGCTCCCAGCAGGACCCGAAGCAGTACTTCAGCAAGTGATGTCTAGGTTAGGACAGAGGAGGGCAAAGAAACATAGAGTTGACTGATGCCCCTCATCTACCTGAAGCTGATATTCTTCAAGCCACGCAGAGGCTCAGAGAGCAGGCACTGCTCACCCAGAGCTGTTTTCCCTGTCTGGGAAACTTCCAGATGAGTTAAGGCTGACACTGCCTACACTACCACACACTTTGCAGTCCTTGCACACTAAGCTGAAGCCACTTGAGTGCTTGAACCCTAATTCTTCACTAAGGCAGAGATGTGCCACGGCTGGCTGCCTCGGGCACACACCACTCATGACATTCAGTGCTTATCTGCAGGGCACAGTTCAAGCCTTTGCTCAACAGCTCTATCAGGCTCTTGATCTATAGGAGAGTAAGAACCCACTCTGCACACATTTCTTTTCCTAAAAGGAGCACTTCAGCTGCAGGTGTCAAGAGTACAAAACATAGTTGAGGGATGGAAGCCTGGCTGCTTGTGAAAGCGGCTGGAAAAAGGCAGAGAGAAGCCTGAGCTGCTTGCACAGCACAGAATAAAAGTTGCCACAAAACCACTGGCAGGATTGTTAGGGCACCTACCCGAGGCCAGGGACATGTAGCTTCACATTGTCCAAGCTGTGTTTCCCAACAGCCAAAAGAAGTAACCTAAAGCAGTGGATTACTGGCTGGATGGCTTCTCACTGATAACTCCTGCTGACACTGTTAGACCCTGAATAAAGAGTTACTGAGGACAGCAAGGATTCAGCCCTTCGTCTCCCACACTGCAAAATAATAGCCCTCCTTTACTCCAAGAAGGGAGTGCTTCTACAGTGCTATGGTAAAGGTTTGAATGAGAAAGAAAAAGGGGCCAGTAGCAGACACCTCTCTCTATTCCTGCATCTCTCTGTATGTCCTATTACAGTTTCAAGCTTTGAGTACATTACATATGGGTTTAGAAATTCTATCTTGTTCCTTACTGTTACTTAATTTAAAAGCCATCATTTTCTGCCCTTTATTCAAATACTATTTCAAGGCTGCAAATTTCAGACTGATTCAACTACTACAAGTTAGCTGGGGTTCTTTGTTGTTGCTTTTATCTTAAATCACAATTTCAGAAAGCAATTCAGTAAGATAAAGATTACCCAGAGAATGTTCTTCAGAACTGAAGGTAGCTTGTTCTGTGTTACCCTCCTTTACAAATGTCTGCAAATTCCCAAAAGGCAATATGTATCTGAGACAACGAGAGCACTGTAGTAGCACTGTTTAATTGTCAAGGCAGTTATACATCCTAAAGATAGAGAACTGAACTACTCATCAAAACATCCAAACTGATAGAAAAACTGAGAAAAATAACAGTCTGCTGCTTGCATTTAATCACAGAATCACAGATAGCAGGGGTTGGAAGGAACCTCTTGAGATCTCCTAGTCCAAACCCAGCTGCTAGAGCAGAATCCCCTAGAGAAGACTGCATAGAAACACATTCAGGCAGGGTAAGTCTCCAGAAACAGGGATTTCACAACCTCTCTGGGCAGTCTGAACCAGGGCTCTGTTAGCCTCACTGTGAAATGTTAATACAAGAGGTGGGAACAACTTCTCAAATCTGAGCATGCAGACCTGGCCCTTGCTCTGCCAAAAAAATTCTTGGTCAGCATGGATCAGCCACTTGGAAAACCACCTCCCCTGTGAACAGCCGTGATACTTAAATGGATAATTAAGCACCCACAATCTTTCAGAGTAAATGTTGCTACTGGTTATGGAACTGTAGCACTGCATAGGATGTAAATACTCAGATCACTGGAGCATCATAGCCAATCAACATGCATCGTCAATGACTAATGAAGCAACAAGTCACGTTGAAAGGAAAACTGCAGCAAAGTGTGGTACAACACAGCTCAATTAGGCACAAACATGTGTGTCATGTTCAAGAACAGGGAACAAATCATTTCACTTTTATACAGCCTGAATTCCTGCATTTGTTTTAACATGGACTTTTTACGGTATGGAAGAAAGACAGTAGATTTGATGCCATTATTGCTGGAGTGTGCACAGATGTGCACCTTGTCATGTACTTGCACAAATTGTCCCTCTACTCCCTGAGCCTAAGCACTACCTTGCTGGGTATGAGGGACAGTAGAGCTCCCCTGATCCATTTTTTTATGCAAACAGTTACTCTGGAGTCTCTGTTAAAGATAGTTTAAAATGACCCAGTAACAGAAGTGGGCAAAATCTGAAGGCTTGGAGGCCAAGCAGCCCATGTGAGTTTTAAGCAGTCAATGAAACACAACTGGAGGAAAACACTGGCAATCTCTGACACAGACCATGGTGAAAGCACCTGAGCAACGTGCCCATCCCAGTTCTCCACAGTGAAGTCTTTAAACTGAATTTATGATGAATTTTAAATACAGCTGATAAGCTTTTCTTGAACTGTTTCAGTGCATAGATAAAAACATGCTGGAAGTAAAAGCCAACCTACACTGATCACCTACCTATGCAAGTCCTGCCATCAGGCCCGAGCTGCAGTCCTGGAGAGGGACAGCGGCAGCGTATTTCTCCTTTGAGCACATCACAGCCATACTGACAGTTTGCCATCGAGCATGAAAGGGCATCTAGGGACAAAGAATGGAACAGCTTTAAAAAAGAACCTCGATCAGTACTAAAAATGACCGATAGCTTTGTTGAACTAAGATATCTTATGAAAGAAATGGAAAAAATGCCAGCTGAATTTCACAGGTACCCATTCAGGCTTTGAATGCATATGCAGTAAGTTTTTTTCTTTCCACACATTGCATCTCTAAGGAAAAAACAGAAGAAAAAACAGCACAACTGTAGGAAGTTGCAGCCCCCACGAGGAATATAAAACAGCAAACCCTTTTGGACAGTACTGCTGATTTAAAATAGGAGCATCTTTAATTACAGGTAATGTATCTCCCCATCTTTCTGTTCAGACACTCAAAATATCCACTTCTATGGGAGCAACCTGATCTCCAAAGAGATGGCAGTACAATTACATGTCAGTCAAACAACCAACACCCACAGCTTTAATGATTTTACACTCATAAGGACATGATACAGTAGACCTGCATGTGTCTTGCTACAATGAAAACCACAAGCACTTCTCCTTGAAGGCCAACTAACAGCGCTACCCAGCACTGCAGAATGCTTCTGGGCAAACCTGTGATAAAACTAAGCAAACAAAGATGTTTGCTCTTGTTTTATTCATCCTGATTTCCTTAGAAACAAAGCAGCTCATCTTGTGCAGCTGCCTGATTCCCAGCAAGGTTAAGCTTTTACTCAGGGACTCATCTTCATTTCATTAAAAGTTTCCCAGGACAATCTAAGCAGGGATTTTGAGGAGCCTGAAGAAAGCAGCAATGCTTGCCGTACTCGAGCATGTTCCATCTGGCATGAGCATGTAGCCGTTCAGACAATAGCACTTGTAGCTGCCATAGGTATTCATGCACCGGTGCTTGCATGGCCGCGGCTTCAGTCCACACTCATTCAGATCTGAAAGGAAGGGTAGAAAGAAAGGAAATGGGAAAAGAAACCACACAAAGTTATGTGTGAAAAAACAACTAGTTAATGTTTCTGGAGAAAAAAAAAAGGAGAATTAACCTTTTATACACAGTCCATCTGATAGCAAGTGGCCAGATTAACCTACATGAAACACTGCTCACCCCTTCTGCCAAGGGGCATCTTTTTTCCTATGTCACAGACAATGACAGGATTAGCAATGGATTAAGTGCCAAAAGAAGTCTCATTAGGAAATGCACAAGCTCAGGCTCTTGCCACTGTTTCAACTGATGCCATGTCCAGGACCAGTCATAACTCCGCAGGGTGAGGAGGCGGGAGAAAGCCAATGTCACTGCTGCAGTGATTCACTATCATGCTTCAAAATTAGTCACAGAGGAAGGCAGGAAAAGCTGATGCTAACCTACTTCAAACAATCTCACAGAAAAAAAAGCTATTCTGTAGCATCTACAAAATACTGGGTAAAAAAAGTATCTGACATCAGTGACATTTGTTAAGGACTATCAGCCCCCAAGTTTCACTGGTAGACAATGCTTCTAAGAAGAACACTGAGTGGGCATTTCCACTGGAACTCTAGGCCAAGAATATGTGTGGCTTTTACCTGGGTAAACCAGAATAATCTGTTAATTATTTCATCAGATATTTGTTTACTGACAAGTAAAGATGACAATAAAGGTGAAAATAATATATCTGTACACAAATTCAGCCAGCAAGTGCTGTTTACAGCTGAGTTTCCACTGTTGTCTCTAAAACTGGACGATGCTGTCTGGAGCTCTGTTGCAGTAAGATCAGTGATATTTTCAGGAGCTCTGCAAAGAGCAATCTCCGCTATCAAGCACATTCTTATCCCAAGTCACTCCCTAATTCACAGAGCAGAAAGGTAAGCCTTGAGGCTTCTACCACTTATGAGACACATGAACATGGTAGCCAATTTTTCAAATGGAGATGAGAAGGCACAGACTTAAGGTGTTAAAACAAAGATGAGTACACCTCTGCTTAGAATGAAGTCATTTATTCTTAACAGCATTTCTGTTTTCATCTTCACAGGGTTAAGGGAAGTGTGCATTATGAAGGCAAATACTGGCCCCTCTCCACAGCCATTCCCTTACCTGATGAATATAACCTTTATTACTTAATTTTCCAAAGCCTCAGGAAGAGCTGATTTAAGGATCAAAACACATCCTGCTCCCCTCTGCTGTCAGAAGATAGTGGTAGGGAGCATAATTTTCCATTTTGAGCTGCAGAAATCTGAAGATGTTTCTAGAAAACCTGTTTGCTCTTGGTTGCAAACTAAGAGGTGAGTGTAGTTGGGACTTCATCGAGGAATAGCTGCTAAAATAAGGGCTGGACCCATGCCTGACAAACAAGGAGTGATGACCATCTCCACCATCTTCCTATAGATCAGGCACTGCAGAGAGAGCATTCTGTTTTAGCTCTCACTCTTTGGGTTTGAAAATATCTCTGGAGTTGCTAGGAGAACATATTTTACCCAGCAGGCACCAGCAGAACAATCATAAGAACATACCTGCTGGGTTTGAGAGAAACAGGTGTATAAGATGTACATTTAATGCTGTGAAGGCAAGATCTTCAGCTAAGAGCTGTGACTGTTGCTAGAGTCAAGTGGAAAAGCAGCAGATGGGTATGCTATAGGAGAAGGGCATGTTTTTGCTGCAGGAAGCATTGTGTAATAAAATGCTTATGTAAACAAAGAGGTGGAAGCTCACTAACTTCTCTGGGCAGTGCAGAAAGCTAGTCTTTAATTTCTTATGTAAAACTTACCATAACTAGGCAACTCCTGACAGACATTACAGATATGTTAGCATATTTACTGCAGATGCTACAGGTCTGTTTAAAAAGTCCTAAGTTCAAAAACTCTGTTAGAATTCTACTTTGATCACAGAGATTACACTATCAGCTATTTCATGCACAGCAATAATGTTGAAGTCAGAGAAATAAAGTTCTCCAGGACTCTAATATCTGCATTCTTCCTCTTTTGTACAAAGCTCATCACAAATACCTGACTGCACAAAGGGCCAGAATGAAGAAAGGCAATGTTAAATTGACAGGATTTTAACAGTGCCTGTGTTCACTTCAACTGCTTACATCCCACCACACTACAGCTCCTAAGTTCAAACACCCCTGAAGACTTCATCCTTAAGAACTTTTGCAAAGCTACAGCCATAGATACAAAGTTGAAATTATAAAAATTTATGACTATTCTTTCATGAAGTATGGATCACAATTTTAAATTACTGGATCTTTCTCTAGGGCTCCAACTACTGCACCAACCACTGGGTACTAAATATTCTTAGCAATGAGAGCAAAGCTCTGGTATCAATGCATGGAGAGGTACTCGTTACATACTCCAAGAATAGTCTGATCTTAGGTGCAACCTCCTGTATTAGGATATCACATCACATGCTTTTTGTGGAAATTTGTGTAAGTTATTTCTCATGTCCTTGCTTCAATTTCTGCCTGTAAACAAGTGCTTGATTGGAACATCAGCTTTTGATTCATATTTTAAAAACATGGTAAAAATAACATGCCTGTGCCTTGGAAAACTTCAAATTGTTTATCTTTGACTGATGTAAATCAAGCTGAAGCCACAAGGCAGCAGAAAGGCTGTCAGCACAACCCTACTTATATCTGACCCTAGTCTGTCACAAGTTTTCGATTTTGCCTTTGAAAGCAACTACTGAGAGGAAGGTGTTTTCATCCTAGCAGAGTCAGAATGAACGTGACTGTTTAGGAAAACAAGCGCAGGCAGTGCTGTGGATGCCTGAGAGAGAAGCCAGCCTGCTAAAAGGTTAGGAGTGTCAGAGCACGTCTCTCAGTATATCTTATTTTCCCCAAAATGTGACTTTTTCTCTTTCTCCTACATAGGCACACAGTCAGAAACTGCACAGCAAGCACCACACAGTTTTCTAGGAGGCTCGTTGTACAACCACCAGCAGATCCTACTGGTTCTACCTGTATGAACATGCTGACAGCTCTCTTGCTCCACCTCTGTGGAACCATGACCAGTAACAGGTGCTTCCCTAAGAGTCCAGATGTACTGCTCATGGACTGAGGGGAGCATTGGAACACTCCTGATGATCAGATACTCTTCTGTGGGGTTTTTGTTCCTTCAGTAAGGCCTGTTTTTCAAGAACACTTTCAGGCTAATGTTAGCAGCCAAAAACATTAGCTGTAGCAACCTATCTCTTGAAAAAATGCTGGTTACATATCAGTTATGTATTTTGAGCAGTTACTATCTCAGTATAAAAGCCTCTGCATCAAAAAAGGAAATAAGAAAACAGCATACGTTTTGTCTAAACCCTGAAAGCTAAAAAGTACAAACTCAAGGGGCAATAAAAGTAACACATACTTTTTCTTTTTAATAAAATATCCTTTTGTTTAGTCACTTCTAAGCTCTCACTGGAATTTAAAATACAAAGCTCAATGCTATTCCTAAGATTGCCTTTAATTTCTTTGCTGGGATGTCCACCCGCTGTCCTGTACTTCAGAATTCCATTGTTCAGCCACTTACATTCTCGTGCTGCCTACAACTGTAGAGTCAATGAATGCAAACCCAGCAGTCCTCTGTTCAAAACAGCCCAAAACAGCCTTGGATATGAAAATAGATGGAGAGTTTTGGGCACTAAAGGAAACATCTAAAACATGAGCATCAGCAAAAGTATATTACATTTCAACAAGTTAATGAAAAAATGAAAGCGAGAAGCTACACTGGCAAATCCAGATGGATTTTGACTCCTGTGTGGCAGCACACATGACCATGGACAATGACTGACTTCAGTGCACACTTAACAAGGGGATTCTCATTCCTTGAAAGATGCAAATACACTCTGCCGTTTCATTTAATTTGCTTCTGCAGAAGGTTCCAGCTGTGAGGCCTTGTCTGCTTGCTTTTGCCTCTTAGCTAAGTTGGATCAGGCAACACAGAGGCCAAGTACTCCATACCAGACTTTGCAAACAGAAAACTATGGAACCAAGTAAAAAAATTGTTAACACCACACTATAAGCAGTTCATCAGCAACTGTCACCATGCTAACATGTCCAATGTATAGTAAGAGATTTGCCTCGCCCTAGGAGAGTTTTGTTTGCATTACTTAGATTCATAGAATGGTTCAGGTTGGAAGGCACCTTAAAGATCATCTAGTTCCAACCTCCCCCCGCTATGAGCGGGGACACCCCCACACTAGACCAAGTTGTTCAAGGCCCCATCCAATCTGGCCTTGAACAGTTCTAGGGAGGGGACAGCCACAACCTTCCTGGGCAACCAGTGTCTCATCACCCTCATCATGAAGAACGTGCACCTGACTTCTAGTCTAAGCCTCTCCTCTTTCAGCTTATTCTGATTAATCAACAGCTTGCTAATGCAGAAGTTAACAGCTCTCAATTTCTTCAACTTCCAGTAAATCACAGCTTTGTCTTTATCTAACCTGATAAACAATTTCTATTGCTCTCACATTACAAAGGAACTCAAACAAAGTGCAGCCCCTGAGAGAAGAGCAGAGGAAAGAAATGAAAGCAAGTTACATGAGATACAGAAGAGAGACAAGCCTCAAGCCTTTCCAGAATACAGGCACATAGCATCGAGAAAATACAATCAGTTATCAGCTCTGCATGTTAATGGCACTGCGGGTTCAGCTTTTGCATCACAGCCACTGGTCTCTTAGCCTCCAACCCCTTCGCCAGAAGACGTTTCAAGCCGTGCAGGCAGAAGGAGCACGTTGCCTGAAACACAAGACCACCTCACCCCTTGATGCTGTATTTCTTGCATGATGGTCCATGGGGCGGAACAGAAGTGCTTCACTGTTCTGACCAGGTGGGCTTGTGTATAGCTGCTCATCTTCACAGGATGGGAAGAAGGCATAACAACAATGAAATTACCAGGTCTCTGTAACATGCACTACTCCATCATTTAGAATATGTACATATCTGGTGCTGGCAAGAACTGCATTAAAAAACAAAGAGCAAGTAGCAAGCTTTGCATCACAGTCCTGTGATACACCGGTTCAAAGGAGAGTATGCTACAGACAAGTGGCCCTATACCCTTTGCATGAAGGCAACCTTTCCCAGACACACAAGATGAACACAGCATGCTTTAATATTGCTAGCAAAAATCACAAGGTTTGTACTACTGGTACTTGTCAATAAATATTGGCCTGACTGAAGAGCAGATATCAATGCTCTGATGAATACATTTTGAAAGAAGTATTAGCTCCATTAATATGGCTCTAAGTTGGTTACACCTGTAAACCTGGGATCAATAAGCCAGAAGTGAAACGCTAAACCTGCTCAGGAGATCTGAATGCTGTGGGGAGACAGCATGGCTAGCTCTGTGCAGTCACTGCAATTTAACTGCTGATGATAGTGTCATAATGAATGAAGAATCAACTAATTCCAACTTATGAGTGACCTAAAGTTGAGAACTAGGTAGCCACAGAACCTGCAGTGCCACTGGAAAAGGACAAGCATCCAGGCATCAATATACAGTCAGGGTTCAACAATTCTGCTGAGGCTGGGTTGTTCTCTTGGAATGGTGTCTGGACTATGGTTTTATCCATGCAGGTCATGAGCAGGTGAGATGTGAAGTCTGTTTATCAAGGCTTATTCTCAAAGAATGCCCTTCATCGAGAATGTGGGTGTACTTTTACAGCCCAGCAGCATTCACTCATTCTAGAAAGACTCCCATCTCTGCAGGGGAGCTTTAGCATTTCTCCTGCCAACACCTTTACTTTCTGTCATTACTAATTATTTTTCTGTAATAAAAACGAGAAAGATGACCTGTGGACTGGACAAGTAGAAGATAGAATAACACAGGTCACACTTACCCTGTGCAATTTTAATCTGCTCCCAGAAACAACTTCCAGGAACAGGTCAAGGGTCTCCCCATGTAAGAGGAAGGCTTAGGACACAGACTGTAGTCATCTCAACTGGTTACCATTTGTGACACCACAATCAGCCAGCACCTCAGAAATACTGTGCGTATTTGCCATGGCAACTTTGCACCCATTTCCTGCAAGAATATTTCATTGGTACTGCCTAAAAGGCTTCTTCTAATCATGTCTCATCCCTCTTTGGCATTGCATGGAAAGTGAATAGCTCAGGTTAAGAATACAGCCTCCAGCAACATAAAAACTCCTACATGTATAAAACAACTGTCAGCTTACTGTGCTGCTCCCTAGAAATGGTCCAGACTGACCAAACCAGGTGTAGGATAATAAAATCCTAACTCATCCTTTACAATGTTATCCTAGAGTAAAGGGAAAAGAAGACTGGATAGTCTGCAAGATGACAGAATGAATGAAATTGAAAAAGACAACATTCATTTCTGCATCAGGTCAGGAAGAATTAGTAAATCTAAAGATCAATGTTTGTTTTTAAAGAAAATAATGCACTGTAAAATCAACATGTCAGAAGAAGGTTTTCAAGGATCAGGGTAGGAATTTTTTGAACTATATAGTTCTACGTGTCACACTTTTGTACCACACTTCCTCAGCACACTCAGAAAACATAGGAACTTTTTCTGTAGGGTAAGAAAACTGGGAAAGAGAACAGCTTTATTAAGATATCTTTGTATGTGAACATGTCTGGGGCATCAAAACCTAACAAATCATGTACTGAAATTCTGGTTTACGCTGTGATCTTCATACCATTATGAATTTCTTGAATTTCTTGAAAAAAAACCCACAATGAAACTATATTGGTAATTCACTAAGAGAACACTTCAAGTTTCCAACTCTTAAGTACTCACTGCGGTTTACAAACACGAGACTGCATGAAGGATGTTTTTTTTAAATCAAACAAATATTTCTCTATCCAAAACTGGACATTGTGACTTCATGAAATAACAATCCTGACCACAAGATTTAAATAATTTAATTCAGATTCAGAAGAGCATGTGAATTCATAGTTTAATATAAACTTAGTATAAGGTTTCTTCTGAATTAAAGCCATTTTCCCTGTGTTATCGCTCTGTAGATGCCATTCTGCCCACAAGGGTTCAGTCCTACTATCAAAATAGCCACAGCAGTAGCAGACATGGTACATGAGTTCATCACCCTACAAACACAGGCAACACACAGCATTCAAAAGGAGAGCAATCAACAATACTTGCATGATTTCAAGATGAGCTCTCTTCCTTACCTTGGTTGCAGGTTTTTCCAGTGTATCCTGGGTGGCACTTACATTTGTTTGGTCCAACACATTCTCCATGTTTGCATCCTGGCTGGCATATAGCTGCAAACAGGAGAACAATCATCATTCTTCCACTCTAATCATGGCTGGCTGAGCTTTACTTTGAAACAAATGGCAATGACCTAACCAACAATACAGTTATGTTACTCCCTTCAGCATCATAATATGCTTCAACTGTTCCAACCTGGAATTTGCCCCGGCTATACAGAAAACTTGTGCACACAGTCACTGGCAACACGCAGCCAAAGCCATAGCTCAGTCACTGACAAGCAGGAGCACAGCATTCAGTGTTCTATGGAATGATGATAAGGCTTCATTATTTATGCCTTATTAAGTACAGTTTTGCCTGAATCCCTCCCTTCTACAGAGTCACAGAAATATTGAGGCTGGAAAAGATCTCTAAGATCATCAAGCCCAGCCTACAGCCTAACACCATCACAATCAACTAGACCATGGTGGTTAAGTGCCACACCACACAATCTTAAACACCTCCATGGATGAGGACTCCACTACTGCCCTGGGTAGTCCATTTCACTGTCTGATCACCCTTTCCATGAGGAAGGGCTTCCTAACATCCAACGTTAACCCTCCCCTGGTGCAGCTTCAGGCTCTGCTCTCTTGTCCTGTCACTAGTTGCATGGGAGAAAAGCCCGACACCCACCTGTCTGTAACTTCCCTTCAGGCAGTTAATGGCAAGGTCCCCCCACGTCTTTTTCAGGCTAAGCAATCCCAGCTCCCTCAGCCTTTCCTCATCAGACTTTCCCTCCAGTCCTCTCCTGCAGCCTCATTGCTCATCTGGACCTGCTCCAGCACCTCAATCTCTTTCCTGAATTGAGGGACTTGGAACTGCCCGCAGTGCTCAAGGTGAGGCCTCATCAGTGCCCAGTACAGGGAGAGGATTATGTCCCTAGTCCTGCCGGCCACACTATTGCTGATACAGGCCAGGATGCCATTGGCCTCATGACCTGGGCACGCTGCTGGCTCCTGTTCAGCCAGTTGTCAACCACCACTGCCAGGTCCCTCTCTGCCAGGCTGCTCTTCAGTCTGTAGCTGCAGGGTGTTATTGTGGCCTAAATGTAGGGCCCTATACTGGGCCTTGTTAAAACTCATCCTGTTGGCCTCTGCCCACTGACCCAGCCTGTCCAGATGTCTCTGGGTGTTTGTGTTCTGGCATGGGAATTATTTTTAAATTTTTTTTCTATTACAGGAAAAAAGGGCTGTGTGAAAGCCAAAGCAACTGTCAGTAGGATGCTGCAGCACTGCACACATCCAAGTCACTTCTCCTCAGGTTTCAAGCATTTCTTACCCAACATGCTGCACAACTATAATCTCTGAATGGCAAGTTATGGTCTGTCCTGTTTTTTGAGTCAAATTTACCAGGAACTTTCTAATTCTCCAAATACAGCATAGATGCAGAACTACAAGAACTGCTAAGGGTCACACAAAAAACCCACGGTGACACTAAGACTGAATCTAGATGGCAAGACCCAACTTTCTGTTGCTTGAAGATAGCAATTTCCTTCTCAAACCCAATAAGACCATAATGTCTTCAAACTGCACCAGGGGAAGTTTATGTTGGACATTGGGAAAAACATCTTCATTGAAAGGGTCATCAGGACTTGGCACAGGCTGCCAAGGGAGCAGGTTGAATCACCAGCCCTGGATGTGTTTNACCCAACTTTCTGTTGCTTTCTGTTGCTTGAAGATAGCAATTTCCTTCTCAAACCCAATAAGACCATAATGTCTTCAAACTGCACCAGGGGAAGTTTATGTTGGACATTGGGAAAAACATCTTCATTGAAAGGGTCATCAGGACTTGGCACAGGCTGCCAAGGGAGCAGGTTGAATCACCAGCCCTGGATGTGTTTAAACAACATGCAGGGATGCTGCTTAGGAACATGGTTCAGCAGCAGGCTTGGTACACTCGGGTTGATGGTTGGACTCAATAATCCTGAAGGACTTTTCCAACTTAATTCTATGATCCTAAATAACAGGAAGCCATTTTTTGGTACCTCTCTCCACAGAACACAAAGAAAATTCTTAAATTTCTAAAACTTTGATAATAAAACCAAAAGCACTGCTTTTGAAGAAATAGAAGAACTCATGGACAAAAGTATTTCCAATGATGCAGGATTAGCTAACAAGAGTATTTTCAGAGGGCATAACTGCAAAATATTTTACAGCTGAAAATAAATACTAAAACAGTATTTCCAAGTATTTTTCATTAGAAATGTCTTCCTATTACTAAGCATATTATTTCAACCTACTGGAAATCTGAAGTATATACGATGCCCTACAGTGTGATTTATCATTATATGACAAAATGCAGACACAAAACTGTGGTGAGCTCACTGTTTCCGCAAGATGGAGACAAATTAGACAGAAATCAGAGGGTGGCATGACTTCAGTGCCCTGCAATCAGGATTTACTATTTACCCTGGCTTGAAGTTCATTTTTCACAATGAACTTCATTCGAAATTTCAACATAAGTAACCAGATCCAGCTGTAAAGTTAATTAAACTAACAACAGGCTGCATCATAAAACTGCATGTATTAAGGATGTGATTTCACACAAATCTGTCAGTAGGCACTCAAAAGTATAGCTGGTACTCTAGCCAAGCTCTTCAACAGGCTCAGATGGAACAGAATTAAAACAGACACAAGAGATTAGATTTAGTTGTGGAAAAACTATGCAACTGTATAGCTGATGCTCTAAAGTCTTTTCGATAAGATTCAAAGCATCCAGAATCAGCAGTTCCCACAAAACACAGGAGTTTGCTCCAGTTTTAGGACTGCATTTTCCCTTCATTACCAGGGCATGGTTTTTTTTTGTTTAAAAATCACACATGCATACAGCCAGTGACAGATATTCCCTGAGAACATGAAACCTTGTTTTAAATCTACAGTTCTGATCTTGATGGACCTTCCTAACAATCGCAGAATGTTAAGGATTGGAATGGACCTCAAAAGGTCATCCAAGTCCAAACTGCCCTGGCCAGAACAGTTTCTTCCTGTTTTAAAGATATTTTTTAATGACAACAGAGGGGGGTGTTTCTAGATAATGCAAGATTAATTTATTTTTCCAATAAAAAATGTCCAGAGACAAAGAAAAGTGATTCAGATTCAGAAACACTTGTCACTTAAAACATTAGGGAAAGGGGCTAGTTAGACTACTAGTATGCTTCAAAAAGCATGCCCTGAGGGAACAGGCAGATATAACAGGAAAGCAACTAACACATTATGGAAAACTTCTAGAATATTCATGCATTGTTCTACCTAAACACAAACTTCTTTACTCTCAGGTGACAGAGCACTAGAACAGGCTACCCAGAGAGGCTGTGGAGTCTCCTTCTCTGGAGCAATTCAAAACTTGCCTGGATGTGATCCTGTGCAACCTACTCTCAGTGAACCGTGTCTAGCAGGGGTGTTGGACTAGATGATCTCCAGAGGTCACTTCCAACTCCTACCATTCTGTGATACACAAGAGAAAAATGCTTTCCAGTAAATTCAGAAACACCTGTAGCTCAGCCAACACCACAAGTACATCCCACTGCATTTCCTGTCAGTAATGAAGCCATCCTCACCAAGCAATCACACAATATTAGGAGTTGGAAGAGACCTTGAAAGATCATCTAGTCCAACCCCCCTTCCAGAGGAAGAACTGGTATATCCTCCCATTACCTTGAACAGGGCTTTGAACAGTGATCAGGATTTAAGAAGCTGATGACGTTCAGCCAAGTCTGTGCACCTCACTTGAGTTTCTACCTGTGACATCTATATGCCCTTTTCACTGAGTTCTAATGGAGTCAACATGCTCTGACACCTGCAGCCTGCAAATACTCCCTTCTCCAATGGAGGAGCTGCCCCTCACAGCCCCAGAGATGCATTCGCTGACTCCCAAAGGGGGCACATGGTCAGCAATGAGATCTAGGTATAAAATAAGCTTGAGCCTGACTTTTCTTTAATAGCACACAGTTGTGTCAGCTGTTTGGTATGAGTCTGGACATAACACAATGCATGCTGACATGACTGGGTTTTCTCTTTGCATCTTCTAATTTTCTTGCACAATTCCAGATAGCACAGAAAAGATTTCAGATGCTCGGAAATAATGGAGTTGATTCATTTGTTTTAAGTAGTAGAAAAAGAAGTCTCCCAACTTATATTCTTTGTGTCGCATTCCTCCATAACTGACTACAACAACTGATAGAACAATCTCCTTCCAGTCAACTTTTGCTTACAATAACTAAAATAAGCCATGTCCATGCACTTGGCTGTGTAACACTCCCTTCCCTGCCCAGCAAGGAGGAAATGTAGACAGTGGAGAGTTACACCAGAGTGTGAAAGACACTCTCTTACACACTCAGGGAAATGAAGTCCAGAAGACAAGAGTCTGGAAAGGCTGCCAAAAAGAAGTAGAAACATCTACTCTTTATAAAAAGAGTAACTGTTTTAAAAAGAAGTTGAAAGTATACTGGTACAGACAAGTACCACTAAACATAGGACTGCTAATTTATGAATCACTATCAACAAAGACCTACCTTTCTCCAAAGACTCTTATCCAAAAACTTTTAGACTGGCACTCCCATTGGGTAGTAATGTGGGCTGAGGCAGACAGACACACTAAGCACAGCTATTTTCATCTTTGGTCAACTGCAGTTTATTTATCTAGGACGTAGAATAAACTGGAACTAAATTTCTCATTGCGTTTTCTTGCCTAACTCATTCAAGGGCTATCAGCAAATAAACTCTGGTCTCACAGTATCACAGAATTACTGAGACTGGCAAAGACTTCTTATATCATTCAGCCCAGCCTACGACCTAACCAGCACCATAATCAAGGAACTAAGCATCACAGCCAGGCTGTCCTTAAACACCAGGGATGGGGACTCCACCACTGCCCTTGGCAGTCCATTCCAGCGTCTGAGCAACCTTTCCTTGAGGAAGGGCTTCCTAACAACTAACCTAACACTCCCCTGGCACAGCTTCAGGCCCTGTCCTCTCTCCTATCACTAGTTGTCTGGGAGAAGAGCCCAATCCCCACCTGACAACAACTTCCCCCAGGTAATTACAGAGATGGATAAGGTCCCCCCGAGTCTCCTCTTCTCTGGGCTAAGCAACACCAGCTCCCTTAGCCTCTCTTCATAATTATTAATTTCTCATGATTATTCATTTCAGTTTTATCTTTTTTAACTCTTTTTTTGGACCAGATGTGAAGACTTGCTCGATCTGAGCTTCCACTAACTTTAATGGAGTTAAAAAGCTACCCTAAAGCCTTTCATTTAGCCAAAAATCTAACAGAATACTGAAGGTTGGCAAGAACTCCTTTTTCCTTCAAATAAGATGATAAATATTGTATTTTATGTCTCATTTAAACTTCAGGACAAATTACACTTCCAGCAAAAATAGCACAAGAAATTGAAATGTCAGTGAATGGTTTGGGTTTAGGTTTGGGGTGGGGTTTTTTTAAGTGTGGGAGAGAGGGAGAAAGCATTTCTGGTCAAATGCATGTCCTGTTAGCATGCCAACAATCTTCCCAGCCCTGGGTGCTGATTGTGTCCGAGTGTGACTCAATCATTTTGGATTATTTTAATTGTTGCATAAATACAATAAAGGAAAACCACATTCAATCAATTCCATAGGAATCTCTAATGTTATCGGTTTTCAATATCATCTGTATTTTCTCCTTGTAGAATCAACTCCATACAAATGCAGGAGAATTCATAACACTTAACCGACCACACAGTTACTAGCAGGTAGTAAAAACACTCCATATCCACCACTCACATTACAGAATTATTTCTGGAAAAACTACTTCACTTCTCAAGCAGCAACGTGAGCAGTAACAGCATATATCTCTGCAGCACTCAATAAACCTGGATAGGGAAGCTGGGTATTAATTTCCACATAATTTCATCTGCAAAATATCCCTCAGTCTGTTTTTTGAAAGGTAATGAATGCTCTTGACTGACTTCTGTAACTAGAGACTGACAGCAGCATCAGATGAAATGGTAGCAGGTAATGGCTGAAGATTTATCCACAAATTACTGGCACTTACTTGTAACATGCCTGATAACAAATGTTCAAATGCATTCTTAGGCCTCCATCTAAAACACAAAGGTTCATTAAGTAAGTGGCTCCTAATTCTTCACACACAACTACTACGTTTGCCTGGGTAAATCAGTGACTCAGTTTGCACATATGATTCTGGTAACAGTACATTAACGTGACAAACTGCAACCAGCGTGGGCTGTTCACTGCACTGAATTCTTTGCTGGGCCATGACTGATGCCAAATGTGTTTCCAAACTGCGTGGACTAATCCAGACCCCTGTTGATGAATGACTTGTGGTTCAGAGCTGCATGTAAAAGCATGCATAACTTCAGCATGGCTGAGGCTGACATAGTAAGGGGGGGGGGTGTCACAAAGTCAGTGCAAGTTAATCTAATGCTTACACACTTAACTGTTTTTTAAAATCAGAGGAAAATTTGACCTAACACAAAGCACAACTAGAAAACTAAGAAATATTTCATGCTTTGTCAATCTTTTTATGTTTGCAAGCGGATGATAACAACCACTTATGAAACTGGTAACCTGTTGGTCTCCTGAATTCCAACAGGTAGAAGTAGGCCAGCATGAGTCAATGTCTCTATGCCTAGAGGTACAACACAAGCGGGGGCCCTATTACTGTTTTGTTTATTAGACTGTAACAGCCACTGGTTTCAGCAGAGTAACTTCTGTATCACAGTAACAAAGTTGACTCTCACAGCATGATCACTATAGAGCAGAGGCTGCAAAGTTTCCCTGTTGTGGGAAACACAACCATTAGAGGAGACGCAACAANAATCTAATGCTTACACACTTAACTGTTTTTTAAAATCAGAGGAAAATTTGACCTAACACAAAGCACAACTAGAAAACTAAGAAATATTTCATGCTTTGTCAATCTTTTTATGTTTGCAAGCGGATGATAACAACCACTTATGAAACTGGTAACCTGTTGGTCTCCTGAATTCCAACAGGTAGAAGTAGGCCAGCATGAGTCAATGTCTCTATGCCTAGAGGTACAACACAAGCGGGGGCCCTATTACTGTTTTGTTTATTAGACTGTAACAGCCACTGGTTTCAGCAGAGTAACTTCTGTATCACAGTAACAAAGTTGACTCTCACAGCATGATCATCTAATCGCTTTGCTCCCCTTTCTAAAGGCTAGCACTCCCACCACAGGGGAAAGTAAACCAGACATAACATTTCCTAAGCAGCAGAACACAGCCCTGGATACCAGCTAGTGTTGATTTACTCTATGTGCCAGGCTGTACACAGCTATAGAGCAGAGGCTGCAAAGTTTCCCTGTTGTGGGAAACACAACCATTAGAGGAGACGCAACAAAGGCAATAGGGAGCAACAAGTGCTTCCACCATCCCAAACTAACCTCAGACTGCATATGATACAATACCAATGGGGCCTCCAAAGACTGACAACTTGTAAATACAATGCTGGGAGTATGAACAACTTACAGGAGGGAAATGTATTGTCTGGGGCTTGGGGGGGAAGGGGTGTTGTAAAATAAAGGAAAAAGGAAAAGAGTGAAAAGATAAAAGGGCAGTAGTGTAGAAAATCAGTGTCAATGAGACACTTCGAAAGTAAGTGTCTCATTGGATAGGTGACTGGGATAAACCAGCCCTGGTGATTTCCTTCCCCCTTCATCATCCCCAAACCAACTGTTTTAAAAAGTTAAGAAGAAAGAAGATGTACATGTTCTTGCCACGTATTATAGTTTTCACATAAAAGTAGGACTTAGAGGCCGTAAGTCCAAAGTCATACCCTTGCCAAAATTATTTCAAGAAA
Organism: Upupa epops; assembly: GCA_013397515.1. Lineage (NCBI taxonomy): Eukaryota > Metazoa > Chordata > Aves > Bucerotiformes > Upupidae > Upupa > Upupa epops. The sequence continues at coordinate 105,748 of VZRI01013061.1, forward strand.
TATGTTCAGCTAACCTTTGGGCTGGCACCTTAGGCTGGCTATTCTCTGCCTTAAGACGTAGAAAGCTGCAAAACAAATATCAAAAAAAAAAGAAATTCCAGCTTGGTTTGGCTTTTCTGTCTCTGTAAGGAGGATGGACTTGGCTGGGGGTTTTATCAACTTGTTACATTCCTGGAGGCTTAACACACAATCAACATTGAGAGCTTTTCTGAAATGAAACAAATTTCTGGTACACATTTACAAAGGGAAATGGCTTACATCAATATTTCATCACAAGATTTAACAGTCACATTCTGGTACAGGAGTAATTAAGTGATATGACGTGATGCTATTCTTATTCAATCCATTATGAAGTAACTTTGTCATGTCTTATGTTGTACAGAGTCATAGAAATTGTCATGTTTGAAGATTTAGTTTCCATCAATAGGACATAAATGCTTTTCTTAAAGAGACAGTATCCTTTCATTATCATACAGGTAGCTATTTTTCTTGCTGCATCTCCACAAAGCAAACAGAAAGGGTTAGAATCTGGATGCTAATTTGAGATTAATTAAAATTACACCCATTTGGAAGTACCTGAACATCTGCAAGCAATACACATGTTGGCATGAAAATTTACTAGTCACTCTTACAGTATTTAAACTTTGAATGTCATCTAAATTAAAACCAATGCTTAGAGATCTGTTTAGCTCTTACTACCACGTGAAAGTAGGTATGCTAGATGGAAATACTGATTTATGTCTTGGGCTTGTTTTAAATTAATTTATTTGCCAATATAGTGACAGCAACACAGCCTGTTAGGCTTTATTATGAAAGACTGGGACTTAAGCAACAGCAGTTCTTTGTATTTTAACCAGCATTTAAGGGTTGCCCGTGCTTGCAACTTATATTGGCTTAAATTACTTTCAAGCAGAATGCCTCTTAGTGCTTGTTACAGAGGAAGGAAGCTCCCTGAGCTGCTGCTGGGCTTTGAGGGAAGCTCCAGAAAGGAATATGCTCCTCTTGTAAATGCTCAGATTGTGTTATTGTTGAAACTTTCTTGGGAAAAACTAGTCTGCAAATTTATTACTGTACTTCGGAAATGCCAGAGAGATGCAGCAGGGAGGTGAAAAATACTGTATCTTTAACATAGTAAAGCCATAACTACTTTAAAAACATGAAGCTTCTAAAGTGAAAACAGCCCAAGTGAATAAAAATAGCAAAACCTCATTTTTCTTGCACAAAAGTATTAAATCAGCATTGCAATTCTGTATAAAATGTCTTTTCTTTGAAAAGCACCAGAGTTGCACAAAAATACATGTCAATTTGGAAGAAGGAGACACACTGAGGATCAATGCTAGTTAAACACTGCCAGCACAGCGCATTGACATGGATTGTACTACTGCAACTGCAAATTCAGCAGCAAACAACTCTTAACTGGCTTTGAGGAGGTGTCTGCTATTGGCTCAGCCTCCTGGAAGCCAGTGTTTTTATGGCTCATTATTGACAAAATCATGGGTTTATTTTTGTGCTCCTTGGACTATACAGAACTGACATTTCCTACAAGCATTGCTATACGCAGGAAACAGAAGTCCTAAGCCGCTCAGGGTCTCTTCTCCCATTGATGTACTAGATGACTTGTACAGGTAAACACCCACCAACATTATCGTTGGCTACACCAAATCTCCTTGTAGGCATCAATGAGAGCACAGCCACCCCTTCCCACTCCTCCCACCACCCTGCATCTCTGCAAATAGATTGCACAGGACAGAGAGAGAGCCTTTAATCTCATTAGGACAGAAGCAGCAGCATAGATACTCTCAGTTGTCAAGTTGCTCCACAAGTGTAAGAAGGCAGCAGCATGCACAGTTCACAGCAAAGCGTTCAGTTATGTCTGTATCTGCTCTATGAGGTTGTACAAGCTCCTCTCTCTGGTCTCATACTTCTCAAAATCTCCTGAAATAATATGCTTTCTACTAGTTGGACTAAATCTAAATATTAACCTGATACCCTTCAACTCCTCTTTTTTGAGTGACGCAGTGCTAAGGGGAGGTGTGATATGATGGCTTAACTTACTTATGGATTGCTCTGGCCCTATGATTTTATGCCAGTTATCATTGTTCTAGTGTATGGGGCTGCAAAACTACTCTAGTGACCGATTCTGATTTTGCCAAACCACTCACTCCTCAGCACAGGGTGATAACCAGATGGAGTTACAACAGATGGATGTTCTGAAAGAGCACACATTTACAACCCCATCTGAAGGTAGACTCTGTTATTGTTAAAGGAGAATTCAATATTGAAATGGGTTAAGCAATCAAATAGCATCACTACTTGTAAAATCCATGTTCAGTGAGATGTGCACTCCTGTTAAATATCTTCTATTGGTTGAACGTTTTGTCCACCACACAGAAATACCCTCTGCTGAGTCCATCAGTCATGCAGACTCCTGCCAACAGAGGATTCGATCTTCTATTCTGTGTGCATGCAAACACAGCAAAAGTAACCATTTTTGCTACCATCTCCAGCAAAGGAATTGCCCAAACTGTAATCCAGAATAAGAATTCAAACTGATTTACACTGCTTTTCCTTAAAACAATAAAATTCTCTCCTATGCTTTTAAATGTCCACTAAAGCAGCAGCTCTTCCTGCAGTTTTTGGCTGTTAAACTGCAGTTGAGATTTTTAAAGCAAATGGAAGCCTACATCTCTAGGTCACGCTGATTATACCTAACTCACATACAGATCAGCCATGCAGCAAAGTACAAAGCAGGTGTCTTTTATTCATGAAGGACACACGCATGTGGAAATGGTTTTTTATGACTTCTGAAAGAACTACAGAGGTATCTGTAAACCAGCTAAAAGCAAGGCAGGTAGACCAACTTTTCAGGGATTACTGAAAAGACTGTTTTGTTCACAACCCCTTGCACGGCCTGATGGAAACTGAAGGAAGACCTTCATTTTTATACTGAAGAATAAAAATCATCACACTGCTTCTCACGTAAGTCTCTGCATTGAATGAGTGTCTCTCGTATCCCGTATTTTAGTTTTCCATTAGGCTAACCAGGTTCTAGAGCTCAGAGTGTGCATACATATTCACAGCTAATTTCTGTACACTGGATTATCAACAAGGCTCAGACAGTAGCAGTTCCAAGGACTTTCCTGATGCCTGACCTACCTGCAGCTCTTGCACAATGAGAGCTTCAACAGGTCTTCTCAAGTATTGGGTAGCTAAAACACAGGACAGGACAGAACTGTCTATTCTGCCGCTGACATTTCTCATCTAGCTCAACCTACTACTGACATTTCAAACCATAAAAATGATGCTGAATAACACATTTTTTAAAACACCCAACAGCTGAATCGACTTTCTAAGGGAAATTCTTTCTGCTGGCACAAAGAACTGAATCTGTGTGAGATGTCTGTGATCATACATGCCCTAACCTGGTTTTCCCTTTATGATTTAAAATCTATTGAAGGGGTTCTGGGTTAGGACAACACACTCAGTAACCCAGATGCAGTTGCCTTACAATGCAAAAGGCATTAAGAATTAAAGATGTACTGCTGATACCTGCTTTCACAAAAAAAGACTCTGCTACAGGAAATATAGACTCCTTGCTCTGAGAGAAGAAATTGAGAAGAAACTCTACCCACACTTTTGCTCTGAGCTGTAGTTTTCCTATGTGCACAACACCACCACATGAAAGTGCAAGACAAAAGCCCTGTTCTTACACCTCTCCCTTCAGGTACTTTATCAACAGTGTTTTTTTACAGAAGTAGGCTTTTGTACAATTACTCCCACTACCACTTATTAAGGTGCAAGTAAACACCATAGCCTGGGCCACAACTTGAGGGTTTTGGAGTAATTTCAACTGAAATTCAACTTTAAATCAGTGATACCGTGAGTCCACTATCTTAACAGATTAGCCCTACTGATGGTGAGCTCACAACCCATGAACTAAGAGCTGTTGCTTTAACCATATTTCTGCTGCTTCCATATTATCCTTTTTACACATCAGGTTTAACCAATAAACCTTGTTTCTATACCAGAACAAAACCTCAGAACAGCAGCTTGGTTACGTTAGTGCTGGAACATACCCACGCTTCTTAATCTAGATTAGGCCACTAAGTAAGTGTGAATGGACTTTCAATCTACAAGGACTAAAAAATACCAGTGAATTCACTTAAATTACATTTGTTCAGCCCTTCGAAAATATGGTTGGATCTCAAAATGGATCTAGTTGCTTAAATATAGATCTCACTTCAATGCTCAATACACACAAGAAAGAGAAAGCGATGCAACCTGTTTCAAAGTCCTGGATTATTTCAGTTGAAGGGACACCTCCTAAGGGCATTCAGAAATGCAACTTGATGTCACTGAAGAGATGAGATTTCTCCTGTCGGAGACGTTACAGCTGACACTGCAGCAAGTTTTCAGGCAGGTCAGACCCCATGCACTTCCTTAGATGTACAAGTCTTGACTGGTTTGATTTATAAACTGGACACAGAGGATGTTTTAAAGGAAAAGTGTAAATTAAAGGAGGGAGGAATCTGACTTCAACTTCTTCCTACATGTTTATAAAAGTAAGAAAGACAGACGAGTTCTGCTGACTTACGTTACTAAGCAGCAGTAGCAAGACTATGCCCTATGTGCATTCCTTTGTCAGTCAAAGGCACATAAAAGGAATTACTCCACACTTTACAAAAGCAAGTTTTGTTAACACAGTTCAGTTTCCATTTGCAACTGTGTGGATGAATTATGGGTGGATAATGAGGAGTGCTGAGTTACTGCTTGTCCACTGTGACACACTCCCAGTATGTCAGAGTTGAGAGTCTGTCACAATCAAACCTTAAATTACACAGATGGTTCCAAACCAACATGCTTCTTTTTCACTAGCCATGGAGAGAAGGCATACCCACATGTGTTTGGTGGAGTAGCTAAGCTAGGCAACAGAAAACATCCTGGTATGTCAGTGATGATGGGATGGTTTATTGGGATTCGTTCGCTTTCTAAGCATGGGACAACCCTGCCATGCACTGCAGCCTATATTCTCGCTACTTTCTGGCTCCAGCATGGCTCTCATTGTTGCTGTCAGAAAGACAAATACAGAGGTAATTAGTGCCTACACAGTAAATTATACATGAGTAAGCAGGTGAGAGTCCAAAGGTGCATCCAAGCATTCCCTGGATGGCTCAGGCTAGTTTGAGAAAAGCACTTCAAGCTATTAAAGAGCTCAGCATCAGTGTCTGAATATTTATAGCTTCTGGTTTGGGCTCCTTTGTCAATTTGGTCTCAGTACCAATTTTTGAGCTCAATTCTATCCTTCTTTTCATTGTGCAAATACAATTTATTCTAGAAGTAGCAAAGAAAACATACATGTAGTAGTAGAGAAAGTCTGGCATGTATACACACCACTCATTTCAGGAACAGGACTATGAGGTTTGCCTTTCTCCACAGGGAAAACAGAAGAAAGAATTGACTTTCTGGGAAACATTCAGTGATACCCTTAGTACAGTAAAACACTTGAGTCTTCCCTTGAGGCCAGGAATGCTGCCTGCTGTGCCAGGTTAATCCTTCTGAACATCACATTCTCAAGGAGGAGAGTTGAGTACAGGTTTTGTGTTTGGCTATGAGCACTAGAAATATTCACTCTCCTTTAGTATAATCTCCCACTGTGTGATATGACTGGAATTTTCACCACCCACAACTGGGGCAGACTTTCCTGATGCTAAGAAAATATGTTAAGAGTTTGGCTCCCACTAAAAAACTAGAAAGGAGCTGCTTAAATTTTAGTAAGATATTCACCCAAATATATGAGGCTCTTCTGAACGTGCAATTCAAAATGGTCAGCATCCAGGGTGTGGAGAAAAAAGGGTGAAAAAACCCAAAAAGCATTTGGACAGTGAAGTGATAACTGTGATCTTTTGAAAATCCATCTCTGTGCTTCTAGGAAATGTGCATGGACAACACATCTATGATTAGTGGACTAAAATTCAGGCAAAGAAGGTGAGAATTCACCTAGATTCAGCCTCAGAAGCTTTTATGGTGCTTGGAAAAATCTGTGCTGCAAATGACCTTACTAACAAAATTGAGAGTTAAAAAAAGAACTAAAGCCTAACTTTTCTGTGTATCGTGATTTACTGACTTGTTTTCAACTGTTAGTTATGAATATTTGGACAGCACCAGTTCATGCTCTTCCTGTCTCCCAATATCATATAAATTCAACCCCAAATCAACCTTGGTAATAGTGGGAAACTGAATTCTAGCTAAACAGGGACAGTAATCAGTGGTCACAACACAGAAGACAACTTGACAAGAAACTGTCCAATGTGAGATCCTTTTAGTGTTATATGTTTTGTTAGGGCTTTTTGTTTGTTTTATCTTTGAATGTGTTTGGTTTGGTTTTTTTAATACAATAAGAACTAATTTTAATAAGAATTCTTGATACTTCCTAAGCTTTGTAACCCTATCAACACTTAAACACCCCATTTAAACACTCTGTGATTTTCAAATAAAACTGTATTAAGAAAAATGGACATAAATTGTATCATCTCTGTAGCAGCCTCACTCAACCTGCTTCCTCTTCTCTTTCCTTCCCTATAAATATTCTTCCAAAGAAAGAACTACTCACTACCAATTAGAACCCTAAAAATCAAAGCAATTCCTGGTAGGACGTTTGAGAGGTATCAAACACAAAACTTTGCATCAAAAAGCAGTATCAGGGATGCTGCGTTCCAGAAGGGCCTAACAAAGATTCTTTTAGCAGTTATTTTACATACCTGTGAAACACTGTGGGCTTTTAACATGTTTGAGAAGGAACAAGCTGGTCCTGCAGTTTACAGATTTGAACAAAACCTTTGCTGAGAGTCTACAGCTGCATTGCCAATGCTGCCTCTGGCTTTGCCTAATATTTGCCACCTAGGGTCAAGGACCTGCAGACTAAGCAACTTACAGTCTGTAACACCTGTTTTAAAATGGCTTGGCAGAAACTTTTCTAGTTTGCGGGTATCTGCAACTAAACTTAAATTGTGAAACCGAGTAGCAGTATTTATAGGTTTGTTCCTAAACAAACTTAGGGGATATCACTCACATGTGCATGGTTAAGCGCATGAGTGACCACTCCACTATCGAAGGCTGTCATTTTAGCAAGCTGAGGACTCTGTGACACTCCTAACAAATTTAACTCCTGCACAGTGCTAGCTGCCACCACAGAACACCTTTGGAAGACGCAGTTAACAATGGAAGATTTATCTAGGGTTATCCTGTGTTTATATCAAAGATTCTAGACAGATGTGAAAAATCTCAAGAGATGTTTCTCGTCACATGTGGCCCAGTAAAAGGATGCTGTCAGGTTGATTTATTCCTTTAGTTTGGGATTACTGAAAGGAAGTTTAAACTTAGTAGTAACTTTCGTTCGCTTTCTAAGCAAAAATGTAAATAATTTGGGTTTCCTTCTCAGATGCAAACATTTTCACCCTGCAGTGCTTGTAACATGACACAGTGCAGTGTTACATCAGGCTGTTAGACCAGAGCACAAAATGAAACGGAAACCACATTCCCAAATTCTCCTCGTCCTCACTAAAGCTTATCTTACTTGATTGCAACCATTTTTAGTACTCCCACTAATACGCAGAATGTTAACATGACAACATCCTTCTAAGTCAGTCAGGCACACACGTGCAAAAGCCTAAGCCCTGTGTTGTTAGGAATGTATGTGAACATGTGAAGGACGTGACTAGGTGTGTACAAGCCTTTTCTACTTACTACCAGTGACTAGAAGCCCCAGCAGCGACGATACTCACGTTGGCACTGTCCCCAGGACAATCGGGCCCAGCCCCAGCAGCAGTCAATCCTGCTTCCAAACCGACAGAGTCCTCTGGATGAGACCATCTGTCTGGGCCACCTGAACAAGACAGTTCATGAATGTTCATTGATGAAATTCGTGAATGTTCACTGATATCAGATCACTGATGAAGCATTTAGGAGAGAGTTAAAATCATTCTAGATTAAGAAAAACAAGAGATAAAGACCAGCAAAAACCTCTCCTACAGGTAGATACACGTTCTTTATTTCTGAAAAAATTAACTGCACTGAATGGAGTCTATAACATGCCCAATGTTAACGTGTTGTTAATTCAGAAAACGTATATTACTACAGGCAAAGCAGGGAAGAGATAACCAGGACAACTTCGCAAAGCCTGAAGAACTGTCACCCTTTGCAATCCGCTCACTGCTGCCACTCCCAGGCTGGGACCGAATCAGTCCCGAAGCCCAAAACAGCAGCTAAAACGCGGAATAAACCACCATCACAAAGTTTCAGCGATGGTTTATTCATTTCGCAATACATACCCTAATTTTCTGAGAAATTAAAGGGAAACAAACTCAAACCGAGAGCTTCCCGAACTGTTAAACAGAAATAAAAACCCAAAGGAGAGCAGTGCTCTTCCTTAGCTCCAGGGAAAAAGGCAGCACAGGTTCCAGCAATTACAAGGTCTTGACATAAACCGTTAATATTTTTTAATGACAGGCTAAAATCGGGTGAACACAGCATCTGAACAAACCCTAAACCCCTAGGGAGGTCACACTGGCTGACCTGCACTCAGATTGCTCGAAGCATTCCCGACGGCTTCCCCGCGCTGCCCCAGCCGCCCGCTCACCCCTGACGCGGCTCAGCCCCCCCCGCCCCAGTCTCCTCGGCACTCGTTCTCCCCTGCTTCGCGTTAAAACTCGAGCTGCCATCTTCGCCGAGTTCTGCTTCGAGTGCCTCAGGCGTCAATACATTCGTTTTGTTTTTCAGAGCACGCAAAGTGCTTCGATCTTGATCCCTGCAGGACGCGGCCAGAGCAATGAACTGACCCGACCCCGTGTTCCAGTCTCTATGGGCGACGGGGTACGGGACGAAGGGAGTTAGGGCACCTCGCCGCGAGTGGCCGGGACAAGCCTCGCCAAGGCAGCCCCGGGGCCAGTACCGATCCCCCCCGCCCACCGCAGCTCGGCGGCAGTCAGGAGCCCGCGGGCGGGTATAGCCCAGTAGGGAACAGCCCCAGCTCCATCCGAGGGAGCTCCGACCTGCCCGCGCAAACGCCGTCCCCGCCGCCNAGCGGCAGCGCCGCCCGCTCCCGCCAGAGGCGCCCACAGCAGCGCCGCCGCCACCCATCCACAACCCGCCCAGGGCACCTGGCGGATCGGCCCTGCCCCGGCGCACCCCGCGCAGGAGCTGCGGGAACGAGCACCCGGAGGGGTAAAACACGCACCGTGAGGCCACGGAGAGGGGCGGCATTTACTTTTTTGTGCTTTTCTACCCTGAACTTCATGAAGGAGGTCGGGCAACAGCCCGTCGCTGCGCGCACCACAGCCAAGATTTGGCCTTTGACAACCAACCTTGCACCAGAAAAAAGAACTGCAAGGCCTATGTTTTCTTTTTTTCCTGGCTCAAACATTATTTAGAGCTCTCAGATCCTGCGTCCCAGCCCTGTCAGAAGCAGCAACAAGCATTACACACACGACACGCGATGACATCCCAGCAGCGCTACCAACAGCTGCTACTGTATTTTTGCCATGCTAAAGCAATGCAGTTGGTTTACTTTTGTGTCTATGAACTGCAGCTCTCAGAACGTACCGAGGAACACTTAATAACAGCCTGACGTGAGTTTAGGGTCTGAGCTGCTCCAAGATCCCTCTGATTATGCACACATGGGGCCAACAACTGGCTTGGGCTGNCTCCATCCGAGGGAGCTCCGACCTGCCCGCGCAAACGCCGTCCCCGCCGCCTACCTTCTGTCAAACTCCCCGGCCGTCCCCAGGCAAAAGCAGGACGCCAGCAGGAGCCGAAGGCACAGCTCCATGGCCGCTTGCTGGATAGTAAGGGGTCCGGACGCGCTGCCGCAGCCCCGCAGAGGCGCCTCGCCCCGCTCCCTGCCTGCCCGCCCGCGGAGGAGGCGCCGCACGGGGAGCGGCAGCGCCGCCCGCTCCCGCCAGAGGCGCCCACAGCAGCGCCGCCGCCACCCATCCACAACCCGCCCAGGGCACCTGGCGGATCGGCCCTGCCCCGGCGCACCCCGCGCAGGAGCTGCGGGAACGAGCACCCGCACCCGGAGGGGTAAAACACGCACCGTGAGGCCACGGAGAGGGGCGGCATTTACTTTTTTGTGCTTTTCTACCCTGAACTTCATGAAGGAGGTCGGGCAACAGCCCGTCGCTGCGCGCACCACAGCCAAGATTTGGCCTTTGACAACCAACCTTGCACCAGAAAAAAGAACTGCAAGGCCTATGTTTTCTTTTTTTCCTGGCTCAAACATTATTTAGAGCTCTCAGATCCTGCGTCCCAGCCCTGTCAGAAGCAGCAACAAGCATTACACACACGACACGCGATGACATCCCAGCAGCGCTACCAACAGCTGCTACTGTATTTTTGCCATGCTAAAGCAATGCAGTTGGTTTACTTTTGTGTCTATTTTTTGTATCTTGGAGAACGTACCGAGGAACACTTAATAACAGCCTGACGTGAGTTTAGGGTCTGAGCTGCTCCAAGATCCCTCTGATTATGCACACATGGGGCCAACAACTGGCTTGGGCTGAGTGTGGGGTTAGATTTGTGCCTAAACCAAGGCTAAAGCTCATCAGCTGTTCTTTACATGGTCTGACCTCAGTTTCCAGGCAAAGAACAAATATCTTCTGGGTTGTGCTCAACCACAGAGGCAAACCCTTTAGGGAGCATTTAGATGCCAAATACAACTTCAGGCTTTCGATTTGAACTGGTGGTTCTGTACAGAGCATTTTCCACCTTCAGAACGCTTCACAGATCATTCCAGCAATGCCACACAAAGGCAGCTACTTTTTGCGCAGGATTCAAATTGTGCCAAGTTAGCCTCACAAGCAAGCCCTCTTAAAAAGATTCAGACACGGAAACTACACTCAGGACCACATTCAATTCCCTTCATCCACATGAGAAACCAACAGTGAAGACAACGACACACTGTCATTTGGGAAAGACAGAAGAGCATCTGGCTCAGATTAGATTCTTGCTGAAATCCAGAACTGATTTCCAGCTTTTTTGTATCTTGGATGTGGAATACCAGACCACATAGAACAAATTCATTGTCAAAATATTAAGGGCAAGAAGGTAGAAATCGCATTTGTGATAACCAAGGGGATTTCTCTCTGGTACCAACATCTGCCTGCATCTTTTCAACTTGTACGAAAATAGTGTCCACAAATCAGTGCAGCCAAGCCCAGGACAGGTGCCAAAAGCAACACTTGAAGTCTGCTGTGAATTAAGGTCTAGGGCAACCTGACACTTTCCCTCTGATGCCCAAAGAGGGAGGCCATAAAATCAATTCCTGTCATGCAATGATGTGTAGTGGTGCAACTTTAAAGGACACGGTGCTCTCCTTTAGAGCAACTAGTGACCAGTGCCACTGAGATCATTTCACATCTCCAGACTACACTCGGTATTTAACATTTCCTCAGCAGCCTCCCTAGCACTCTCGTATGTTAATACCAGTTGCTGGTCAGACATGGTGCCTACTCCAATTAAGCTTGTCTGCTCTTGGTTAACTTCTGCCTCCTTTACAATTTGTTTTGGAAGCTCAGTCTGAAAAAACAACCAACCAGCCACTGAAATTCCACATATTGCACTTCCATACCCACCAATGGCACTGAACACCCAGGCATCCACAGATTCCTTGTTTTGGCAATGCTTTATGAAAACCATTGGGGTTTTCTTAAAAAGGTAGTTTCTCATATCCAAGACATTAGGAGGATCATGGAGCTGGCAAAGAACCACATCTCTTAACAATTTAAAAGCTGTCTTACATACCTAGAGGATGGAGATGTTGAAATTATTACTAGAAGCTCTGAGGAAGAGTTTTCATAATGTTATGATATTGCTGACCCAGATCCTCTGTTCAACTCCATACAACGGAAGTCTCTGAAAAAAAGCTTTCAGAAGGTAAAACTGTACAGAATGGTTTCGTGGTGGTAATAGTTGGACTGAACGATCTTGAAGGTCTTTTCCAACCTAAGCACTTTCATGATTCTATGACATATGATTATTCCTATTACTGAGGTTGAAGGAAATTAGCTTATCTGGTCCAACACCCCCTTCTGAAGCAGTGCCACCTACAGCTGGTTGCCCAGACCATGTCCAGGCAGCTTCTGAATAGCTTCAAGGACGAAGATTCCACAATCTCTCTGGTGAACCTATGCCAGTGGGTAAAACACCCTCACAGTGAACACGTTTCCTGATATTCAGATGGAATCTCCTGCTTGTGTCCATTACTTCTTGTTCTGTCACTGAACATGACTGACAAGTGCCTGGCTCCATCTCCTTTACCCTTTCAGCTATTTGTCCACATTGAGGCAATCCCCCTCTGGACCTTCTCTAAACTAAACAGTCCCAGCTCTCTCAGCCTTTCCTCAGAAGAAATGCTCTCATGCTTTAATCATCTTAGTGGCCTTTACCTAGATTGCATCCAGTATCTATCTTGTACTGGGCAGCCCAGAATTGGACACAGCACTAGAGTATGGCCCTACCAGAGTTGAATAGAGGGGGAAGGATCACTTCCCTTGATGTGCTAGCAACCTTCCTAATGCAGCCCAGGATATCATTCAGGTGCAGCAAGGCTGCACCAGTCTGGTGACCACCAGGACCTGCAGGCTTTTCTGAAAAGCTGCTTTCCAGCTAGGCAGCTGTCAGCATGGGCTTGTTTCACCCCAGGCACAAGACTTTGCACTTTCTGGTGTGGAACTGCATGAGGTTCTTGATAGCCTATTGCTTCATCCTGTCAAGGTCCCTCTGGATGGCAAGATCTGACATAGCTGATGACATTCATCCCTCTTCTGGGTCATCAGCAAACTTGCTGATCTTCCGGATCACTAATGAAGGTGTTATGCATAACTGGACTCAGTACTGACCTCTGTAGAACTAACAATTTCTACCAATGACGTTTTCGTACGCTCTAAATCCAAACCAAAGACGATCTCCTACAAGGAGGGTGTAGTAACAGTTAAAAAAGCACTGGGCTGGTGGGATGATCACTGCACAGATGGTTGCTTGTGAGCCTTTTAATGCCTTTCAGCATTACAGATTATGTTTACGGTTTTCATTAGATAGGATTTGAGAGACTAAAATGTGGATGAAATCCACGTATTTGGAATACATTGTGAGAGACAAGAGGATGGAAAAGATTTCAGATGGGTTTAAGTGCTCAGTATGAATGGAAATGAAGCTGTTCCAGGGTTACCTACAGGTTTTGGAAGACAGTTACTGATTCTTTTACATTCTGCTAAAACAATGCAGTAATACTCAATTTTCCTTTGAAGTGTCTTCTTCTTGAAGCTGGATCATCAAAACGAGAAAGTCCAAATAACAATTCTAAAGACTTTGATGGATTTTCATGGGTGTCTTTTGATATAAGTCAATAAATTTGGGATTCAATTTTAAAATGCAATTCAACTCATGCCTGAACTGTTGAAATTCATCAGAACGCTCCTGAATGATAATTTTCATAAAGTGGAGAAACAGCAATTATGGCTAAAATAGCTTGAGAATATCAGACTAGAAGCCATTTCCATCAGTAATGAAGATGTTCTACCAAAGGGGGGAAAAAAAGAAAATTCCAGAATAGAAAATAAATTGTACTGGCTAGCATGAGAGGGAATACCTAGGAAAGAGACTGGAGCAAATCTGTCCATTTTAAAAACTGGTTTGCAGATGTCAAAAGGTTCTTGAATGAATAAATGACAGCCCAAATTTCAAAGAGTTCTGTAGAGCTTTAAATAGCAGAATCCACAGGTAACAGATTTAATGGCAGAAATAAAGAAGAGTTCTATGCACAGACAGAAGATGGAACTGGGACAAAGGAATAAAAAGTTGGCTCCTGTCACATTTCAGAGAGTACATTTTATTCCTGTCCTTTTTAGTCCTAATACATAAGTAACCATGACAGATTATTCTGCTTGGTCAAGTAGGGGGGGTATTTGAGTGGAAATGTCAGACAGGAAAGTGTCTATAAAAAGATTTACCTCCTTTCAAGAACTATAGCCTGAGCTACCCTCAAGTACTCCGCAATCATCTGAACAGTATAAAAGCTGCACCTTTAACATGACAAACCATCAGCTCTCAGAGACAGAAAGAAACTATCCAGATTGTGAGGGGCCATTTTCCTTTGAATGCAGGTAAAGAATGTCAGCTCCCCTTCAGAAAATCAGACTATCAAGCTTGCACAGCACTCAGTTTCTACTTTTACTGGAATTAAATGCAATGATCATTCAAGAAAAAAGGAACAATTGGAAGCATGTTGAATCAGGAAGCAGTCAAAGGAAGTTCACTTACAGGATCAGATTTGTTTGTGCTGTAAATTATAGTAAAGATGCTAATCTCTAGTTCTTGGCTCACAGAAGCTACGACTATGTTATTCAAACCAATCAACATTTGAAACCAAACCTAGTTGTATTGAACTTTTAGTTCACTTACAAATCAGTTCTTCAACAGCATCAGTGACACAAATAACAAGCTGTGCACACTTGTAGGGCAACTCGCTGTACGATATGCAGCACTAAAGGAAACAACATTGGGGTGCACTTGGGATGTGTTTCATTAAGCAGACAGGTCAAAGACATTTATATAGATTCCTCAATACATGATTTTCTCACTCTTCACACAGTAACAGAACAACTGGGCTGGGAGTAAAGATCAGAACCAAACAGCACCTCCTGGCATTTAGTGGTTTCAGTAATTCCTTCCTATTTAACTACCTGGGTGTCAAGTTGAGCTTTGTTTTATTTGACTGAAACCAGAAAATCACTGAGTAAAAAAGGTATTTTTTGGTCATTCTCAGATTTTGGAAGATGGATACAATTAGGAGAGCCAGGTAGCCCTTACACAAAGCATGCTGTGTGCCATGTAAGGTTTAAACCTACTGGACTTGGTCAGCCAGGCACCAGGCACTACTGTTCAAAAACAGCTGGAGAACAAAAACTGAAAACTGTGTCTTACTGCACTGTGTTGACTCTTCTCTGTAGATAAAGGTAGGTATTAAAGTCACAGCATTATTATGGTTAACAGATGACCTGAAAGACAGCAATATTCTTCATGATTAGATGCACTGACTACCCCAAGTACTTTTAAAACTTTAATTTCTAGTGATCTCTGCACACAGTAGCAAAATCTGAGTAAGGGCGGTAGACACAGAACGATGCTGCATTTTCTACCCTCAGTACTTGAATGCCCCCACTTCCTTAAAGCAAGGTAAGTGCTAATATCAAATCCATTAGATGATGTAGGTCTGTCAGGCTGACAGTACACATGTCGCTGGTATTTATTCCTGCAACAGCAGTTCCTGCTAAACAGCGCTATACAGACATCCTGCTAACGTACGATTATCACGATCTAAAATCAGCTGCAGTTGCAAATTGTCTTGGTAAGGCTTATTCAGCTGAAACATGTTTTACTTTAGAGGGCTCTTTGGTATTTATTATGGAGCATATAAAAGTAATCCAATTGTAATAATGATTCATAAACTAACTGAAGGTTTCAAATGGCATGACTGCTCTAAATCACTTTTAAAAGGATTTTCTTTACCAGAAACCTACTTTGTACATGAAATGTAACTCCAACATGGATGAGATATCTATTTATAACCAAATGTTTGTGTAATGGTCAAAAAAGAGGAATTGAGGGTTTATTTTAGTTTTGATTTTAATCCAGTACCTTGTGTAATTTATCCTAAAATTCTAATTATAGCCCCTTATGAAAGCACTGCAAATATGAAAACTGAGAGAACAATCTATTTGTTAGAGATTTTTTCCTCTTTTTTCTTCTTCCAAAGTCAAGAGATGCCTGTGGCCAGATAACTTAAAGAATTCAATGTGTCAGTGATGATCCCAA
Organism: Upupa epops; assembly: GCA_013397515.1. Classification (NCBI taxonomy): domain Eukaryota; kingdom Metazoa; phylum Chordata; class Aves; order Bucerotiformes; family Upupidae; genus Upupa; species Upupa epops. Next base: position 121,615 of record VZRI01013061.1, read on the forward strand.
CAAAGAGAACATGCCCATTTACAGTATTGTTTAAATATTTCTATAATTGGTGATCGCATTAAGTGGGTATTTGATGGGAACATGCCAAATGAATAAAAACAACCTTCATGGGTGCCAAACATTAGCTGTTCCTACAAAATTAGCTAAAAGCATGCAAAAGCAGTGTGCAAAAATACACACACCTATCACATGCGCTGGCTTCCTAGGCAGCGTGCCCAGCCTAGAGCTGATGTGATGTTGAAGAAAGCAGTGTCAATAAAATAGATCAGCAATTATAACCAGCCCATTATGTCATCCTACAAGCTTATACTGGAGCGCAGCAATATGTATGTATTGTAGCTCAGGAACTGTATTGCAGCAAGGGTATGAAAATGAGTATCTATTAATGAAAGAAATCTATAGTCTATGATGAAGTACATGAAAAATAATTTTAGCAGGATAAAACCCATTAAAACCAGAAGCTGTGCAGTTCAGGAATATTCTAGAAGCTGAAGAATAAAACAGAATTAAAGTTAATTTCACAAAGTCAGCCACTGCAGACTTCAATTAAAGAAAAGGGCCTGGGATTTACAGCAGTTAATCAGAACTTCTGGTTGCCAATAGTGGATCAGACCAGAGGCCTCTGAGGAAAGCAGTACTGATGTTTTGAATGAACAGCAGTTGGCTCAGAGTTCTTGGCCGAAGTTCTAAAACATGAGGCTTCCATCCCCCATGACCCTTCCCTATCATCTATTTTAACTGTGTATAATTTCATTATCCTTATTTAAAGAAGCCCTCTGTTTAAAGCCAGACTTAGGAACAGTTTGTCATGGGGGTTTCCACTGGCTAAATACAGATGGTACAATGAAGCAAGCATGGGTGTTATAAACATGATCACTTATCTTCTAAGTTGGCAGACTTCCTGGCACCCCAGGAGTTGTACCCTAGGTTGGTTACGTTATTCCAAACCACCACTTGTGTATTTCCTTTGCAAAATATCAGCATTCTTTGCACACAACTATTAAAATCACCTACATGATTTTCTTTGCCTTAGGATTGTGGCTTAATATGTATTTATACACAGACTAAATGCAACCGAACAGTAAGTTGGCCTGTCACAAAAACCACATAAGCAGCTCTTCATCTATAAATGTGAACAGCCATAGATAACCCAGAAGCGGTCCACAGTCCAGGAAATACCAAAACAAAAACCTCTACAAACACATGCGGAGGTAGGGAAATGAAATTGCTAGAGGGAGCAAGTTAAACAGCTGGAGTGTCTCAAATAACCATCATCCAATTCAATTCACCCCACTGCTCCTCTACACAAGCCTGCATCAAAAGTAGTCCAGCCGTCTTGAAAATATTCAGCTACATCAGACAAAAGTTTGATGCTCCTCAGTGGATACATGGCGCCTTTTTTAGTGAGCAAATTGAAAGGGAAATGTTTATTTCCTAGGCAAGAAAACATACCCATTTCCTCCACATTTAACATTTCCCATTATACCACAGCCGCAAAGTGTTGCCCCTGCTTGGGTTTGGTGACTGAACTCATACAAGTCCATAGGACACATCTGAGGGTACTGTGACTGCTGGCTGACATCATCACAAGGCTGCTTTCTATTGCCTTTCAAAGGCTGTGAAGCTGGAGAGGTTCCCCAATGATTTCAGCAATGCATAATCATAGAATCATCAGGGATCGGAAGGGACCTCAAAAAATCATCTAGTCCAATCCCCCTGCCACAGCAGGATCACCTAGACCAAGTCGCACAGGAACATATCCAGGAGGGTCATGAACATCTCCAGAGAAGGAGACTCCACAACCCCCTGGGCAGCCTGTTCCAGTGCTCTGTTACCCTCAGTGGGAAGAAGACCCCTGGTTTACACTCCAGCAATTTAACCACTGAGCTATTTACAGAGGTGCAAACACAAGGACACCTTCCAAGGTGACAGTCTATGATTTGCATCTAACTTCATCGCACCCTTAAAAATCATGCATTGCCTCACTATACACACTCCATAACTGCACAAATTCTCTCTCCTCCTTCTTACCTGTAACGTTGTCATAGGAACATTTGTTCTGCTATACCACTCATTCCAAAATGACACATCTGTAACAGGGGTCACGTTGCCATGCTACTGTCTGGGGGTGAGTAACACTACTGAAATCCAAAATAAAAACACTCAAATCTGAGAAATACATCAAACGTTTGGCAGCAAGATAACGCTGAAGACAGAGGCAAGCTAACTTCTGAGTGTTCCGTGTCATGGCACAGACACATTCACTGGGCACTGCTTACCTTAGATAGGCCTTTTACTCCTTATTAATTCCATATAATGGAGGCAATTTTCCTTTGTCTCCTCTGTCCATGACTGGACAATTGCATCTCTTGCATATAACTTAGAATTATATTGCTATATCTGAAAGCACTTGAGCTACAACACAGTTCCACTGGTAAATGTTCAAAATGCAGTAACTTCCTCTATCTTCATAGGTTCAAAAATACTTTCACAGACTCATAGAACGTTAGGGATTGGAAAGGATCTTGAAAGATCATCCAGTCCAATCTCCTTACCAGAGCAGGACCCCCCAGATCCAGTCACACAGGAACATGTCCAGGTGTGTTTCAGACATCTCCAGAGGAGACTCCACCTCAGTGGGCAGCTTGTTCCAGGGCTCTGTCACCCTCACTATGAAGAAGTTTCTTCTCGTGTTTATGTGGAACCTCCTCTGTTGCAGCTGACACTCATTTCCCCGTATTTTTCATTGGATGCCACTGAGAAGAGGGTTGCATACCCTTTCCATATTTGTAAACATTAATGAGGTCACCCCTCAGTCTCCTTCTTT
>VZRI01013061.1:124789-179607 GCA_013397515.1 Upupa epops
TCATCCAGGTCGTTGACAAATATAATGCTAAACGAAATGTTACACCACTCAATGCAGCAAAAGGCACCAACACTAATAACAATGTTAAAAACTGCAATGGCGTATTAGAATAAACTGCATATTAAATAGATTTGAAACTTTAACGCTCAGAAACAAAAGCAGTTAACAATTAAAACCATGCCTGGAGTGCTGTTCCGACATACCCAAGGATATAAGTCAGATTACCTACTTGCTCACCTTTTGGCTTCTCAGTAAGTATGCAGTTTCCGTTAGTCTTTAGATTACAAAAACCCCAGGTAGTTAGATCTTTTTGAGATACACGTTTCATGAGAAATTAAAGTGTTTCAGGATCCTATTTATTCCCCAATACCTGTTTGCAAATCTGTCTGCTGCATGCAATGCATGCATGTTCACACCGAACAAACTTCAAATATATTTAAATGAATCCATACCAGAGTTCATAAAAGTATCAAACCCATTCAAATGCAATAAAAATATAATTAAGAGCTGTTTTCAATTGTGTTGGTGTCAACAGATGAGTTTAAATTAGGGTAAAAAACTGCCTAAAAGAGCACATAACACATTATTTTCATTTTACAGTAACTGCAGTTGATCTTTTCAAGTGGTTCCACAACTGAAACTTTGTTTAGATTTTAAACTTAATATAAAATTAATGAACAAAACATATATAGACACACAAACTGTCCCTAATAATTTCTTCCTCCAGCAAGTTCCTTAAGAATAGGGAGCAATAGAGTTCAATTAGCAGACGTGGTAACTACGCATCTAGTCCCTGACATCACCAGTAGCTCTCACTACCTTTAACTAAACATACTTGGAAATGGTTACAGAGGCTTTGTGTAACATTCAAAGACAATTTTAACTTACCAATCTTTTATAAAATACTTTTAAATACATTTTTGACAGCAGAATGATGCCCCAAGTTTTCTGATCAATTTTTGTTAAAAATCATCTTCCTACAAGAAGCACGGAATTCTGTAGCAGAGTCAAGTTACCACCTGTTGCACAGCCTTCTTCACAAACACCATGAATTTGTGGTTTTTTCTTCCTCTAGTGATCTGCATCCTCGACTGATAACTGGTCTGTTTAAGAGCACAAAGGCAGTTTTTATCACAAAGGCAATTTGAAGCAGCCAAACCAGCTTTACTAGAAAGGAAATCACCTTCCCTTCAGTAATACCAACTGTTTTATAAACTTTTACAGATGGATATGATTCCATGCACAGCCATTAGATCCAGAAACTTCTTCGTATAAGAACCAAAAACAGCTTAATGAGACATCGAGAGTTCAATTTGTGATGCTTTCCAGGCAGTTCGCCTTGTAAGAGTTTTTTGAGCTGCTTCCTTTTGTGAACACAATAGGTTCAAGATGCACGATGTCTGGTTTCCAGCCACACTTGTATCTGCTGGATGTCATTATGCACCAAAGATTTATGTTCATCTTCAAACCAAATGCAAGTTTCACACTCTAAGTAGGGATGCCCACAAACATATTGTTCTTTGGAGAGCAACTCTCTGGCTCCATAGATATCACTTGGACAGAGTAGTTCCGTTCTTCCGCAGCCCATGCCCGATCCAGATCCACAAGCCCCATGCACTGTTTTCCTAAAATGAGAGCAAAGGAGAGCATAGAAACTGAAAAAACAGAAACATTGTGAGAACCATGCAGGTTAACATTCAATGTTAGGAAAACATACCAGTAAGACATCTAAACAACACGTTCCACATCTACTTTCTTAACCTATAGTACTTCAAATAGACAGTCACTAATAGTTCTAAATTGTATCTGTGAGAGGTAGCCTTTATTTAGCAAAGATCTTAAGGATTATTAACTATTTATACAAATACTTTCAAAACTCACAGAAAAATCTTTGCAATAATATCAAAGCCACAGGAAAAAAGTCTAGCTTACCCCAACGCTCTTGACATTGCCAAACCTCTCCTCTCCTTATTACCATAACTGTTTTCTCCTGTACTTTTCTCTAAAATCTGAAAATCTCTGGTTACTGAATATCAAGAAAAGGCTAAAATACAAAACCATGATCCTGTGCAATTGATTTGAGAGATACAATGGTAACTGCTTCTAAAAAAATGTCCACCATTACTAATGAAAACATCGATGCCAGAATGCCAATGAACTACAAACCTGAAACAAAACTGCTTAGCAAAAGGTAAAAATTCAGTTGTGCACTGCTGTGTCTACAAGGGTCCTCACAACGGGAGGGCTGCTACATCAGGTAAGCCAACTTGTATTCTTGGCAAAGTCCTCAGGTTATAAATGTTAACAAAATATGTATATTAAAAATCTCGTAAGATCTTCTGAGGTTTTTTTATGAAGTGATGATTATGACACTAATGAGGAGGTAGGCCAAATAGTTTGCATGGTCTTAAGCCTGCCTGTGCCAAAGTTGGCCCCACCTCTGCAATTTAGCCTTACTGCTTCCAGGGAGCATTAGATGTTTGCCCTTCTAAGAGAGTTATCGCCAGTGACTGTCAACAGGACAAAAGATGCACATGGAAAATCACTGCTACAAAGAGCCTGTGCTTTGAATGTAAGACCAACTGGCCTGGACATGCTCCTGCGTGACTGGATCTAGAGGATCCTGCTGTGGCAGGGGGATTGGACTAGATGATCTTTCGAGGTCCCTTCCCATCCCTGACATTCTGTGATTCTGTGTAATATGAGGAGTCGAGTGGACTTTACAACAGTCTCATTTTTTACAGGGAACAGTGAAAGAAAATAAAAGTGAAGCAACAAAAATGAGTAAAATGGTTCAGAAAGAATAAGTTTCTATACCATAGTTCACAACAGCAAGAGGAGAAATGCGAACAAACAATTTTTTTCAAGTGTTACAGCAATGCAGCAACTTAATGCCTTGCTCATAAATGCACTACTTCTTCCTCTAGACATCAAGATAAATTCCCTATTGAGATAGTTCACAAGTTCACACAGTGGATGCAAATATTCATACCTATCAGCCTGCGTTCCGGTGGAAGCTGAGCAGCAGTCTGATCTGCAAACCTACAAAGGATCATGTGCTCCTAGAAGAAAAGAAACAGTAAAGACATTTGGTCCACTAGCATTGCCCTTGTCCAAATAAAGTGAAGAAAAAAACAAATTAAATGTTTAAAAGTATGAAAAATGTTATCACAATGGAGATTTTCTTTCTAGAAAAAACATTTGTGTGCAAATTGTAACTTGGATACTGCTGTGGCTTGTAAATAGATGTGTGATTCAAGAGTCTGTAACCACAACCACTTTTCTACTGTCTCTTACTATGTTTTCTCTAATTCTCTGCAGCAGTTGAGCTGGATGCAATGTATATAAGACAGCACTCTCAAAGCCACACAGGAGACTCATTTTGCCTCCAATTACTGATGAGCAGCAGCGCCTTCTTTTCGTGCAGTTTCTACATTAATAAGCAGCCAATTCTTAAATAGGTGATTAGAACTCCTGCATGTTTCTCCCAAAAGAACCACCCTTTAGGTCAAACTACTTATGCTCTGCCAAGTCCACTCAGGATCAAACCAAAAGATCTGAAAGCAAACTTGATCCTGAAGGCAAAACATTCCTGGCTGTGAAAAGAAAACTTATCTACATCAAAGTGAGGACAATTCACTTCCAGCTCATCCCCCTGTTCAACTCAACATTTTCTGCAAAGGCTTCTACATCAGCTGCTGGTGCCTGTCCTGTCATCCCAGGGGATGGTGCAGTGGAGGATGAGCCCAGACACCTCACTCGCTGCTTAGATCCCTACACCAGCATTTGCCTACAAAACCCACTGTCTGTACTGGCAAAATGGTTTCCGAAAGACTGGACAAGGCAAGGATGGCAAGGTAACGCAATACTAAGAGAAAAAGCCTTGATGGTGTAGCACTGAAACTGATGCTGTAACAACTGTGGTGTTTTGGGGACAGCTGCAATATGAAGTACAGGACAGAGTAAATCAGAACTATCTTAGAACTGTACAACATTTCCAAGTGTCCTATCATGTAATAGGGAGAAAAGTGGAATGGGCAACAAAAAAAAAGTGCTCTGCTAAGCAAAGCTACAGTTCTGAAAAAAGGATGTCTGTCTTGCATTAAAAAGAAAACCTAGTTCCTGTAACAGATGGAGAGAGGAACTTCATGTATGGATACCTCAGCTTCCTTCACTATCCTGAAAAAAGGATACTTACTTTTATTAACATCCCAAACCTGAATGAAATCCAACCTTCATATTAAACCAAGATGGTAACTTGCTGCACAGTGCACTCCATCTAATTTACAAATGTAAAAGGCACCTGACCACATATTATAAAGTAAAATGTTATCTCTTCTTGATACTCAAATGTTATTCATTGTAAACAATTACACTATACTGAGGCAGTGACATTTGTTCCTTTGTGCAACTCATTTACACAAAGGTTTCCAGCTCACAGCTCCACAAGAAATGCACTAGCAAAATAAGAACCTTATAATATTTTTAGGACTTTGACACATTATACTGTCAGTTCAGTTGAAGTATCAGTATCCTTTTTAGTAGAAAAGTCCTGAAAACATGAAAACCCAGATGTGCCTACTGGAGAATGGAGGAGAGCAAAAGCCACGGGCAATGTGGTAATTGTTAGGGAGAAGAAGCAGCTTCTTCGTCTTGGACAGCTTGGGGAAAAAGAGATTCAGAGGAAGAAGAGGATCTGTATTAGCACAAAACACCTCACAAGCTCTCTCCAACATCAAGTTCTCAGCTCACCCAAGCCAACAAAGCCAAAGTAAGTGTGGCCACTTAACATGAAAACCTCAACTGCTGCTAATGCAGTGGCTTCCTACAGGCATGATCCAAAAAGGCAAAGTAGAGCCAAAGGTACAACTACATTATTTCCCCAGAGACAGTCTCTTCTTCACTGATGGCAGAAGTAAGAAGAAAAGTATTTCCTATATAATGGAGATTATAAACTGCCCAAACTCCATACATGCATACACAGCTCCCTTGCTTACTAGAACACACACATACCTTCGATTCCTACTAAGTTTTCAAAACTGTATGGGCAAAGTTATTCAGATGTAGATTCCAACTATCCTACAGAGATTGTCTTGAGAAACAAGAGTTTCAAAACATATCATGGTAGAAATCTGCAGCTATCGTAATCTTATCCTCTGCACCTATATAGTACTGAATTATGGTTCCCATCAAAAATGTTTTGCAACTGCCAGACTTCTGGATGTCCTTTTAGATCTCACTAAAATGCAAGATAAGAGAAATGAGTTTAAAATGGGGACTGGCGGGGGGTGACACAGACAACGTCTGGCTAACACATGACAGCGCTGGCTACAAGCCATTAACCTGCAACAATTTATTAATATGAAATATAAAAACACATACAGCTAGCTACAGAACAGAAGATATTTATAACTAGGATTATTTGAGGCACCAATCAGGCTAGAACACTTGCATAGACTTTTGCATTATTAAGAGAAACAGTATGCTTTAACATTGTCCTTAGCCCCTGTGCCCTTCCGCAACAGAGATAATCACATGCTGCGGCTTACAGTGTTGTCAAACTCTAGGATTTAAACTCCCATGGAATAATGGATTAAGAAAAAAAAAAATCACTCAGCTTTAAATATGTTATACACATTAATGTAGGCATCTGTGACTTGGTAATTGTCACCACTTCCCTCTGTCGTACCAACAGGTCTACTTTTAATAATCTGTTCGTAAATAAGCTTTTTCAGAACTGAAACTACAGTTCTTTGTGATTATGTATTAGTCATACATAAACGTGTTGAGAATGCTTATCAAGGGAATAAATAAGGGCAGGTCCAAGCCCACGGTGCCACTTTATCATCTCAATCTACTGATATTTATTTCCATGTGAATTAGTGAAGTGTACATAAACCAGACTGTCATGAAGACGAGAGTAGTGGATTATCAAATAAATGAACTTATTTATGTAAGATGGCTAGAAATTTTCTGATTAAAAAGTATCACCTCTTGATTCCACTATCCACGCCACCAACAAAGATGCTGAAGAGCACAAGTGCAATCTCCATGCAGAACTCGGCTCCCCACAATCAAAACATATTTCAATATTTTCAAAATAATTTTGAGGAACTTTTTTAAACTCTCATAAAATTCTTGCTGATAAGCAGAAGCTCTGACTTTTCACTATGTCCAATCTTCTAGACATAAATTAGAGGGGAAAATTCAATGCTTTTCAGAAAATAGTGCCTATAAAAGCAGTAACTTTACCTAAAAATTATCAGCCATTTCCATAGCATAAACAATTGTATTGAAGACCTAACTAAATGGAAATGCTGTAATCATTAAATGATGAAGTATCTTAGGAACGGGTTACTCACACATTATGATAAAAGAAGTTGTTTTGTGAAGAAACTACTTTTATTGAGGGAAAAAAGCCTTGAAAAATGAATGGTGAAGAGAAAGTAATACAACAATGCCATCTGTACTACCAAGGGACATTTCACACAACACGTGCTGCTTGCCATCAGAAGTGGCCATGTAGATGTAATTTGGTAAGATGATGCAGTGAAACATGGAAAACTGCATCTAACCCTCTCCTCCCCCTTCCTCCTCTTACATACCTTGTAGGACAGAATCTCTTTGAATTGATGACTGAAAAATAAAAGTATACCAATTCAATTAGCATCTAAAAAAGCAGAGGCAGAAAATAGAAGCAATCAGTATGTGCTTGAACACATTTTAAACAAAATAGCAAGACCTGCATCCTAAGAATGACATTCAAAAAACCCAGAAACAACTACAGCTCCTGTTCACTTAGAAAGGAAAAGCTTACCTTGTTGGTTTGGTTTTTTTCCTCTTCCATTATTCATTAAAATTCTTTCTAAAACTTTATAAATGCTCTCTAAAGCTTTATAAATGATAGCACAGGTTTACTGTTTTATTTGTATCACTAAGGTAAGGTGTCTTCTACAATGGAACTGAGCACAAAACACAGGCAATATGGAGATATGGGCAGGCTCACAAGTTTTTTTATCATAACAAAGAAATAATGATAAACCAAACCCTACAACGCAGCACCAGCTAGGGTGGATATTTTTCTAGATAGACTTATGATGTTAGATCCAAAATTTTAGCAAACACAAACCCACAATTCACATTCTTACAGCATCTACAGCAACTGCAGTTTTCTAGTAGTGAGCATTTTGTCTTCATGATCTAAGAATGTAACCGGGCAGAAGTTAAACCGTATCCAGTGAATTGAAAATAAGTCAACAAAGAAAATCCACATGCCTACTAGCTTTTGAAGGCTTACAATCTTATTGCCTCTTCCTTGAGAATACCTGTTTGTCCAAAAGTGACAAGAGAAAACAAGAAGGGACATACAGGGAGACAAAAGAATCAAATGGACTAACAGCACAGTGTTAAATGCAAAGTTATTCGTACTGACAAAGTCTACATATTTACTCTCCACTTATCTTTGACCTATTTCAATACTACAGAAAAACATGAAAATATTTCATAGGGATGCATAAGATTCTTTTAGACCTGTTGATTTTAAGACAGCATGTTTTAGTTTCTTATTTTAGCAAATATATATTTAAGGCAATGTTGTAATTCCTAGGAGAATTAAATCTGATTTGTCTTGGATATCCAAACCACGGAGCTCACCTTTAACAAAACAAAGCTAACAAAACAAAACACCAACCAATACTTCTTCCCTCATATAGTTGTGCCTCTGAAAATTCTTAGCTTTTTATCTTCTGCCACTTTGTGCTTACCTTTTACAATTTATTGGTATCACGGGCATTAAAATTCTTAAGCCTAAGACATATAAATTTCTCCAACATGACAGATGTGAAAAGGCAAATATCTACATAGTCCAAAGTATTTAAAATACTAACTGAAATACAGGAGAGCTTGTCTACATGGGAATAAATCAGTTTAATAAGCAGTGAACTGTGGTGTGGAGCAGATCCATGTATGTAAGCTGATTGCTTACATCTTCTCTGGACATCAAAATGTCAATTCTCCACTTTACCGTAATTTTCATGAGTTTTCTATTAACTTTGTGATTTTAAGGTAAAATTGTGTGCATATCACAAAGATTCCTACATGCTGCATCTACTATCTTGATGATACAAAGTCTTCTAATCTATGAATAGATAAAACGAGGTATAAAAGACAGGAATTACCAATCTGCCTTCCTTTCAGGATGATGTTGAGGGGAAAAATGGGAAAGCAATTGCATTTTGACTGCGAAACAACTCAGCCTAGCTGCTTGCCATAATTTTCAACTGAATAATTCTGTAATTGTTTAGTATTTTCTTTCTTCCTTTAAGCTGATATTTTACAGCTTTACTAGTTAGCTTCAGTTTACCTTTGTGGATATTTGAACTTCACTGTGTTTTGAATGAAGCCATAACAACATGGGGAGATGACGAAAGCTGCCCGTGCCTTGATGCAGTGTTCAATCACCATGTCTGTTGCCACACCACATGCATGCAGAGCAACCTAGAGTGTTAAAAACGAAAAAAAAAAAATCCCACCAACTAATCTAGCAAATTCTTCACAGAAATATTCTAATGCAATCCTCTTACAGAACTTTTTTGGTTGACCAAGTTGACTACTTTGGTTGAATACGAGGGAAGTTTTTACAATAAAAGCTGTTATACCAAAGGCCTGGGGCTTAATTCCTCAGCTTTTATTTCCTCTTTTTCATACCCCTTGCAGTGAGAAGAGACATCTCTAACTAGAATTTTTCATAGTAACTAGTTTTTCATAGTTTCATCCAGTCTGACCTTGAGTGTCCCAAGGGATGGTACCTCCACTGCCTCTCTAGGCAACCTGTTCCAATATTTCACCATCCTCAGTGTAAACAAATTCTTCCTTACAGCTAATCTAAATCTCCCCTCTTTGGATTTAAAACCGTCACCTTATCCTGTCACAACAGCCCTTGCTATATAGTTCTTCCCCATCTTTCTTGTAGACAACCTTTAAGTACTGAAAAGCTGCAAAAGTAAAAATAGACCCCAAAATGAAGACAGGGACTCAAGTAATCACAAAGTTGGAGACTCACTGCACATTTCACACACAGAATTGAGTATATTCTTCACAGGGTTCTCAGTTTTTGAAACTCTTCTCTCATTCACCCACTGAGATTTATATGACAATGTAGCACAGAAAATAAAGCTAGAAAATTGTAACTTCACACTTGGAAGGACTGAGCTTAAAATAATTTATTCTCTCTTTTTATTCCTGCACTATATTTATTCTTCTTTATTACATAAACAAACAAAAAAATTAAACAGCATTGTTCATGTACTATAAACTGGCAGTATTAAAGGTCCTCAGCTACCATCAAAACAGGCCCTTGGAATGATGACTTAAAGAGCAGTCAGATTCACACTGAAAGCTTAGGCCTTGCTGCAAAAGTTCACATTCTGCTAACAGAATATAAAACTGGAAAAGAATAATCTTTTAAAAAGATGAAAAAACCTCCAATTCATGCCTTACTCCTCAGTAGGCCAGCAGAATTCTGGACAGGACATTCATCTCACTTCAGGGTCTAACACAGATGCTTACTACTTTTGCAGAACTCGAATCCCGGTTCGAGTGTGCTCATGTATAGTTAAGCAGGAATCACACCACCACCTGCTGACTGCAGCTATACTTCTGCATTTATAAATATAGCTTGAGTATACTTCAGACACAAACAGAATTTTATTCTCTTGGATATTTTAGTTAAAAATAATTAATCAGATATGTTTTGAAGCGAAAAGGTTATAATCACTTACCCCAATGTTAAAAGTTCCATTAAAATAGTCCAAATTGGCTTGAACGAACCAAATGTTATTTAAACCTAGTTCATCACTTCTATCTTTAGCACGTATCAGAGACAGCTCCTTATTTTCTATGAGCACCACCTAGATTTAGTATGTAGGAGACAGTAAGGCAAAACAGTACTGAGAATTCAAAGAACAAGATTACCAATAAGCACCAAACTTTGTAATTTAGTTGAGAAAAACATCTGAATTACTGGTGGCAGAGCTTGAGATCTCCAGCAGGAAACCCAACAACAATGAAGGCATTTAATGGTTAATTTCTGCCAATATCAATCAGCTATTTTATAGTTCCTCCTAACTTCTTTCATGAAAGCACCACCCCCACTTGGGATTACACCAAAGCCCTTTGCAAAGACAAAAGTGTTATTTATTCTCCCTACATGCACATCTTTTTCAAGATGATTATGAGAGACCAAACGCTCATACTGTCTGTACTTTTGATTTAGAATTTACCTGGCACATTGGCATCATGTGAGCAAGGACAATTCCAACATGGCCCTGTGAAAACAAAACCAGCAAAATCTGCATCACTTTTCAGCGTCCCCCGTTGTCTCATTTCACGATAAGCATCCTCTGATGAGTGTCACCTTTGAAAGCAGTAACATTTCAGCTTTTGTACTTCTGTACTTTGTGCCAGCAACCACCCAGAATGCAAAGATGAAAGCTAAAAGAAGCTGCAACGTGAAATCAAAAATATACATTACCCCTCCACTGCAGAAATCCACAATCACATCTCCAGGCTTAGCAAGCTTGGTCACTGCCGCCACCAAGTTATTCAATTGCTGCTGCTTCCTCAGAGCCCGGTCTCTAGACATCTTTCCTGGGGACGACAGAGAAAATGCAAAGGAAATCTATCACTGAGAATAAAAACTGTCTAGAACACTTGGGCATCTAAATCCACCTCGAGCTTAAGTCACAAATATTTGATAAAGCTTTCTGTATAGCATTAGCGTATTTTAAAAATGAACTTTCAAGTTGTTGCTGTTAACATATCCTTAGGAACAGACTCGCATAAATTTTATATAAAGTAATGAAATCGGTGAGCTCTAGCTTATATTTGAATTGTGTGAATCATGTCCAGAAGCAAAGCTCAAACCCATTTACAGTAATGCTGACCAAAAAACCCACTATTTACTATAGATATCTACACAGTATCCTCTAGCACCTTGCTTTTGAAAGCTCTACTCTTTCTCATGACAATTTTCATTTTTCTTAATAATTAGCTTTTGGGTTTTTGTTTAAATGACTCTGTATGCAGTGAGGTAGAACTCAAAGCAAAAATAGCAAAGTCTGACTTTCCACCACATCTGTACCGTAACGACTGTTAATTTCTTTCAAATGTGCTCAGTAAAGTCTGACATTCAGTTGCTTCAGATACTGCAAATTTGTTTAGTCAGCACTTACATATTTGTAAAGATGCTTTTTGTCTCAATGGGGCTAACAGGGTGCTGACAGACTTAGCTAATAATCTTTTTGTTTGTTCAGAAAGCAAAGTTTGACACAGATACCAACAGTACAAATTTTCATGAGTTCATCTTTAGAGTAAGAAAAAAGGTACTGGAACAACCCTCTTGAGTGAGTTTTCATGAAGGAGCTTTAGGTGTGCCAAACAACCTTAATGATCTCTGAAACACGAACAGATTTCCTACTCGGAAATCTGAGTATCATAGAATCATAGCATGTATTGGTTTGGAAGGGACCTCCAAAGGTCATCTAGTCCAACTAGCAACAAGCAGGGACATTTCTAACTAGAACAGATTGCGTAGAGCCTCATGAAGTCTGACCTTAAATGTCACCAGCGATGGGGCCTCTACCACCTCTCTAGGCAACGTGTTCCAGTGTTCAATCACCCTCATAATACAGAACCTTTTCCACTTTAAAACCATTCTTACAAAAGCAGTTCAATTCTCACAATCATCACCTCCAGCTGCAGTTATTATATAGTTTATTGTTTAAGTGTCTATCCTGAAAATACAACCTTTTGCATTGCATTTGATTGCAAGTAACACTTCACTTTGCAGACAATGTAAAGAACCCCTAACTGTTGTTTTCAAGAACATTAACAGGGAAAGTAGCACGAAATTCAGCCTTGCAAGGCAAAACCTCAAAGAATGTGACCTTTTCCTACCATACATTGAAAGGGCCCTGTAAAATGATTTGTTCTTTTCATAAGAACTCAGCTGACAGATAGCCATACAGTCCATGAAAAATTAATCTTCATTTTCAATGAAAAATATTTGGCTTCACGAATCAAACGTTACTGTTAATTCAGCCCTTGTCAAGCAGAGATTTAAAGTCTCTGGCACTAAGGGGTCTTGCATTTGGCAGAAAGAAATACAACTTGTCAGAAGGCAAAAAGCCCTTTATCTTTGTATTACCTATTGCCAGTTCATACAATCCTTCAAGTTTTTCAAGTTGATAATACCTCAGTCTTCAATTGATACTTCCATATTTCTAAAGTTAAACTCAGAAAGTCACTGAAGTTTCTTGAATAAGCAAAACCTCTAACACATACACCCTATTCAACTGTGAAGTCATAACACAGTACAAATGAACATAGAGCTCCTGGAACGTACATATAACACAAAGTATGTGGATCCTCCTACTCCACGCAGCAGAACCAGATCAAATCAAAAGGGAAATGAATACAGTATGGAACACTCGACTCTGCAGCATAATAGCAATAAAAACCTGAAAGTACACAATAAACAAAGACATTTTAAAGACAATAAACTTATTTGTCTGGTTTTGTGTATACGGCTCAAGAACAAATTTAACTGAATCAGATTAACATAAAATTAAAGCAGTGAATTTGCTGAAGCTCTTGCTGCTCAGTTTTTACACATGAGCTCAACAGAGTTACTCCACTTTTAAAAGAAGAACACACATGCTTGCAGCAGTGAAGTATAAGCTCTACGAGTCACTGTAAACATTAATTATAAAAAACTCTAAGGAAACAAAAATCCAAAAGGAAGTGTTCTTATATCTTTCAAATAACTTAAGAAACTACTGGTATTTCAGCAAGTATTTCCATTAAAAGAGTACCAACTTAAGCAAAAAATCTATGTCCATAAAGTACTTTAAACTAGATATGAGATATTAACTAATTATTATTAGAGTAACTCATTCCTGCAGGACCTTCAGGAAAAAAAAAAAACAAACACAAAATGTGCTGACCTCCCTGATAACAATACAGATATGCTTCTACAGACCTGCAAGCTTTGAACTTGTCACAAAACCAGTCTGAAGTTGAATCTGTGACTAACCAAGGTGTTCTCAGAAAGTTACTGCAATGATTTCCAGCCTACTGTTTGTGATTGCAACTTTTTAACCAAAATCTGTGCCATTTTGGCTCAAAGAAGAGTTGAACATTCATAATCTCTGCAGTATGTACAAGAGGAATCACCTGTAGCTGTATAACCTTTATGCTCAAGTTAAGAACACTCAGAAATGTAAAATATATATATGAACCATGTAACCAGAAGAAAACAGGGGATGTAAATTTAGGAAGACCACTCTACCCTTTGTTTACAAAGCAATTAAGATCTTAAATGTCTAGAAAGCATGACTGAAGGCATGGTTTATTTTCTGCGCCACACCTTGCTTAGTACCATCAACAGTAACTTATAATCGAAATATACATCAAGGGGGGATCACAACTGGGTCACAGCATCCAGTCTCAAGCGTATGCACAGGAATGTCAAATACGTGCTGCAGATAAGATGGAAAGGAATCCACTTGGCAGGAGTTTTTGAATAGCATTGAACACAGGACAGAACTGTTCTGTCTCAGCACAAACTGTTGTGGGTTTTTGGGGGGAGTGTTTTTTTTTGAAAGAAACAGATTACTTCAATTAAGAAATAATTTCCAGTCTTCCAAAAAAGGATCAGAGTATAGTGAGGAAGCCACTATCATACAGCAAGAGACTGTGCTCCTAGACTACATTAGAGAATGTAGGAATGATTTTAACAGGAATAAGCTGTACATGTTAACATATAGTTTTAAAAGAATGTTTAAAATTCTCCCAAACACTCTAAACATCAACATACAGAAAAAATACAAAAATATAACAGAACATTTATCTGTTTAACATTTAGGCTGTAAAGACTAATTCAAAGAAATACTGAGTTATTTACATAGGAGCCAAGCTCTTTTCAGTGTCATCCAATGATAGGACAAGGGAAGACAAGTGTAAGCTGGAACACAGGAGGTTCCACATAGACACAAGAAAAGCTTCTTCATGGTGAGGGTGACAAGAGTTCTGGGAGGGACTACCCAGGCAGGTTGTGGAGTCTCCTTCTCTGGGTATGTTTGAAACCTGCCTGGCCATGTTCCTGTGTGACTGGATTTAGGGGATCCTCCTCTGGCAAGGGGATTGGAGTGGATGATCTTTCAGAATCACTTCCAATCCCTAACGTTCTGTGAGTCTGTGAGAATACAGGAATCCTAACAGTTCTTAAAGGATGCTATATATCCATTTGTATTGGCTGTCAGATTTCAAGTCAAGTAAACTAAGAGGCACTGCCAGATCAAAATTTATTTCTATTATTAAANAAAAGCTTCTTCATGGTGAGGGTGACAAAAATCCAAAAGGAAGTGTTCTTATATCTTTCAAATAACTTAAGAAACTACTGGTATTTCAGCAAGTATTTCCATTAAAAGAGTACCAACTTAAGCAAAAAATCTATGTCCATAAAGTACTTTAAACTAGATATGAGATATTAACTAATTATTATTAGAGTAACTCATTCCTGCAGGACCTTCAGGAAAAAAAAAAACCAAACACAAAATGTGCTGACCTCCCTGGTGACAATACAGATATGCTTCTACAGACCTGTCCCTGGAAGGGACTACCCAGGGAGTTTGTGGAGTCTCCTTCTCTGGGTATGTTTGAAACCTGCCTGGCCATGTTCCTGTGTGACTGGATTTAGGGGATCCTCCTCTGGCAAGGGGATTGGAGTGGATGATCTTTCAGAATCACTTCCAATCCCTAACGTTCTGTGAGTCTGTGAGAATACAGGAATCCTAACAGTTCTTAAAGGATGCTATATATCCATTTGTATTGGCTGTCAGATTTCAAGTCAAGTAAACTAAGAGGCACTGCCAGATCAAAATTTATTTCTATTATTAAAATTCCTCAAAACTGTCCAGCAGGCTCTGGTTACTTCATATAAATCTGTAAAAAATGTAGTGAACGACAAACCTGAATTACAAAGGGGCGGGCAATGAAGCACTCTAAAGAAGAATTTGACTGTTTACTCATATATACTTAGCAAAATACATCACAAGGATCAACAATGGCTAATTTTAGAAAGCATGAAACATTCTCATGATTTATTAGTTCAAAAAAGCATCCGCCACTCTTAAAATCTGGCACCATCAACAAACGTTCCACAAAGAAGTCCAAAACCGTCTGCCCCACAGTCTATTACAAGAGTGAGAGATTCTGCAAAACTAGAGAAAACATGCAGAGCCAAAAGTTACCGTAATTTGAAGAGCCAAACTTATTTTTGCAGATATCTGGTGAGTGGTGTGACAGAGAAAAGAAAACTGTAAGTTTAAAGCAACTAATGAATGAAATGTCTTATTTGGAGAGTACCAGTCTGAAGTTACAGGATGTGGATGTAAAATTACAGGATTTGCTTCCACATTTCCTACACATATGGCACAGTGACATCTCTTTTTGGTTTCATTCTAGTTTGATAAAAAGCCACCAAAGAATGCAAGCAGTTGCAGGATTAGCACACACAGAAAAGCTGTACATCTTTATGGTTCAAAAGCCAAACCATCTACAAGACTAAATTCAGAAGCTGTTCAAGAGTGCACAGTCCTTCTTCACCCTTGATTCTGAAGGTTGCATGCAAAACAGTAATTCTAAAACCTCTTGCTACAAGACTTCTCACGGCTCTTGCTTACAGGTTTATATATCCATTATAAATAAGCATGAAACACATCCATACACAGCAATCATTTTAAAGATGTCGTAAACGTCTTACAATACACATTTATGTAAGTTCTTGCTACTTGCTAAATATAACACCTCACTTGGCAGTAGCAGGTTTCTGGAGTCAAGGTAAATTAGGGCTGGCAATCACAACTCATTATTTTAGAAACCATTTAAATTATCCTCAGGATTTCTTGCTTCCAACAAGCAAGGACTACATTCTTGGGCTCTGTGTTATTATAGAAATAGATCTACAGATGCCAGTTGTGCATTTCACGTTCAGCCATTTACTACATCTGCTAGACTCCTCACATTTTCCTGGCATTTCCTTTTCTTTAAAGGTGAAAAAATAGGTAAGAATTACTCTAAAATGAGTTAAATCCCACACTCCAGCCTCACCACACTATTCAGCACTCAGTGTGATTACAGTATATTCATGTTTATATTACTACAGTTCATACCTAAAGTTTCCATTCTATTTGAGGAGCAAAAGAAGGGTTGCTGACCAGCACACTAACATGGAAGCAGAGTTCAGGTTCAGAGTATTTCAGGTTTCTCTTGTAACCCTTCACAGGCATATCTGCTAAACCCACTGCCTAGCTGTTACATGGGGATTGCGGTTGTCCCAAGACAGCTCTGAAATTTACCAGCTGAGAAGTTGTAAACTAGATACTATGGCAACATAAATGTCTTCAATTAGAAGTGTTTCCACTTTCAAAAGAAACTTGTGAAGGACAGCTCTGCTGCAAAGGAACAACTACTCTGCAACAACCCACTGATCAGAATATTGCAAGGCTAAATGCACTAATCCACCGCCTTCTGTTCTGTTAACACTTCCTCCTACTACTATAAGAAAGCACCAACTAGTGCTAGGCCAAATCGATCCAGATTTTCTGGAGAAAAGGAAATTACTAATGAGCAATGTTAAAAACATAACCCTGGTGATTCTATCAATTGAATACATACAGACACATCTATGCCACTGTCTGGCTAACTACCTGGATAAAGACAGAATGGAGAGTTGCATTTACACATATACCTGGCTCAAAAAACCAAAAGCAAATCATAAAACCGCTTAGCATGATGTTGGGTTTCTTAATTTACTGATTTCCACTGACCACAGATGAGGCGATCTCAAACAAGTTATTTCAAAACCAGTCATACTGCTGAATTATTGCCCAAAGAAACAACAGTACGCTGACTTCATGTTAGTCCAGACTTGGACTCAGTGTTTTCATAGAATCTGTGGGAAACAAATTTGATAGTAATGAGCTGGTAAAATGAGCACTGGATTTCAGCTGTTGAGTACTAGAAGTGAGAAAGGACTTGATATTAGAACTGAGACATCCATAAGTCTCTGCTGAATTCTACTTTATCTTTCTCTGCTTAGGAAATTCCTCTGGAAACTAAGTGAAATAGAATTCAATATATGGAGGAAGTAGCAGAACCAGACTCTTCTAGGAAGAGCAAGGGACAGATTCTTCAGGCAACCAACTCTTCTGGTACAAGGATTCTAATTAGGAGAAGACACAGTATTAAGGAAGAACTCTATTTCAGGAGGACACTAAACAAGTTATTAAATGATGCTTGAGTGTTACTGCTAACAGACTAAGAATGCACCTTCCTCATACAGCAACACAGGGATTTGATACGACCTTGGTTCTTGAAGTAGCACTTTGAATTCCACCCACCTTCCCCTCCTTTTTGTTTTACATGTAACTTTCACTGAAAAGCTTTGATTTAGATAACTGTCTATCAATAGCATTGTTTTCAAGCCAAGTCAGGTTCCAGGTGAGCTTTCACAGTTAGTGCAGCAGTATCTAGGCACAAGTTCCAAAGTGTGTGTTAAATTGTCACAGATACAGTAGCCTGACAATGTGTAATTCAGATCAGACTTGTATTGCAAAGAGAACTGGCAGTGAAACCACTGCTTCTGTTGTAAACACTGAGTACTGCGGGAATACAAACAGAAAAGTCTCAGTCTTTGGAACTCTGCAGACAAAGAGATGCCTATGATGATTATAAAGCTCAAAATAGCAAATACTCAAACAGAGAGAAAGTCCACCAAAGCCACCCATGACTAAGATCATGGTGACAAGATTAAGTCCAAAGAAAGCTGAAATCATCCATTTAAAAGAGAAAACACACCAAATATTACTATAAACCACAAAGGAAATATGAGGCATGTACAGATTACTTTATTTTTTCCCAAAACGAGCCTGTCATGCTGACAGTTAACAGCATCATTTTCTTTGCTAAAGATACTACTTAGTTAAGTCACACTGAACTTGCATGGCCACAATGAAATGCCACCTCGGGAAAGTCCACAACCTATTTCAGTACTTCCCAATGTCCTTAACTGATGAAGGATAGGGAAGTCTGTTTGCATATGCAGTCTTGAAAATCACATAGACAACCTAGCACCATTTACAACTGGAGTTTTCAGTGCAGCCTTCAAAACATCATGTAAAAAGTCCAGGACAGCAAGGAACGTTTGCATAAAACAAGGTCAAAGAGTACAATTTTTTCCCCAGATACTCTTCCTAACAAAGACTGCAGAAAAACATGCAATGCAACTGAGAGCCGAGGTAAGGACTTCCCACAGATCAGGCTATCTTTATGGAAAGACTCCGAACAGTTTGTACTGCTAACAGGTATCTTATGTCCTTGGAAGTGGAGGGGCGTTGTTTTTTTCTTGGTTCTTGCCAATAAAAATGCAGGAACAAGGGAAAGATCTGTAAATGGGATATTCAAAAGTATCTAAGCAGATTTAAGAGCATGAACCACACACTAGAAAACCGGCTTGGCTTCTTCTTTCTGGTTGGCTTGGTGATCAGCAAGATGGCCTTAGGAAAGCCCTAGCACAGAGGAAACTGGCAGTGCTGGTTGAGAACTGGCTTAACAGGAGCCAGCAAGGTGCCCAGGCATCTGGCTTGTATCAGCAATAGTGTGGCCAGCAGGACTAGGGACGTAATCCCTGGAAGAGTCCAACAAATGGTCAGCCAGGGTGTTTCAGAAGATAGAGTAGTGGTTGGGTTTTGTAGGGCAGACAGTTAGACTTGATGATCTTGAAGATCTTTCTTTCGGCTCTGTGGTCCTGTATTGCTGGAACAACCAAATTAGTATCTCAACTGCCCTACCCACACTGCTTGCACAAGCAATGCAAACATCAACCCAGAACCCAACTCCATGACAGAACTGCAGAAGTTTTGAAGTAACCTCCTGGCGCAAATCAGAATAAAAGTGTCACAGCTCTCTATTATCTCTGGATTTTTAGATTAATGTTCCACAAGAGGAGACAAATTTGATTAGATTTGACCGATACCAATATTGGAATTACTCATTAATCTTTCTACCCTCACAAGATAATTCTACAAACAGATGAGTTTCCTACTTGCTCTGCTTTTCAATACTTGAGGTTTTAAAGGATGTGAATTTCTTTTGATATTGCTATGGGAAGATGCCAGAAATTTGGCAGGAGACATGCACTAAAAATTAACTTTTCAGAAGCTATTCCAGACCATCTGCAGAGGATGCATTTCAAGTATAAAATAATTAACACCACCTTTATGAAAACACTAAACATACAGTAGTTTGGCCACTTATTCATGCAACTAAAAGCTTTCAAAGACTGCTCAGAACAGATTATGAATCATTGATAGCAGAATAATTTTTAGATTTTGCTTTTCAACTATGAGGTTTAGGCTTTTTTCTTAAACATAGTGGTGCTGTCTTCTAAGAAATTGCTTACTAGACCTTTAAATGCATAACTGTTGCCTAAGAACTCACTACTGAAAAGAGCTAAAATAAAACACCTGACTTTATCCAATGTGGAACTGTATCCAAATCAGGTAATGGATTCACAGCTCTTAATGTGGAAATCTAAAACCAAGGGCAGAAGAAAACTGAAAGGGCAGATGAAACCATAAATAACTTACACAGCGAGGAAAAATTCCTTCTTGGCTCATATTTTGTCACAAATGATTTATAGTTTGGAAAGTAAATCTGCAACAGATAAAGCCTGGGAGATGGAAAAGAAGGTACATGCAGTCGTAGTACTTACACCTTTAAGCAAACACACACCACCAGGGTTTCTATCACAAAAATTAGCTTTGAAGTATGTTTTACATACACTAGCCTATGGCATTGTCCCCATGGAATACAATGCAATTCATCAACTCCCTATAAAGGGTCAGTAAAGACCTTAGGCAAATTCACTAGTGCTGCACAAAACTTGACAGCACCTCAACAGAGAGATGGTTTTCACTTTACAATGAGGTAGTCCCTACCTACTGCAAAATTCACTCCACCCACTGCAAAATAAGGTTGTTCAAACACGCTTGCCAATATTTCTGGTGGTACCTATCTATGTTAACAACCACAAAATAATCCTCTGTTTTATTTCTTATGATTATTTAATAATTGTCGCAAACTCTGTGCAATCACAAGGTCTTGAAGCAACCAGCAACCTTCGAAATAACTGCTTAAGGATATTAAATACTAATTAGAATTAAGAGATTAGAGGGATTTGAGTAATCCAGTAACATAAGAAACTGTGAACTAAGAACACAGATTGAATTGTCACGACTAACCTACACATAATCTAATGGTTCCTCCGAAAACCATTACTAAAAAAAATAATGTAAACAACCTAGGAAGTATTTCCACAAACCCTCTCCTCATTCCCTCACAAAGAACGAATAGTGTAGTGCTTTTAAAGAACTTATCCCCAGACCAAAAGATGAGTGAATGTCAACAAACCTAAGTGGAAGCAACACAAATTCTTTTGCTATGCCTGCAGTATCCAGTTACCTCCTTCCAGGAGAAAGCAGACACAGGCTCAGTTTCAGTCACTCTATGGGCTGCAGTTTTGTCTGTGCCCAAGCATAGAAACTTTACCTTCCTTCTCAAGTTTAGTTAATCCTCTTATCTTAACTCCTGTGCTGTTTCCCAGTACCTACATTTCCTTTTTTTTGAAAACAGGATTATACCAGGAAGAGAGGTGAAAGGTTCAATTAAGAGGGAGAATGGGTTTATTTACTTGCTTCTGGGGAACATTTTCAATTGTTTGCTTAAGCTAGACAGCTCTTTCACATTTTGACTGCTGCATCCCCATCCTAATGGAGAGGGTCATGTATTTTCATGTGCTCAGGGTGCTGTTACAAAAAAGTAAGTAAAAATTACTGGTTAGTTGCTTAAAATTCACCTCTTCATCCTTTCAATGGACCTTTTTTTCCCTTCTATTGTAACAAACTTCATTTCCATTCCGTCTGCATTCCAGTCATAGCCTTAACCTTCAATGCTGCAGTCTTTTTCAGTGACCAAACTGTTGGCCCTTGACCTATGCCAGCATCTCTAACTATGTGACGGGTGTTAGGAGGATGGATCCAGGCTCTTCTCAAGATCACCTGGTGATAGGACAAGGGGCTATGAGTGCAAGCTGGAACAGAGGAGGGTCCGTACAAATATCAGCAGAAAGTTCTTCCCAGGGAGGGTAACAGAGCATTGAAACAGGCTGCCCAGGGGGGTTATGGAGTCTCCTTCTCTGGAGATGTTCAAGACCTGCCTGGGTATGTTCCTGTGCAACTTGGTCTGGGTGATCCTGCTGTGGCAGGGGAATTGGACTAGATGATCTTTCGAGGTCCCTTCCAATCCCTAATGATTCTATGATTTATTGTTCAATTAAAAAGAAAATCTTCACACAAGTCATAGAATGATCAAGATCATCAAGTCTTCTCATGTTGTTACATATGTGCCAGGAAAAATATCCCAGAAATTTCCCTTGATCTCTTCAGCCTTTCACAAATATCTTTGCAGATATCCTCCTTTATCCCCCAAAATACAAAACTCCAGCAGCAGAAGCTATTGCTGTTTGAGTTTTCCCCTCCATCACCCCCTGCCCAACTATGACCTTATTTCTTAGACTTGAAAACATTCAAGGCAGAAGGCAGTATTCTGCTTGGTGATGATACAGCACCTACTAGAACAGCCCCTGCAGTTACTGCTTGTAGTCCAACTCTAACACAAAAACTACATCAACTGTTAAACCATCAGTTCTGATTTCAATAAGGAAAAGACAGAATGTTATTTAAAACATTCTATTTAAACATTCTATTTAAAGCTTCTTCCAACAGATGATCCCAAATGTTGGTAGTAGTGGTTACTGGGCTGTGAACTGCCATATGAAAAGCATTTCTCTTGGGTGACTCCTTAATCGCAGGGCACAGCTCCATCCATCCAGGTAGTTTCTTATCCAGACAGATTTTGCTGCCCTCCTGTGGCTTGTGAAGACGCTAAGCTCCAAAAGTGACACACCAGACTCTGGCGAAACAAACTCCAATTCTTCTCGACCAGTTCACAATGCTGCCTTGAAAGACAGCTTGCACAGCTCAACATTATACTTGGAAGAAGCTAAAAAAGCCACGATGCTGGCGGAGAGGTAATGAAGGCCTCCTGATGCCTCTGCTCAAAAAGACTGCTTTTAGGCTTTGTAGCAGAAATCCCGAGATCAGTCATGCTCACTTAACAGTGGAGCTGCTAACATCAAACCCTCACCTGTCCCTCAGTTACAATGTGTAGAAAACAACAATGTAAGTGACCTACAAAAATACTTCAAAAGAAAGGGAAAAAAATCCCAACTTCAAGTCCTTGGGTTGGTTACGCTACATAGCTGCATGAATTATGAATCCCAGCTCTCTCAGATATGGCAAATGGATAACACATGAAAGAGCTAAGGGACGTGAGATGTGCAGCGCCTACACCCTAGCATCGATGCTGTTGGAATCCAGAGAAAGCTTACAGAACAATCTTCAAATAAGTAGTGAAGAACTTTTACTGCAAGAAATACCAAAACATAGAAGCAGATTTAATCTCTTTTAAAGACAACGCTGGGGCTCCATGGAATGAATTTACATTGTATGGAACTGGAATACTAAGATATTACTGTATTCTGGAAAAAGACTATGAAGACTAATGTCAACAACAATATAACTTCTACAATAGCATATTCAGAATATCTGGAGAGAAAGGAAGGTATTACTCCCCCTCCTCCTATCTAATTCATACAAATATGCTGATGTGTTTATTGATTCAGCTATTTAGAAAGTTAAAACAGATCTTTCAAAAAGGGAAATACTGGCCCAAATGAAATAAAAGCAATCTTTCCACTTGCTTGTGTGGAAACACTACAGGATTTCTCTGCATATCTTTAGATGCTTTTTTGATGGTATCCAAAGTTTTTTAAGGAATTCATATTCCAAATATGGGCACACCACTGCATTCCAAACCACACAAGGTGTACAAATGAGTTTACTGTTAACTCTGAACATTACACATATACTGTGCATTAGGAAAGCTCACTTCTTCCAGTACAAGGAGCAAAGAAAAAGGCATTTAGTGAACAGAATCCATGGCCAGCATTCATCTACCTCATTACCTGTTTATACTTTTGCAGAAGTTTTGAAATAGGCAGATTTTTTGACAGCTACTTATCCAGCTGTCATGAGAACCTTTTGAGAGACAGCAGTGCAGCAATACTTGGCATCTGTGCACTCCAGCCGGGGTGGCATATATGGAATTATGCAATGGCAACACTACAGACAAGACTCAAAAAAAGAACAACCCAGTTAAGCAGTTCCCTTATGTAGGTTCCTTGCTTCATTACTGTCTTCTCTACACTGTCACTTTTTACCACTCCCAAGAACGCTGTGCTGGCCATGAAAGGAGTTACATGTCTATATACTCTGACCCCAATGATGACTTCTAAGCCATGTCTACAAGAACATGTCTTTTTGATTCCTATTAATCATCTGTCACAGATTTTTGCTGGACATTGTCCCAAATCAAAATTGCTAGAATGGATCATGCGCAGATCCTGTCTACACATGACCAGCTTAGGATAGTGATTGTCAGTACAGGCATTGTGTATAACTTTGCTCTGATTAATCAAGAATATGGTTTAATTTAACTGTCAGAACTGAGACTACAGTGAATTTACAAAACCGAATCATTAAAAATTGCTATCAGTTCCCAAATGATAAATCCCTGTAACACTCCAACTGGCGAACTGCAGCATTTAATTAATTATCTAAATACATTCAGTAAACAAACACAAACCACAACAGGACTGTAAAAAGCCTCCACAGAAATTTATATACCGTGTTCTATAAAACAAATCCTTCAGAAGCCTAACAAATTCATCATTAGCAAAGACTTGAGAATTGTAAAACCATACTCCTAGGATTTAAAACTATACTGTTACAGGGGATATTCAATATGAAGGGCTAAGGTTCCACTAATTCTCTGAGGGTTTACACTTTCTCCACAAAACAAGATACTAAAAGGAAGGTGACAGCTTTCAGTGTGATTATCAGCTGTATAGAAAGTCTGTCAATCACCCTTACCATAATAATTCCCTACAGAGCAGGCCAAGCATTAATTAAAATGTCTCTTAACAGAATCAGAATGCAGCAATAAGCTTCCATTTTCTTACACTTATGCCCCCAAACACCAGTGTCATCTATATTCAAGCCATGAGCATTTCCCTTTCTCTTTGTAACTGAAAATTATGTACTTCTCAATATTTACAAAGAACATGAGTCAGAGTTAACTTGGTTCACAGGGTCATCACAGGTTTTTCAGATCTTGAACTATTAAATACAATATAATATAATCAATTAATGTGGTTTGAGTACAGCGTATCTCAAACTTTAAGGAGCTGTTAATGAGAAGCAGCTTCAACTTAGCTTTCCTTGCATTGTTACCCATGTGGCTTGCAGGCAAAGAGCTATCTGATATGGAAAAGTCAGCTGAAGAAGGATGAGTTCCTGTTCCAGGATGCTTGAGATACTGAAATAGGCTACAAAATTATTCTTTAAAAAAAATCTTCAAAGTCTTTCAAAAAGTTCTGAAAGACTTGGAAAGGAAATAGAGAACTTTAAAGTGTTTCTTATAATGCTTTTTGTTTTATAGAATAAATGACTGCCTGGAACTCATTTTAGAAACACTGCTGCTTTTCATAGTTAAAGTAAACCGTGTCATTTGCATCTCTCAATTAGCAAAATGTTTAATAAAATATCAGATTCTCTAAAACATCAGATGCTTTAAACAGCCTGTATTCACATCTCAGGAAGTGTCTCTCAAGTGTGAAATATGCCAAAGGTAATACCAATACAAAATAAATACAAACCACCCAAAACAACTCACCTATCTTCACAATACAAAAATACCAGTTACTTCCACAGAACTATTCCACTGCGTGCTGTGTTACTGTTCTAGCACGTGTTATTTAAAGGTACTGAATTTTTGAAGGTGTTTCTAAACTAGAATTGTACTGTTGTCCCGCCTGGTGTGTTCAACATCAGCACTTTTTAAACCGTTAAGATTTCCTGGCTTTCACACGGCCATATACATTGTGGTGGCAGTTCTCAAAGCCATATACTACGTTTAATCATTATTCTCATCATATATATCATACTCATTGTACCATATGTCGAGTGAAGTGAGATAAAACATCATGAGCAATAGAGCCACTTACGTTTTTGCCAAAGAAAACATCTCAATCACAAAAATGATGCATTTCACTACAACACGTGAAGAAAGGTGGCACAGTAACAACAGCCTCATGCTCTTCGTGCACACCCAACACACCTTCTATTTCACTGTGCATGTTCTGTACCCATCTTACAGACTGGGAGGTACATTCTGTACACAGATAACTGAAGATGGCACCCTGAGTCAGATTTATATTCAAACATATATTAAAATACTCCTAATAATAAAGCAGCCACTAAAAAGCACTGAAGATCAATTCTTTAGCTGATATAAATTATTTAGGGAAAGACAACATAAAGGCAACTTGTAAATATTATATACCTGCATTTCCTGATTTCCACTGCTTGATTGTGGGGTTTTTTTCCAAAAAAGCATTTATGGTACATTATGAATTATTCTGTGTCTTATAAATAAAGGTAACAAATCTCTTCTCAACTCCGGTTTAAGTGACAGTCTTATCCCTGAATAGTGAATGTCTAGCTTTTAAGATTTTGTTAGGTTTTAAAAACTAAGCATTTAAAAAATCCAGCGACTTGCTCAATAGTCTGAAGACTTGAATACAAAACAAGGGACAGCTATCAATCAAGGTAACACTTAATGTAGGCTAACCTCTCAGTGACAGTTTTAAGTAGTCACTTAATTTGGCCGTAAATCAAATAAATTTGAACACTCATTCAGTTTTCATCTAGGCTGGTATGTGCTGCCTTGCAAGGGAGTCACACTGTTCTTCACACCCGTGTGCTAAACTGTACTTTCCAAATTGGCTCTTTTACGGGGAAAATCTCACCTCCTCAAGTCAAACACTTGTGCCCATCAATTCAATACTAGCACTCAATACTTTTCCGACTAGGAATAATGATGCACATAAAATACTTGACATGCTCCACTGGGAGTTGTGTTCATTCACCATCAATTAAAATGCACTTCTTGAGGAAAACCAGGCCACATGCACAGAGTCAGCTACAGAGTTAAAGGGCTACATGCTAATTGGTAAAAGCAAGCTGCACTTCTGAAATGCATTAATTTACTTTCATCTAGCTGTATTTATTTACCTAGATTTTTTAAACTAACTTACTCCACCTCTAACTCTTCACAGATTCTGTGAAAAAAGATTGCTTGACAAGAAGTACGAACTGAAACTTAAAGGCAAAACCATGAGTGCTGCAATGTGCCAAATTGTTTATTCACTTCCAGCAAAACACTGGAACTTCTCACAGCTATTCAACACAAAATCCTCCCTGAGCATTTCAGCAGTCAGGCTACAAAGCCACATTAAGATCAAAAGTACAACCAAAACATCCACATGAAGTCTGAAGAAGTGTGATGAAATATTGACAGATGTGAACCCAGGTTTTGTTTTGTTTGGGGTTTGTTTTCATTTCATGCTAGAAAGGAAATAAAGAATCAATAATTAAACAGGGTGTGCAACTTCCAGCATAGAGTTCTCTCAGGACAAAAATGAGAGGAAAACAGTTCACGCTAGAAGGATGGACACTTTATATAAATGATAAATTTACTGCATGATACACATGAGAGTTCTGTAATGGCTTTGTGAACTACATACAGGTCCAAATCCGAGAAAATCAGCTCCAAACTTGATCTTATTTACATAGCCTGTATACTGCACGTGGGAATACATGCTTTCAGTCATACAGATTATTTTTTTAATTTTTTTAAGTGCCTACAGCTCTTCATTGATTCCAGTATCTAAGTTACCTTATTTACACAAAAGAACACTATTTTTTCCCCTGCAGAAATGAGTTACTAACTTCTTACTCTGTGGCAGTATGTATGTATAAGACCTTTTAAAAGAAACTTTCCTGTGTGCTGTAAGATGCATTCTATATTCACAACATCAATAAAATCAACAGAAGTGATAAATAATTTTTTTCTCCTATAGAACCATAGCCACTAGGCAACAGAATCACCAAGAGTTGGAAGGGACAGACTGCAATCCAGCAAAGCAAACAACTCCTACAGGGCAGAGAACATTGCCACAAAAGGGAAGACTCATTCATATGTAGCTACCAGACTGCTAATGAACAGTACTTTAATCAAAATGAAACCTGCTGCCATTGCTTTGAGAGAAACAGTTTGTGTACAACATTCATGGCAATTGTACTAACATTATACAGTCAGAATTTCCTGATTTAGATAGAAAGAAAAGTTGGTGAAAGTAAAACTATAGTTCAGAAATTGAAGACAAGTTTATACTCCCCATTTGGTCTTTAGCTGTTAATGGCCTGGGGCAAGTCATCTCACCTTGTGTTCCAATCAGACTGAATATTAAAAAGATATTTTAAAGTGTTTACCTGTTGTAAGGAGCTCTGAAATACACTAAAAAGTGACACATTTTCCTAGGAAACAGATGAGTAGCTTCACCAGAAAGAGTCACTATTAAATATTTACAGACATACATAAAGCCTTTACCTTCTCCAGGACTGACTGCAGATGGCAGACTGGTCCATTCTAAGGTCCAGTCTGGGCACGGATGAGGAGAAAACTTTGCTTCAATACCATTTTCCTAATGTGAAAGGGGAAAAAAACCATTAAGACCCTGATCCTTTACCCACTGAAGATGGTAGAAAAATTCCAGCTGAGTTTAATGGCACGTGATCGCTGTGCAAAACTTTCAGCTGAACTGAAACTAAGCAGGCAGCTCACTCTCCATTACTTGGGCTTCCAATTGTGTGATTCTGCCCTTTGCACAAGGAAGCCCTGTAAATTTCCTTAGAAAATGCTGCTAGCTTCTACGCAAAACAAATATTGAGAGTTATTGAACACAAGGGAGAGTCTTCTTTAACAAAACTCATTAGGGTTCCTAGATGTTCATTACTCTTACCAAATAGCAAAAAAATAACCAACCAAAAAAACACAAGGTCAAAACAATCCCCAAAAAGTGACAGAATAATGAAGCCAAACACAAAAGCAGTGAGTTTTACATAAATACGTTCTAAAATGTAATATAATATCACAATTAAAACTTTGCTTATTCAGAATTATCGATAGGGCTTCCAGCAGTCCTATCTTTGCTCAGTTCCTGAATCAAACATCATAAGAGAAGAAAAAGGTAAAATCAATTCTAAGTCAGTGCACGTCAGACAGAAGACTGGCAAAAGGTATTAAATTGTTCAAGGCTGCCACACTTGGCATTTCACCTATTCTAAACCAAGAGGAGCATGCATGACAGCTCATTTAAAAAGCTTAAATTACCATTAACTTTGTCATAGTCGGTCTTGGACCACCTATAAAATTACTCTCTTCATTCTCCTCTTCTAATTGATCGGGAACAGAAGAGAAGTCTTGTAGCTGTTCCTCTGGAGCAGAGATCAACTCTGGAAGCTGAAGAAACTCCATATTGCATTTGGCAGCAGCTTCCTTTACCCCAGGTACTACTTGAACTCTTTGATACCAACAGGTTATCAGAGGCAAATTTCCCAGATTTTTGCCTTGTTTTTTGCTGAAAACCTAGAAAAATTAAACAAAAAGATTACTTGCTCTACTGTAAATTTACTACCAGCCACAGGAAGGTATGAACTCTGGAAGTGAGCTTGTCTCCATGCAGATCATGATGATGCAAAAAGCTAATAGAGCTAGTAGGCCTGCAGGTAGAACTGCCATTTTGGCCATTTAAACTTTATAAGTAATTCCCTCTTGCTTCCTAGGATCAAAAAGTTTACATGGCCAAATTTGATCATCATTTCAGTCACTAACAGGAGAACATTAGTGAAATGATGTTCTTAATTATCTGCTATTTCTTAACAGGGGAATGATTAATTCTCGTTGGTAATCACACACACACATACAAAAACTCCCTAGAAATCCAACCCACAGTAATTTGCATTCAATACTGAGCTTTCAGCAAGACATTAAGGTATCAGAATGTTCTTCTTTCCCACAGGCACCTTGCAGCCCCTAAAAGCTGATAACTGACAGCTGTTTTGCTGGAAGTTGCAAGCCTGAAAACCCTTTTATTATTTGTTAACAGCAAAGCAGGCAGAAGTATACACTGTCCCTGGTCTTTACTGAAGTCTTTGCACTACATTCTTTTACCAGCACTGAATCCAAAATCTTTTTAAAAAATTATGTATTTACTCAAACTTTTCACTCTTTTAAGCTTCCTATTTTTATATTAGAAGTTGTAATTAGCGTATTTATTTTCTGAATTAAGTATATATGATGAAGACATAGTGTTCTTCCACAGAAATTAGATTCTTCAACAAAAATGTGATGCATGCATTTTTATGTGAAGACCAAATAATTTTTAAAAGGATTCATTTGGTGACCTTAAGTAATTTTGTTCAGATTCCCAAGTGTTTTACAGCTGGGAAGATCCTCCTCTTACAGGAAAGATTGTGAAGTCTCCATCCTTAGAGGCAAGAAAACCTGACTGGACATGACCCAGGACAACGAGGCTTAGCTGACCCTGCTCTGAGCAGAAGTGTTAGACAAGTTGAGCTCCAGACGTGCCCTCCAAACTCAACTCTTATTTGATACTGTGCCTGCCTTAAGCAGAAGATTAAAAATAATTATTACAGGAAAAGACATGAAAGGCCATGCAAAACCAGTGGCTCCTCTATGTATCTGTCCTCAGTGTAGAAACAGATATTGGTAAAAAACACTTGACACAACATTTCAAGCAGGTTTCTTGCACGCTGAGTTTATAATGTTCCTAAGTAATCACAAGTAATTAATTATAGCAAAAGCAGCAAAAGGAGGATGAACTCTGTAATTTTAGTATATAACTCAATATCCTAGCAGTAAGGCAAACAGAAACATTATTTCAGGGAATGAAAAGTCTTTTGGAAAAAAATTCTGAGTCACTGTTACAGTTTAAAAACTCCTGTTATTCAATGTCTTTTTAAAAGTGGACAGTGGTTTCTCCCAGATGGAGAACAGAACTGAATGAAGTAGTGAAAAACAACTCCTTTGGTAATTAAAATCACCATCAGCTAGTCAGGTCTCCTTACTCATACTCAGTGTGACTTCATTATTATTGACACTCTCAAAAGCAAAGTGGAAATGCATCTGTAATGATAGTTCTAGTGAATGAGGAGCAACTATAATGATGATTTAGAACACATTCCTGAAAGACCAGTTATATAAGTGATAAATAACATTTTAATACAAACTTAAATTCTGGCACTTCCATCAACAACAGCCGTTCCACCCCACTGCTCACAAGAAGCCTTCAGATGCAGGTTATTACACTGTGATAACTGTATTAATCAATGTATAACTGCTTAGAAAGCATTCATTCACCAGAGAACACACATATAGCAGCATTATCCTAGAGTTTCCATAATTTAGGTAAAAAATAAGACTGAATGCCAGGTTTTTAGGACAAGGCTTTGCTAACACAAATACATTCTACAATACAGAGTCCATAAACTGCAGACCACCGAGGCAAATGAATACAGCAGCCTCAGGTGCTCATGGTACATCTACAGATCAATTTCAACAGGATTGCTGAAATTAATTAAGCATCTGATCCAAGAATCTCCTCGTGCCTAGAATCAGTAAACAGTTATGTTCTTATTTTAAAAGGCATTGGACAAAATAAAGAAGAATGAAAGCATTTTGTCTCATTACTTCAGTGTAGTAGCATCCATACAGAAGTTGCTGTTAATCCTCAATTACGTGATTTGCAGAAGGAAGCAAGCAGAGATGAATTAATAACCATTTCTGTCAAACCATTCCTCATCTTAATTCAAAGGCATCCATATTGACTTGGTTCTGGACTTGACATGCAGAAATCCACTATGACAATACTGGTTAAAGTTATAAACTGGACATTTGACATATATTAGTGTTTGCTAGTAATTATCTTTCTTACAGAGACTGTTTCTTCTCTGAATCTGACTGACAGCATCTTCTCCAGCAATTCCATTTGTTTTCAAACACCATAAGGCAAATTTAATGAAACAACTTGCAAAATCAAAATGTAAATATCAGCTTCACTCAGAGCTCTCCCTGGCAACAGACACAAGCTCATAGAATAACTTCAGGAATACTGGTAGCAGACAAACTTGTACCATTTCATTGTCCTGGGAAATACAGGCACAGTTGTCACTCATAATTTTTACACAGATTGTGCCAAGTAGAATTCTCACAGTCTTGTCACAAGTTTTTCCCACTGAAGGCTGCTTGAGGCTGACTCACAGTCACTTGCACTACTGAGCCCTCCCTCTTTTTTGAGGTGAGAAAAGGAGGACTGGTGTGTGTGTCTGTGTGTAAAATAAAAATTCAATTGCATGGCTGTATTAAGCTCAGGACATGTTTTGACATATTTTCCTAATCCAAATGTTAAGATATTTGTACAAGATAATCTGCCACACACAGTCACTTACTAGATCGAGTGCCACAAAAAAATCCAACCACCACACCCAGAATCTCCTCCTTAAACTCAGATACATTCTGTGCAAACTGAGAGATCCATCACAAAAGATTCACTGATCAAGTGACTGAAGCTCTTACCTACAAGATGGGTTAAATGAGCTTTTAACAGATCGCTGAGCTAAAGGTACCCAGATATTAATATTTTACTCATTGAAATTAGAGTCAAGTTTACAAAATCAATACCCTGGCAAACTGCATTCTGGAGCACAGAGACTTCTAAAATCAGTTTTGCCACTTGTGAGAGTGCTTCTGTAACAGCATTATGTGTTGGGGAGCAAAGATCCATACCCATTTTTCATGTGCCATGTGGTGCCCTGACTACCTGCTCTGTGAGTGATTTTCCTGTTTTATCTCAGGGAAACATTTTGAAGGATTCAAATTCCTCTACATACAGACTGGAAGACTTTTTGAGATTTACATATACATCACGAGAGGCAAAATAACCCTACACTGAGAGTGAAATTTTGCATATACTCACTATAAACTTTGATAGCGGTCACTGTTTTTCCTCAGTATGCTCAAAAACCTTTTGAGACGAAAAAGACAAGATAAAATGAAAGCAGCCTGTTGGTGTTTGGCCAATAGGGGCACATGTGCTAGGCTGACTGCAAAGGAGAGGAGACAGAGGCATCTTTGAATAGACTGCACTCTTGGCATTTCCAAAATACTTATATAACCTGATGGAAAAACATTCAACCTCCTTAAAGGGTGAACACCAGTATGTTGTTGGACCGTAAAGGTAACACAAGATTCCATTAGAAAAAATAAAACATCCAATCTCATAGGACTTTTCATAGAATCATTAGGGATCAGAAGGGACCTTGAAAGATCATCTAGTCCAATCTCCCTGCCACCTAGACCAAGTCGCACAGGAACACATCCAGGCAGGTCTGGAATATCTCCAGTGAAGGAGACTCCACAACTCCCCTGGGCAGCCTGTTCCAATGCTCCGTTACCCTTGCTGTGATGAAGTTCCTTCTGGTATTTATATGGAACCTCCTCTGTTCCAGTTTGCACCCACTGCCCCTTGTCCAATTGTAAACTTCACAAGAATTCTAGCACACAATCTTTTCCAAGTTCACTTCTTTCACTGCAGTAAACAAAGGACCTTGCACAAACTGTGGAAACTGGTCTGGTATCCACAGTACCATGAATGACAAAGCTACAAATTACTGAGGTTTGAAGCACATCTCAAAGAAGCTGACTTCCCAAGCTCAATACCTCATTTCTGAGCAGGATCACAGGGATCAGTCCTTGCTTGAACAATACAGATTGTTTTGCAAAAAAAACCTCACAGAAGAATAACATGTTTGCTGATATGCAGGCACCCATCTTTACCCACAGATGTACAATAAAACCACCTTATTTTGTGCTAAGGCTTGATAAGAAAAGCAGGTTGGCTACACAGGAATGTCTCCTCCCAAACAAAGTAATTTCTGGCAACTAAAAGAGCGAGCAGAGATGAAGTACAGTTAACCTGTTTTGGGGAGAAATACACAACTTGGAAGCATAGCACACTGTTACAAAGAAGCATTTGTAGACAAACCAGTACAATTCTGAAATTAATTTCAAGAAATTACCTATCAGTAGCATAAACAAATGAGATTTTGGAAGTCTTTCCCTAATCAACACAGGAGTACCACCTCAGCTCTAGTATGGCTATGGAAGTCAAGGAAGCCACAACAATCCCTAAAACTCCTTCCATTTACTGCTATCCTAAACGCATTCTTACTTTCTTAGAAGGTCCTTGTTTTGTTTTAAGTGCATCTGTCCACGTCAAGATAAAGTCACATCAAGATTCAAGCCCTTACTGAAAAGAATTCCAACTGAGATAATATCCAGGCAGTAGAAGTACAACAAATTTAGTAGGAATACATTTTGCCTTGACTGTCCCAGAATACCGAAACCAAAATTAAAACAGATTCAAGCTTATCTACTTCTTTCTTGCACACTACAATGTACTTTAAGAAGTGGGACTTGGTTTCTTGTCACAAGTAACAGTGACTGGACAAGAGGAAATGGCCTCAAGCTGCCACAGGGAAAGGTTATGTCAGACCTTAGGAAAAGCTTCCTCATGGAAAGGGTCATCATGCCTTGGAACAGGCTGCCAAGGAAGGGTGTGAATCCTTAAACAGATCCTTGGATCTGTTTAAAATTCGTGTAGATCTGGAGCTTAGGAACCTGGTTCAGCAGTGGACTTGGTAGAGTTAATGGTTGGACGTGATGAATCTTAAAGGTCTCTTCCAACCTAAACCACTCTGTGACTCAAGTATTTAAAATCACTGCACCATTCTCAACCCTCCATCCTTTTAAAATCTGAAATGTATGCTAGAATCAAATTTCCAAATCGCAAAAAAAATTATTGATGGATTAAATGATCTCATTCTAATAAATATCCATTAAGTCGTAGTCATAAATCTAATATGGTAAATTTGAGCAAGAAAAGACTTCTGTGCTTACCTTCTTCTGCTTTCCACCGATTAGAAAGCACTGTAAGTGTCTAGTTTAAGTATTTCAGTGAAGAAATTTTTCCTAATGGCCAAAACGCATTTTACAACTTTTCAGTTCTTAAAATAAATATATCTACACCAATTAGTATTTGCAGAACTTGTCATCTTACCAAGAAGTGATGGATGCATGGGAAAAGCACTATATCTGCCAAAGTAAAATAAAGCCCTTCTGCAAAAACGTGTTCCAGAAGTGGAAGGTCAGAGGTTTTTGTTCTCCTGATGTTAGCGGGCTCCCTGTTGACTGCATCAGGCACTTCTTGGACAAGCAGCTTGGAGAAAGCAAGGCTGAGTTCCAAACTTGGAAGTGGATGTTCGTGCATTTCCACTATTTTTCCTTCCTCTGTTGTTTCCTTACTCAGTACAGGCACTGTGGCCACGGCACCTGCTTTCTGCTGTTGAAGTTTTTGCCTTCTAATTTTGTCATCATTATGTACTCGGACAGGTTCTGCAAGCTTCCTTTCGAGCTGTAAAATGTCAGGAGGAATAGTCCGACACTGCTCAGGAGATGCCGTCAAAAACCCTTCAACTGCCAGCGGTATGCTGATCTCACAAAGCCTGGTCCACTGGCTCACCTGTCACACAAACGTAGGTAATTAATGTCTCTACGGAAAGAGAAGCAAAAACCAGTGTATTGTTTTGTCCACTTTAAGCAAAGGAATTCCAGCTTTAAATACATTCTTTGAATAACCTCAGAAGCTCAGATATTCTGTGCTGCTTTTACAATAGCACAAGTAAGAAGCTAAGCCTTACATATAACAGAATGAACAGTATCCACTATAGCACATTTGCATTACTTCTTATTTTCACATTAGAGTGGCTGTGTAACTCATGAGAAAAAAAGCTATGATCAATTTATGTGTGCCATGTCAATCAAGTGCTGGTAACAAACCCAGATTACACCAAAGAGATTTTCGGCACGTTTATTTTACAGAAATGCAGTATATTATTAGCATGATGTTAGCATCAACAAACTTCAGTGTAACCAAACAGCATTTTGAAATAAATGACTTTTTTTTATGTTCTCATTCTTGTTCTCTTGTTCTTATTACCTGCTGCTAAAGGTTTTAAAACTTTGAAACTCTTTCCTCATTCTGCTTACTCACTGTGTAACCATTTGAAACATGGAATCAAGGTTCTCAAGAAGAAATCTGAACCAGAGGTTTCTGGAAGTAGTCAAGGGCAATCTCTTTATGCTACTCCTAGAGGGACCAACACAGGGGTATGATTTCCTCTGATCTGCAACTCACCAACAAGAATGAGCTGGGTTGAGACAACAGTAATCAGTGGTAAACGTGGATGTAGTGAGAATGAATAGTGGAGTTCAGCCTCCTGCAAGGATTGAGGACTTCAAGTGTAGATGGATGAGCTGACAGATGAGTAAATTGTAATGGGATAAAGAGATGAAGTATCAACTCAAAGGGTACTTGATGTCAAAGGTTCACACTAGAAGATCAGTTAGAAGTTGAAATGCTGAGAAATTATGTTGACACATGGATGATTCCTTTTTCCCCTCTATGGCCAGATTCTCATGGGGGAGTGTGAAGAAAAAGACTCCCCTGGCTTGCTTTCCCAAAAGGAAGCAACCTTGACTGAATTAATCTGGACTGGATGATAATAGGCATCTGCTTCAGGGGGGGAAGTTGTTGAAGTAGCACCACAATATAAAAGGGAGGCTGCTTGCCTCTTTCTGTGGAGATACAGTTGTGCTGTCTCTCTCTGTGGGATTCTCCTCCCTCTTTGCAGACAGGCTGCTGGAGACAACAGACCTAACTTGGAGAATGACTTGAACTTTAAGTTTCAAGCATGCTTTCTACGATAGATTCAGGTAGTGTTTACCTTTTACTATGGACTTTCTTGCTACCTCTAGGCTTTGTTGGGATATTTTTGGTTAGAGGTATCTCCTTTATTTTGATGGTGATGGGTCATGCAACCTCATCCCTACACCACCTAAGAACTGACAATAACCTGTGCTTTCTGCCCATGGCTGTGCTCCCTGGACAGCATTATAGCAAAACAGAAGTGGAGCTCTTTAGGAGTCTACAATAAGGCCTATCCTATTTAATTATCTTAACAATGAACTGGAGGAGGAGATGGATTACTCTCACTTCAGGATGACAGTCAGTTGAGCAAAACAAGTCAATAAATTCCAAGAGCTGCCATCTATAGGGGCCTGCAGAGTTTAGAGTTGGCCTGACAGGTACTGACCCAAACTCCTTAAACACCCTGCACCTAGGAGCGACTAAATCCACATCAAGGTACAGGTGAGGGGCTGACTATCTGGTCGGGTAGCAGCTCTGCTAAAAAGACCCGGGACATCCTGGTGAACATAAGCTAAAAACAAAGCAGCAGTCCATGTTGGCAGTGATTAAAACTAACAGTATGCAGTGCTCTTGAAATCAAATTTAACAATAAACTAGATATTTCTTAGTTTACTTCAAATTGCAAGAGCTGTACTTTATAACTCACTGAAACTATCCTGTTAGACACACAACAAAGACCTTATGGTTCATTTTGAGCTGCTAAAAAGCAGGATCTTTTAAAAGAACTAATTTTTCATGTTTATGACAAAACACAGACACTTCTTCATTGAGCAAATGTTATTTTCTAAGCAAATTAAGTTTCTTACTAAAAGAACTTAGTTTACATCAACAGTAAATTTCCTTCAGAGTAACGTCCCTAAGACACCCTATTAATGTATCCAAGAGAAAGATACACTCACCTCAGCACAGGCTTTTAAGCAGGTCTTCTTAAAGCCTAGGAGTTCCAACACATCCTTTTTAGATGGCTCTGCCTCATACGTTTTCTGTATTATATGCCTTAAGACAACAGAAAGCCCAGCTCGGCAGAAATTGCCATCTTTCACGACAACAGCAGGTAAACAGCAGCTCTGCACAACTGCTGGAAGCTGACATCTGGAGATTAAATGGACCTCAAGATTGCCAAGGTGATTTTGTGTCACAAACTGATCACCCACATCTTCACCAGTTGGCACTAAGAAAATTTTGAATAATTTGCAGTCACAGTAGGATAACAAGAACAGTGAAATGGATGTATGAAGAGGAAAGATACAATCCTCGTACTTATGAGAAAAACCCAAATATAAATATTCTTCAGTGACACTATCTTTCATCTTCCTCCTGAGCTGAGGTTCCTGAAACATAAATCAGAACACAGCACTCTTATAAAAAAGCCACAGAACTGAGAACAAAACAGAGTTTGAATCAGTGGTCCTTCCACTCTCTGCTAATCATGATTGTAACACAAGACACTATTAAAATGCAACTGGGCTCATAAGGCATCTGGAGAACAGGTCTCTTGAGAGGCAGAGGGAGCTGGGGCTGGTCAGCCTGGAGAAAAGGAAGTTGAGGGGAGACTTCATTGCTCCCTACCACTACCTGAGAGGAGATTGTAGTGAGGAGGGTGTTGGCCTCTTCTCTCTAGTGACTAGCAATGGGACAAGAGGAAATGGGGTCAAATTGTGCCAGGGGAGTTTAGATTTTATATTGAGAAAAACCTCTTCCCAGAAAGAATGGGGAGGCCTTGGAGCAGGCTGCCCAGGGAGGGGGTGGAGGCACTGTCCCTGGAGGGGTTCAAAGAACAGGTTAGCATGGTGTTTCATAGATTCATTCACAGAATAGTTCAGGTTGGAAGAGACCTTCAAGATCATCTAGTTCCCCCTACCATGAGCAAGGACACCACCCCAGGAGACCAGGGTCCAGACCCCATCCAGTCTGGCCTTCANCCCAGAGTCTCCTCTTCTCCAGGCTCAACAGCCCCAACCCTCTCAGCCTGTCCCCATAGGAGAGGTGCTCCAGCCCTCCCAATTGTCATTGCCCTCCTTTGAACATGTTCCAACAGTTCAATATCTTTCTTGTGTTGGGGGCTCCAGAAGATGGTTTAGTGGTTGGAGGTTGTAGGGTAGATGGTTGGACTTGATTAGCTGGAAGGTCTTTTCCAACCTTGATGATTCAGTGACTCTAAAACAGTCTTGCCTGAATAAGTGAACTGCAGGTTCTTCCTGCGAGAAAAGAATGGTTTCACACATACATCGCTTTTTCATTTTCCTGTCAGTGATTGGTATGTGATCAGTGTAATTTATTTTTGTTTACATTTTAGCGTATTGCTGACATTAAACAACATGACATCCAAACTAAAACATATATTTTAAATTTATTTACGTTTGTAAGCATTTTGTAGCTAAGTACTTTTTTAAAAAGCAATCATCTCCCACAGCATTAACCACATACTACTGAAAATAGTTTCTGAACACATTATCTGTAACAGCCAGCCTCCTAATGCACGTATTTGTCTCTCTGTAACCATTAGAAGGTGCACATATAGGGTATTAGAGGCCATGGAGCATTATACTGGTTTCTGTATTAAAACTGAATGTAGAGTTTGACAAAATACTAACTGAAGGTCATCAGAACACATGTGAAGGGAGAAAAACCTTTCATTAGCAAATGCTTGAACACCTCACACCACTTGTTTAAAGCGGTTAAATACAATGGTACCACAGCTGAAATTAATTTCTCATTATATTAAAAACTTGCCTTCAGCTTGGTTGAAAGTTACTTTCTGCTATTACACAGATCATTAGGGGTTGGAAGGGACCTCCAGGAGTCATCCATTCCAACCTCCCTGCTTGAGCAGGATCATAAAACTTAGGACAGGTTACACAGAAATGCATCCAGATGGGTCTGGAAAGCCTACAGAGAAGTAGACACCACAACTTCCATAGACAGCCCAATCTAATACTCACCAACCCTTACAGGGAAGACTTTTTTTCTCATATTGAGATGGAACCTCTTGTGCTCCAACTTACACCCTTTTTCCTATCACAGGGCACAAGCAAAAATAGATTGTCTCTTTCTTGACACCCAGTCTTAATGTATTTATAGACAGTTGTAATCTTCTCTCCCAACTGAAAATACCAGATCTCAATCTCTCCTCATGAGGCCCTCCGTTGAACTCTCTCAAACAAGTCTCTATCCCCCTTGAATCAGCGAGCCCAGAACTGGACACAAAAACTCTTCCACTCTAGTTTAATATAAGTCAATTATGCCCTTGTGTTTATGCTCCATCTCTCAGTCAATTTGCCCATTAACACATAAATCAGAGCTGGAACTGAAAAGCTAGTTGGCTAGCTTCTGGCTAGCACAGACGCTAGATGGCACCCTTAAAACAAT
Source organism: Upupa epops (assembly GCA_013397515.1). Lineage (NCBI taxonomy): Eukaryota > Metazoa > Chordata > Aves > Bucerotiformes > Upupidae > Upupa > Upupa epops. Next base: position 164,211 of record VZRI01013061.1, read on the forward strand.
CATTAGGAGAAGAAAGCTTCATTGTAAGAGAAAGAAAACTGTCGGTTTGACAAACCAGTATGTTTTTTTTAATAGGCATCTAATACACAAAGCACAAGGGGACACTGCAACAACATCATTCTTTCAAATAACTAAATTGACAAAGTCTCTCTGCATTCACAGGAATATTACACAAATCTTTAAAAAGGCAAAAAAAGGAGGTCTATTTGAGAAATTACCCTTTTTTTCAGTGAATGTAGATATCAAATTTACTATTCTATATCCTCTACCACTGGACCTAATCAATAGAAAAGACAGTGGAAGAATAAAATCAAAGTCCACCAGACATTAACTAAAGATCATAATAATGACCATTACAGTCTAGTATTTTTAAAACATTACATGACTTTGTCTCAGAACAACACTGGGTTAAGTAACAGCACTGCTGTTCTTCCTTAATTAATATACCTGCCACACAAAGACTACTACAACATAGAATAAAATATGGTTTCCTAAAAGCCATTGTATTGACATAAAGTCAAGATACATTCAACACTGTGGAACAAATTATATAGCAAGGGCCCTGCTGAGTTGATTAGCCAAGAAGAATTAGCCTGATTTCCTAAATCCATACTTACTACTACTTAAACTCATATCTTCCAATATAGCACCTCCTACAATATTTAACAATACTCTCACATGCAGTTGCATTGGTTTTACTTTCCATGGGAGGCTGTAGAGCGTAAACCCTGACTCTTCCTGTCCATTCTAGTCATTCAGCCATACACACACATTGCCAATCACTTCACCTATTAATTTTTCCTTCTGGCTGAGCTTACTGGACATAACTTTGTCATCATCACGCTGCTTAGAACTGCTTAACATTTTTATAAATTCTCAAGAGGTTTCTATTCCCAAAGTACATTATTCTGTAGTTTCCATCTGTTCATCCCATTCCAACAAATTATTTCAAACCCATTGCTCAGGGCTGCACAAGTACCAACCTTTTACCACACAGGTACTGTATCCCCTTTGCCCATAGCAGCCCTGAAGCACTATTTCCCCTCAGAGGATAATCACAGAAACATTTAGGTTGAAAAAGACCTACAAGATCATCAAATTCAACCTTTAACCCTACTCTTACCTTCAGCATGGCTAAAACAGATCTCTAAGCACCTCATCTATATGACTTCTAAACACATCAAGGGATGGTAACTCAACCACATCCTTGGGCTGCCTGTTCCAAGGCTTTATAACCCCTTCAGAGAAAAAAAACTTAACCTAATGCCCACCCTAACCCTCCCTNTGCATGTTCCAAGACTTTATAACCCCTTCAGAGAAAAAAAACTTAACCTAATGCCCACCCTAACCCTCCCTTGATGCCACATTAGATGGTTCCCTCTAGTCCTATCACTGTTTACTTGTGAGAAGAGGCTGGCACCTACCTCTCTACAATACCCTTTCAAAGAGGTGTAGAGAGCAATAAGGTTTCCCCTCAGTCTCCTGTTCTTCAGACTAAAGAACCCCAGATCCCTCAGCCGCTCTTTGCTCTCCAGGCCTTTCACCAGACGGGTTGCTCTCCTCTGCAACTCAGTGTCCTTCTTGTACTGAGGTTCCCAAACCTGAACANTGCCCACCCTAACCCTCCCTTGATGCCACATTAGATGGTTCCCTCTAGTCCTATCACTGTTTACTTGTGAGAAGAGGCTGGCACCTACCTCTCTACAATACCCTTTCAAAGAGGGGTAGAGAGCAATAAGGTTTCCTCTCAGTCTCCTGTTCTTCAGACTAAAGAACCCCAGATCCCTCAGCCGCTCTTTGCTCTCCAGGCCTTTCACCAGACGGGTTGCTCTCCTCTGCAACTCAGTGTCCTTCTTGTACTGAGGTTCCCAAACCTGAACACAGTACTCGAGGTGGGGGTCTCGCCAACACCGAGTACAGGAGGGTTTATCATCAGACTAAAAAGAAAACGGTTTTTAAAGACACTCTAACAGAATCATAAAATCATCGACTGCTTTGGGTTAAAAGGGACCTCAGAGATGCAGGTCTGTTACAACAGTTTGTGCTGGGAAGGGACCTCAAAGACCACCTCACGAACCGAACCCGGTACTTTCAGGGCAGCGCCCGGACCACCCCACCTCAGCCCCCTCGGTGTGGTGCAGGGGAGGCGGGGTGGGAGATCACACTCCGCACTTCCCCGCGTACACCCCGCTCCTCCCACCTCTCCGCCGGCGGCTCCTCCGCGCTCCGCTTACCCCACCCCTCCCCCAGCACTGGCGGCCCCGCGCGCTCGGCTCACGGCGACCTCAGGCGCTTCCCGCCGCCGCTCCGCCCCTTCCTGTGCGCGCCTGCCCACTCAGCCTGCCCCGTCCCCAGCGCGGAACCCCTGCGACCGGGCTGCTGCTGTGGAGGGGAAGCGGCGCGGCGCTGCACCCGGCTCCGGGTGGGCAGCAGAGAGAGAAGTGCCTCCCGCCCGGTAAGAGCTCTGCGGACTCCTTTTGGGAGGAGCGGCGTGAGGAGGTTGGGGGAGACCGGACGGACGCCTAGAGACACAAACACGCACACATATACACACCCCTCTGTAGGGACGGTCCCACCCAGGCACCGCGGCCTGGAGGAGGTGGGTGTGCGGGGGCTCCCCGTTGCCGTTCTGGGCTCTTCCGGGGCGGGAGCCTGTGACCCTGCTCCGCCCTGAGGGAGGATGAGAGCTGGGGAGTCTGCAAGCCTGATAAATATCGGTGGACGTTGAATTAGGGCATGGTGGCAACAGCGATGGAGATAGTCAATTTGCTAGTGACTCAAACTAGCGAGCGGTGACATCTGCTTGAGCAGCTGGCTTTTGCAGAATATTGAAGCTCGGTGGTAGCGGTGATTGGCAGATTTTGAGTAGGTATAATTATATTGTTTACTTGAATAATTTTTAATTAAGCGGGTATTTTTAAGGCAACACAAAAAGCTCTATCAATAAGAACAAAACTTTTGCAGAAAAGGCAAGGTAGGAGTACCAGGAATGAAACAATTCCCTTGGTTAAACAGGGAACTCACTGCAGAGCTCCAGTGCAAAGAGAACATAAGACAGGAGGTGGGAGTGGAGATACAGGCTGCAAGAAAGGGTGTAGAAATATTGCCCTAGCATGTGGCAGTGGTGTTAAGAAAGTTAAAGCTAAGCTGGATTTGAGCCTAGCAAGTGATATCAACAGAATGAGATAGTGTTTCAGGAAAAATATTCATAAGCAAAAGATGGTGCTGCTGCTGATTGGAACAGTATTCTAGTAGCAGAAGATACAGATGAATGTTGTTTTTGCTTCAAACTTCAGCAGTAAGGTCTCCTAGGGCTTTTGGCACAAAACAGGGCTCCAGGAGAGGAGAAACTAAAAGTTGCAAAGGAGGATTAAAGCAGGAATTACCTGAAAAGTCTGTTGGCCTAAATGTACTGCATTCAAGGGTGCTGGGAGCTGACTGCTCCCCCAGACTCAAAAGACTGAAAAAAGGCAAATCTTATGTTTATCCTTTAAAACAGCAACAAGGATAACACGGAGAAATGCTGACTCACTTCTTGCACACATGGAAAGACTGTGGAGTAAACTGGTGATAGGCATAAGGAAGAGCAGGTGGTAACTGAGGATACCCAGCTTGGGATCTACCAAATATAAATTATGCCTAAACAACTGGATTGTCCTGTGTGACAAATTAGATCTGAGCATGTTATCTTCTGTGGTCCTGGGAGGTTCTAATGGAAATGGTTGTGTATACAGAAGGGAGAATATTGAATACAGCCAGTCCTGATGTGTGCTGCAGAGGAATGTGAAACAGCACAAGTTGCCACAGAGGGTGTTCAAAGTAAGGAAATTGGGACAGGGTGCCCAAAAGGTTTGTCATGCTCCTGTCTGTGGAGGTTTGCAAGATGCAGCTGGATAAAGTCCAGTATGAGCTTCTCTGAAATCAGAATTGACTGCTTTGAGCAGGAGGTTGCAAAAAGTGACCCTTCTAAAAGGAATGACTCTGTGAATCTTAAATATTGTACTGTTTGCTTGTGAGGGTCAGAAGACAACAAATATAGGGCAATAGTGTAGTCTTAGTTTGGATAAACAGGTTACTGTGATACTGATTGAAATACTAAATGTACAGTGTAAGATGAAGGAGGCCAGTATTAGCAACTCCATAGCAAAAGATTTTACTCCAGTCATCTAAAATACAGAGAAGATGTTGAATAAGTAAGAATTGATTAATAGAGTTGTCTTGATCAATATAGTTATCTGGACCACTAAAGTGTGTAAGTTTTGAATTATCTCTTGTGGGGAGACAACTGGAAAATTATGGTGTCATGAATCAAGTCCTGACTAAATGCTAGAAGAAAAATCTGAAAATAGAAGCTCAGTTTTTCATGCTTTTCAGATTTGCCTTGATCTACTTGGTTAAGACTTGTGCTAAATCTGGAGTAGTGTGAAAAAGGTGTTATTGGCAAATAAGCAAAATATCTGCAACTGTCAGTTATCAGGTTAGCCCAAAAGAGAAAATCCTAAGAAACAGAAGAAGCAGAGGGAGGCGAATCATTATTATGCTGGTAAATGAAATTAATTATTGATCACAATAACACAGTGGATTGAAGGGGATTTTGTTCTGTTGATTCATGTTACTGGGTTTCAACTACTATAGGCGTTGAAGATGGCTGAAAAGGATATGTGTGTGAAAGTCCTTTTAATCATCGCTATCAGTGGAAAACAAAAGCAGTGCTGAGTTTCTAAAGAATGGGGTTGGCAGTAGCACTGCAGTATAGATAGGTGTTCACTTTCTTAAGGAAGTATCTGCAATCGTACACCTATTTCAAAGTTATGGAAATGAGAGCTTGGAAACAGATGGATAGAAATGTGGCCGTATCTGCTAATGTAAGTCAAACCATTTTCTGAGGGTGATGATGACTAAGATACTACCTGTGTAGGCAAATAAAATAGTAGTTGGCAAATAAAAGTGGTTTTGTACTCTAGAAATCTAATAAATCTATTAAATTGCAATATCGTATATTCTGTATATTGCTCAGTGATGCCTGTGTATATTTGGGTAGGCTGGGCTTGATGATCTAAGAGGGCTTTTCCAGCCTGAGTAATATTCCTGTGATTCTATAATATGCACAGGAAATGAGGAACTCAAAAAATACAAAGGTGTTTTAAGAATATATCTGCAAACTGTTTTTTTTTCCCTCTCCATATTGAATTAAATCACGTAAAGTATTGTGCTTTAGGAGATTACTCTGTGATTGTTGGACTAGGTGACCTTTAAAGGTTCCTTCCAAACCAAAGAATTCTATGATTCTGTGACTGTCCTTGGTAGAATTTTTAATATTCAGAGTTTTACTTGTATTTTGGGCTTGTCTGTCTGTCATTAAACTGTTCTTACACAATGGTAAAGAGGCAAGAGTCCTAGGTTGAGAAAGGTGCTGGGCTTATGGGTTAATACTTACTTTCAAAAGGGTGCTTGAGTTCCTTTTCTTGTGTGTTTCCCTTCTGTTACTGATTTGTGCTGAACAGGTTCTGCTCCAGGTTCAAGAGTTAGAGCACAGCCCTCTAACTTCACACTGCATTATCAAACCGCTACAGAAAACAGCGTCATATTCGATTTTCCCTACTACTTTTCCTAAGCAATATTAGAATTATTTTCTGTAGAACAATTCTACTTTGAGAAACTCAAGGAGTGCTCTTGCGCTGAACAACCTACAGCATCATCGTTAAAATGCTGTAATTACTATTCCTGCTTCAAGGCTATCGAATTGCTTTATGCTGACTTCATTGCTAGAGGAGCAGTTTATGAGTGAATATTATTGAGTCTTAGATATTTAAGTACCAAAGCACTGTTCTGATCTGTAAGCATCTGGAAAAGGAATAATTTACCTTTTGGTCCAGGACAGTTACTGGATTTAGGGTATCTCACTGATTCCAGAATGAGACCATAGTGATTTAGTTTTTTTAAGAGATGCTGTTTTAAGACAGCTGTTAATGTATGCATCTTCCTGTTAAATGCAGCTACCTCCTTTATCTTACAAATGAATGTTTTAATTGGAAAATATATATCTAAATGATTTAAGGAGGCCAGTTTCTTCCCTTCTCATTAGAAATTTGTTGCAATATGCTAGTTAACAGCTGCAGTAGCCAATGTTGTAATTTACCCTTGAGAGCAAAGAAAGAATTGCTGTAATTTCATCTGCAAATAAAATAAATACAGAGAACCCTTTTGAAACTTGGATTTTAACAGTTCCTTTATAATATGCCTTCAAAAAGCTAGAGCTAGAAATAAATCTGTGATACCTTCAGAAAGATGCGAACATGATTAGTCTGTCTGTGCATGTTCTCTAAATATTACAGGCATCCTATCCTACGTTGGCTGCTAAGGATGATTAAGGCTACCTGTTTCTTACATACACATACCTAGAAGAAGCCTCAGAGGAGAGCTTAAAGGATTTCTTTTTTAAATAGAGAATTATTCCAAAAGTCTAAAATTAGCATCTTTACTCCTTTTGTGGAACAGAGTCTTTAGCTGAGTCTTAATTTGAGATGATTATATGATACTTGGAAGGAGTATTCAGAGAGTAAAGAAATGGGAGAACCTACACACAGAACTTGGGAGCAGCCTGAAATTTTATGAGAGGTAGATGCATAAAAAAGAGGGTATGTGCTTTTCACACACATTGTATTATCTTTTCCTAAACTTCAGAGAGAGAGACTGAATTGTCTGGATGGGGCTGCAGTCTTAACTTGATCAGTGAAAAAGCAGAGTAACTGGCGGGTAGTACTTACTAGCCACCAGAAAATTATTTAACAAGTAGCAAAGATTAAGGAGGAGAAGAGACCCTTGAAGAGAATTCTTAACTCTCTGCTGGGTCCATTGATAAAATTCCTATGAAGTTTGCTGTATGTCGAGCTCCTTGATGATCTCAGTCAAGTGATTCTCTTGTGTCTTGTGAAAGCTCAGCATGAGATAAAGGTTCCTGGAGACTTCTAGGCAAGTGTTGAGGGAGCAGGCTGCCAGTGCTGGTGTTTTGGCCAAGAGGTAAAAGTTCACTGCCTTGAATATCAAAAGGAATTCATCAGACAGAATCTTGGAAGCTCCAGCTGAAAAAGCTGTCCAGGCAGTGCTTTTGAGCAGGACTGATGAAAGCCCTTTCAAGAATGCCTTCTAGGGTACTATATATTAAAAATAAAACGTGCTGGTATGTTTCAAATGAGACTTGAAGGAATTACTAACAATACCACTTGTCTGTTTTGGAAGCTTCCCATGTTATTTCTTAGTTACTGATTAGAGAGCTAGCTATCTTTGTAGGAACCATTTCCTATATGTAAATGCAGTTCTTTACAGCTTTTGTTAAATTAGCAGAGAAGGCTACAGGGTGCAGGAATATATTGCTATAAAACAAATATATGTATGTTTTAATTCATTTTAACATTTTCCTCACTTTTTTCCATTTATTTTGACACTGGTGTCTTTAGAGTTCTGTAAGTTTATTACTGGACAACCTAGGCTGCCACACGAAATCGGAAAAATCTTCATCAGGATTATACATTTTCTTACTGCTTCAGACAAATTTAAAAATGGACAATGTATTCTTTTAGATTTTTGATATTGTATTAGAAAATTGTGAACGGGCTGTTTCACACTTCTTACATCACATGCTAGCATCAGGTTTTTTTCACAAGTTCAAAAAGTTGATTTTTCCACAAGCAAGAGGGTTTTCTTTGCTAAATGAGTGATGAGAGAGAAATTGCTGTGTAAATGATAAGGAGAAGGGTAGCGATTGCTTTTCTTGATGATTGCATGCACTTTGCATACTTACCAATGATCTGTATGCAGGGAATATTGGCACTGTGGAATATTTGTTCCATTTATGTAAGTGTGGTAGGTTTAGTTTCTGTGCGTCAGATATTCCAAGGAATGGAATGGCCATCATTTCAGATGTAAGTCAAATTCAAGTTCTGTAGCTCTGAGGTTCACAATCAGTCATTTTCTAATTATGATAATTAATTCACAAATCATCCTTGCTGTGATTTACATATAATTTCATTTGGGAAAAAGTAGTCCCCTGTGAGGTAGTTAACCACATGCTGTTGGAGTTACATTCCCTATGAATAAAGTTGTCATTGTTTTTCTTTTTTCCTCTTTCCTCCAAAGACACCATTATGGCTGCTACAGTGAACCTGGAGCTTGATCCCATTTTTCTAAAAGCCCTGGGCTTCCTGCATTCGAAGAGTAAAGATTCTGCTGAAAAGCTGAAGGCACTTCTTGACGAGTCTTTGGCCAGGGGAACTGACTCAAACTATCGTCCATCCCAGAAGGTATTTGAAATAGAGAGCATGAGTCAGTTTTGTTTGCCTTTATGAAGCTCCTACTAGTTCATCTTTTACTGCTGAACATTTAGGAGTGGATTGTAAATGGAGGAAAAAGCAGGTTATGGAATGTTCATATTCATCATTCTGCTTTTAATCAGTATAATCAATTTGTTTAATTACTGAAAAAATCTCTACCTTGTTGATGTAGGAAGTTCTGTAAAGAGATATTCAATGCTGTATGGTGAGAGTCATCATGACTTTGTCATAGTAGCTGTACCACTCATTTCTTCCTGGGTTTTGGCATACCATATTACTCCCTAACTACAGAATTATCCCCTCTTTAACGAATTGAGGGAGGGGACACGCCTTGCTTCTGCACATTGATGTGATTAATCAGTCATTTGCAGACTCCCTTGCTTATTGACACTAATGCATCATTAATAACAGCTATTGATTTCTGTGGAGATCTAAATTTATTAATCCAGTAGGTTAATATGGACCGAGATTAAATAGAGGCCAACATTTTTTGCAACTGGGGAATGAAGTATTGATACCTGGTGACGTTAGATATCAACTTGTGTTTTCAGTTTATATTGAGTTGTGTCCTCAGGACTATGTGAAAATTTGTGTACATTATCTCCTTGAGTGTTAAGAGCAGAGTTGTTTGCCTTTTTAATTCTGTCCTTGGAAAAGGGTAGCAACTTTTCCTACAGAAGGTGGGAGATAAGGGGACATTTTAATAATGGACTGCAGCCTAAACACAGTATTTTGTCAATATGATATGAAAATGTCTCGGAGATGTTAAAAAAAATTCTTATTAAAAAGAGCATATGCAGAACGATCGATACTGTATGACATTTGTCTATCCCATTTGCTAACTAATTGCAAATTAGGAAGTAACTCAAGCATAGGGATTGTTTTCAATTTTTGTTTCTCTTTTTAGGAAGTAGAGCAACCAAAAGTATCTGTTACCAAACCTATTTCCAGTAAGCAAGAGCCTAAAACTGCTTCTAGTTTGCCATCTGGCAACAACAATGGCAAGACTGCTGCTTCAGAAAAGGTGAAAAAAGAAACAGAAAAGAGATCTGATAAAGTAAGTAATTTTTGTTTTTGAAGGAAACAACTTTGTTAGGGAACTTGAAGATGGTTTTGGCACCTTTTTAACGTGTTCTCAGTCCTCTCAGCCTGTGATCTGCTGTCTCTGATCATACTGTCTTGTAGGCAAAACAACAGGAGTCATGTTAGAGTTACTCTGTGGATGTTTTCCTCTTCAGCTGCAGGGTGTGTGAAGTAGACAACGTTTAAACAGGCCTACCAACTCAGACCATTCTGTGGTTCTGTGTTTTGAATATCCTGATAGATAAAACCTAGACAGTAGGAGGTTACCAATTTGTAGCAAACGGAAATATGGGATTCCCAAAGCTTTTCCAAGGGTTTTTTGGGTGAAGTAAGTATTTTGAAGAAAATATATGTCTAAAGAAAATGTTGTGTGCTGTGTAAACTACACCTGCTGCTGCTAACCTAGTAGTTCCAGTCACTTTCTCGTTTTAATAATATCCTTAGCTTTTTGCATTTGCATTCTGTGTGTATAACAGATAAAAGGGGATACCACCGATGGAGCTGATACTACAAAGAAACCCAGGCTAGAGAAGCAAGAGGCTCGTTCCTCTCCTGTTACAGTTCAGACAAGCAAGGATTTATCCATGCCCGATTTGTCCAGCTTTGAGGAAACCAGCGCTGATGACTTTGCTATGGAAATGGGGTTAGCTTGCGTCGTTTGCAGGTAAGTCAACACTGCTTCACTGCACTTGTGTAGTTACCCCTTTTTCAGTTGTGTACTGTTGAGTTAATGATTCCTGTATACTATTTATTCTGGAAATCACTTAAGTACATATCCAAAATTAATAGCATCCTTCATGAATAAGAATGTTTTCCTGAAAATGGAACTTTAATGAGAAAACCAGTGTTTATATTGCTTGAGAAGACAAGTTAACGAGAACCCAGCTGTGGGTTCACAAATGCAAAAGAGTGCATTTGAATATTAACTACTCCCTTTTTATAGATGCGAAAACTAGCAACATTAAATGTTTCTCCAAGATTTGCAAAGTGTTAAATATATGTTCATAATGAATGCTGATGCCTGTGGTGGTTTTTCTTGTGTTGTTTTTATGCCAAGTTAGGCATAAGGGGAGAGAGAATAAAAGTAACTTCATTTTCTCTGATACCTGCAGATCTTAGTAAAACAACACTCACCAGTTGTATCCCTCCTTAGCTCTATGAAGAGGGAATACCGCATGCAGTTTGCAGATAATAGTGAAATCTCTCTCTCAAAAAGAAAAAATAGCAAATAACCCCCCACACACACAACCAAAATCTGTATCTTTAAAAGGCCTGGTTTTGAAAGAACAACACTTATTTTCATGGATGATATTTTTTGTTTTCTGAAGCATTAATTTGATTTGCCTCTCGGTTAATGTCAAAACAACTCCTGCTTAACTTGTTTCTGGGCATGAAGAGTTCATGTTGTTTTAATCAGTCTGGGAATGTCCTTTGTAATTTTAAAGTAGGGTGAGTCTCCTCCCTTTATGTGAGGTTGAAACATAAACAAAATAGCTTTTGAAATATACGCCATCAAAAATAATGGGTCCTGGAATTGCAGAAAGGCAGCTTTTTTTTTTTAAATAGCCCACATAAAAGAAATAATTCTTAGAGAATGTTGTGGGATCCATATGGACAATACCTTCAGACTTCATTTTCCTGTTATATAAAGAAATAAGGTATTACCTTTTCCCACCCATCTACAAATAGAGTTTCCATGGTTACCTGGGTACCTGCTCCTTGGGGATATGAGCAAAAGCAGCTTAGCAATTAAATAGCCTGATTTGTCATCTGAAAGAGGAGATCATTAGGAAAATGGTAGTGGGCTAATTCACAGACATACTCTCAGTCATGTGTGTATTAGTAATTTGTCACTTATACATTGCGATTGCTTTCACTAGAGGCCCACGTGGAATTAAGTCTTCATCGCTAGCTTACATGTTTGCTTCAAGTCAGAACTGCAGAGTTAATCCTTTCTGTTGTCTTTCCATGATTCTGGTATTATCTCAAATTCCAAGTGTCTGTCTATGTAGCAGGGACCAAAAAGGATGGCTAATAAAACGTCTCTAGAGTAGTATGCAGCCTGGGTGATGCTGCTTTTAAATCCTGCAGCAAAAAGCACTCTTACAGGCTTGTCACTGAGAAATGATTTGTTCTGAGCTGTGGTGCTCCACAGTTTACAGCAAAATTACCCAAATGTAGGCTGTGCCTAATGTAGTGGAGCAGTTGGAACTGACATACAGGGAGAGCTCTGTAAAATGTCCAGGTGAAGCAGTGCCAGTGACATTTAGATTCCCAGTTTGATTTTAATATCAGAGTGTTGTGTACATAGAAGCTTCAGATTTTCTTCCAAGAAGTTGCCTCTAAAACATTCAGAATTTCTGTAATGTTTGTTAGGAAAAACTCACACAGAAAGAAAGGTTTCCTTTTATGACCAAGGGGGTGAAGGGAAGGCTGAGGACATTGTTTACCTGGACCTCAGCAAAGCATTTGATGCAGTCTCCCAAGTCTTGACCTAGAGAAGCTGGTGACTCCTGGCTTAGATTAACTGTTCTTGGCTGGCTAAAAAAAAACCCAGCTGCATGGCTGAGCTGAGAGAGTTGTGTGGAATGGAGTTAAATCGAATCAGTGGCTGGTCACAAGCTGTTCCCCAGGGCTCAGTGTTGGGGCCAGTCTTGGTTGACATCTTTATCAATGATCTGGATGGGGGGATTGAAGATTCATTATGATTGCAGATGAACCAAATTGTATGGGTGTGTCAATCTGTTTGGGGATAGGAAAGCTCTGCAGGGGAGCCTGGACAGGCTGGATCAATGGGCCAAAGTCAGTTGTATGAGGTTTAACAAGGCCAAGTGACAGGTCCTACACTTCAGTCACATGAAATGCTACAGGTTTGGGGATGCATGGCTAGAGAACTGTTCAGTGGAGAAGAGTGTGGGGTTTCTGATTGACAGTGGCCAAACACCAGTCAGCAATGTGCTCATGTGGCCAACGGCATCCTTCCTTGTGTCAGAAATACTGTGGCCAGCAGGACTAGAGGACTGATCATCCCCCTGTACTTGAAACTGGTGAGGCCTCACCTGGGGTATTGAGTTCAGTTTTATGCACTCAAGAAGGCCATTGAGGTGCTGGAGTATGTCCAGAGAAGAGCTATGAAGCTAGTAATGGGCCTAGAGAGTTGGTCTTTCGAGGAGCATCAAGGGAAACTGGGATTGTTTAGTCTGGGGAAGAGGAGGCTGAGGGGAGACCTTATTGCTCTACAAGAACCTAATAGGAGGTGGAAAAAAGGTGGCGGTTGGTCTCTTTTCCTGAATCACTAGCAATAGAAGAGGAGGAAATGGCTGCGACTTGTCCCAGGGGAGGTTTAGTTTGGACATGAGGAAAAAATTCTTAATTGAAATAGTGACCAGATACTGGAACAAGGCTGCCCATGGAGATGATGAAGTCACCGTTCCTGAAGGCATTCGAAAAACATGTAGATTTGATGCTTGGAAAACCATGGTTTAGCGGGCATGGTGGTGTTGGTTTAATGATTGGGCTTTATCTTGGAGGTCTTTTCCAACCTTCATGACTCTGTGATTCTACAAAGAGGGATACTTTTCATTTGCCACAGGTAGAAAATACATGTGAAAGCAAGAAGTATTCTTAGTTTTTATCTTAAGCCTTGTGAAATTCACAACAATGGGATAATCCTTTAAGTGCTTTTCCCCATAATCTCTTCTTAACTGTTTGCTCTGCAGGCAAATGACAGTTACTTCTGGAAATCAGCTAGTAGAGTGTCAGGAGTGCCATAATCTCTACCACCAGGATTGCCATAAACCTCAGGTTACAGACAAGGAAGTGAATGATCCTCGGCTTGTGTGGTATTGTGCCCGCTGTACCAGGCAGATGAAGAGAATGGTAGGAGTCAGTTTTTTGTCTCAGACGAGCACTGTTTGAATACAGCAGGCTGTTTCTAATACATGAGAGTATTTGATGGGTTGCAGAAATCTCCAGAAGCATGTTGGAGAGCCATTTTCCTCAGCAGTGCTTCCCTTGTTGCAGCTGTGCTTTCTAATGTAGCACATCTCAGAGTATTGTTACGTGCTTTTTAAGCAAAGCTTTTTATAAAGCAGAAATTGAGTGAAGAAGAGTGCTATCAGATTAGTAAGCAGCAGTTGAAACATTTCATTTTGGTTAATACTCAGTTTTCAGGGGACACATACCCAAGAGCCCTACAGTTTTTCTCAGACTGGACATGAATGGTTCTTTTCCTGTAAGACAACACTTAAGATCTAGACAGAAATTTTCAATGTTGAGTGTTCTCAGGCTTGAAAATAAGCTGAGGGTACCATGTTCCAGGAAAAAGGCCCAACCTTCATTTTGATTGGTCTGCATGTTCATGTCTTTTTCTAGACAGACTAATTATTCCTAACCCCACAGGAATCTCATCGTGAAAAGCAAAGATTGAGAGTAAGAAAGCGTCCTGAGGTGCATGAAGCATTGCCTGTTAGTTCTCATGACTTTTGACTATTTGCAATCAAACCCTTCTGTACAGTAGAAAATGTGTTCTGGTTTTGAACTCTTCTATGATAACTTAGCTAATGGTTATCTGTTGAAATGTCTCTACTGAGAAACAAGAAACTCTTTTACCTGGCCTGTGAATTACTGTTACTGACTGAAATATGTGATTATTATCAGGGCTTTGATCTCGGAGGGGAGTTTGCTTGATATAAGGTGCTGTACAGGATGGCCATTGCAGCCATTCCACATTTGACTTCAGTATTCCCTCTCCTTTTCTTGTTTCATCATAAACTCTGCATTTCACTTGACACTTTTTAGTAGGTTTTTGCAGCTCCATCTCAGTGCTGTTGGGTAATGTCCCTGTCATCTTCAAGTTCACCTATTACTGTGAAGGCCCAATGCTTTCCTGTTACCAAAGTGTCAATACATGCCACTTTTTCCACACTGAAGTAGCAAGTCCTGTTCAGTATAATTTTTGGCTGTACTCAGTGCTGAGTATGGTACCAGGTCAATCTCCTCATCCCCTTTTACCTTTTCACGTGCTATTCAGTTTCAGCTTGTAAAGGCTGGTTTCAATCAGATAATGTTCATGCTTTTTTTTAACAGTCAATGTTATAGGACACATAACTAATTTCTGTGTTTCCCTACCACTTACGCAGGCTCAGAAGACACAAAAACCACCTCAAAAGCCAGCTCCTGCAGTGGTTTCAGTTGCACCGGCTGTGAAGGATCCACTGGTCAAGAAGCCAGAAATCAAGTTAAAATCTGAGACCCCTCAGACAACTTTTTTGGCATTCAAGAGAACAGAAGTCAAGGTAATTCAAGTCAGGTTTTCAAGAGGAATAGTTTACATTTCACTGCATGGGTAGCAACTTTCTGAATTAGATAAAGCTTCTCTCACACGAACCACAAATTAAATAGTCTGCTATGCTATGTGTACTGAGTAGTACCACAACTTGGTGGGTTTGGATTAACCAATAAAAGGCTGGTGGAAAAAAACTCTATCAATTCAACTCTTGAGTCACTAAAGCATCCGGCTTTTGAATGTGATTTTATGTTACAAGGGAGACAACAGACGATTTATTTTTCTAATGGTATTTGTGCACTGGCAGTCCTGAAAGCGCATAGCATCTGGGGCTGCATCAAAAACTGTGTGGCCAGTAGGTCAGGAGAGGTTATGCTCTTTGTGTGCTCTAGTGACACCTCTCCTGGAGTACTGCAACCATCATATGTGATGTGATGGCTATTATGTTTATGAATAAATTCTTTCCCCTCAGCACAGTTGTTTATTGCAGTATCGCACAGTATCACAGTAATAAGGTTGGCAAAGACCTTAAAGATCATCCAGTCCAACCTAAAACCAACCAAGTAAACCTAAACGTCTGACATCTAGATCATGCCACTCAGCACTTCATACAGCCTAACCTTGAACACCTCCAGGGATGGTGACCCAACCACCTCTGTGGGCAGTCTGTTCCAAAACCAGGTCACTCTTTCAGTGA
>VZRI01013061.1:179797-197709 GCA_013397515.1 Upupa epops
CTGTCCACTAGTACCCTTGGTGCTTTATGTGCCTAATCTGGTTGTAAGAGTCGGGTCCAATTTCATCAATCACCTTTACTGTTTAGAAGCTGCCTGGATATATTGTAGAAGGGTTATTAGGGTTTCAGTTTTCCTTCTGACTCTTTGTTTGGTGTGGCTCTAGTTTAACAATTTAATGTGTGCCTTATCCCCATGTGAAAACTGGGCATTATGGGGTTTAAGGTGAAGGACCTTCAGTCAGTGTGTACAGCATTTTGCAGGCACAAAAAACTTAGTTTGCAGGAGGTTTGCTCCATGTCTACCTGCACGGGAAGACAACTTCTTTTCAGAAGTTGATTGGTTGTTTAAATTATGTGCATGGTACAGACTGATAAGAACTGAGAGAAGGAAGGGAAGGAAAATACTTAATCACTGCTACTTTGATCAAAAGACTGTAATAAATGCAATACTGAATTGCTCAGTGTCTGAGCATCTGTCATCTTGTTCCAAAGTGACACCAGGTAGGAAGAGTATACAGTAAGAGGTGGTGGCTTGTCTCCCTTTTTTATACAGATTTGAATGGTTTGAAGTTGCTTCAGAGCTTGTGGGATTCACAGAGCTGTAGGGGAGAGCCTGAGAGTTGTAGTAACCAGTGATGAAATCCTGTCTACTGGGTGTTCCTAAGAAAATAACTAAAGCAGTGATGTGATCGGTGCCTGCTGTGATGTGTTACACAAAGTCATGCTACTAGAGTAACAATGCTTTATTTATTTCAGACCTCTGCAGCAATTTCAGGGAACTCGGCCAGTACAAGTGTTTCTTCTTCAGCAACCAGTGGCCTTACAGGATGGGCTGCTTTTGCAGCGAAAACCTCCTCTGCCAATCCATCAACTGCTAAACTGGGATCAACAGCACAGAGTGCCAGTGGGAAACCGGCGGCTTCTTCAAATAACCAGAAACCTGTGGGTTTGTCAGGGTTGGCAACATCCAAAGCAGGGCTAGGGTCAAAAATAGCTTCTGCCAACAACAGCACAAACCCTGTTCAACTGAAATCTCCTCCACCTCTGACACTGGGCAAAACCACTCTTAGCCGTTCGGTAAGCAGTGACAACGTCAGTAAGGTAGGTCTTCCCAGTCCCAGCAGTACCACACCAAGCACCAGCAGCCAGGTGAGCAGTGGGAATGGCAACAGTGGGACTGCGGGTAACAGCGGGGGCAGTGCAAGCAAAACCACTTCAGATACTAGTAATCAGTCAACCTCCCTAAAAGGCCCAACTTCTCAAGAATCTCAGCTCAATGCTATGAAGAGGTTACAAATGGTCAAGAAGAAGGCTGCTCAAAAGAAACTCAAGAAGTAGAGTGTTTGCTTGCTGATTTTCTTGGTTGTGTTCTGTGAAACAGCAGTGCTGGTGTTTTGCTTTAAGTCAGTCTCCTAGTTGCTGGTCCAAAACGGTAGTTAAATCAAGGAAGCCTCAAACTTGTGTTATATGGGAGGTCAAACTTTGATAATCCTGGTATTCCTTTGGACTTCGCAAATCTGTGAATTGAGAATGTTGGAGGAATTCATTGTTATATGTTCCTCATCTTTATCTCAAAGAACACAAACTTGAAGTTGTAAAAGTTCTAGTATGAAGACAACCAGATTTGTGTAGACACTCAATAAATGGAACTTCTGGAAACTGCAATTCTTCAACATTTATTAGTTATTAATGTGCGAAATCATTGCTGCTTTTCTTTTGCCCCATTTTCCAGTGTTTAAAATGCCTAAGTGTTACCAAGGTTGTGCAGAGATACTGAAGTTTATCCCAAATTACACTATTTCTTAGGGAAAAAATATGCTTTCAAACAATTTCAGAAGTTAACTCTTTAAGAGTGTACTGTTTAATGTGAGAATTTTGAGTGGCTTAGCTTGATTTTTATACAGTGAGAAACTTGATTAGGTGGTTTTCTTGTTTTCTCCCCTCTGAGGGAGGGTTGGCGGAAGATAAATGGCCTGTAAACGGTACACAGAGTGGGAGAGAGGCAAAGTGTTTGAGCTTTCTTAAGCTGTTGAGAAGCTTAATATTTCCCTGTTGCTTATGAATGGAAATGAGTGATAGAGTATATTTGACTAAAGCACAGTCTGATTGAACAACATTGTTTTGATGTGTGAGAGGGGGAAAATAAAATTGAAGGGAATTGTCTGAAGTGTCAGTAAGTTTGCTTCCTTTCTGGCATACCTGAAACACAGAGTACTTCCTGATCACTGAAGTATTCCGTGCTGTTAGCATTGCTCCAAAATGTGCAAGCCTTGTGTGTGTCAGAGTAATGGTGCCTGCCAATCTGTCTTGGAAAATGAAGCCTCTAGGCTCTTAACTGTTACACCGTAGCCTATGTGATTTATTATCTGAAGTTACTGCTTGCTCATGCAAGGGAAGGAGCAAAGGTAGAAATCATGTTAGTAGTTCATGACAGTGTTGGTCGCTTCAGATAGATTAAGAATCTTTTCTTAGCCCTGTCATCTGGTTACTAAGGGGGGAGGGTTTGTTTGCCTTAGAGTTTTGAAATCAGTTACAGAAATTGATAGGTTTTCTATGAGAAACAGATGTCGATATATGCAAGTGCATGTCTTCATGATACTTGAAGTAAGAAACGTCTTCTGTATATTCTCAAAGTTCAGTTCTGCTTCCCTTCAGTGATTTGAATTTAGAGGGAGCATTCTGTTTGTGCATGCTTTCCCAAAACAGGAAGATCCTGTATTTATATCTAATAGAAAGTGTCACAAAACTGCTTTTACCCTGGATATTGGCATTGAATCTTACTTACTTACCAGACTTGTAAGTTTAAGCCTTGAGAGAGGGGTTGGATTTCCAGATGCAGTTTGGAGACAAGGGCTCTGAGAGGTTGTGGAGGCTCCTTCTCTGAAGACACTCAAAACCTGCCTGGATGCAGCCCTGTATAATGTGCTGTAGACAGTCCTGCTTTAGTGGGAGACTAGATGATCTCTAGAGATAACTTCCAACTCTGACAGTTAACGTGATTCTGTGACAGAGCCTTAAGCTTATAGGAAGTTGATTCCGGTCTCCAACTGTACAAACAGGCAGGAGAAGATACTGAAGCAGTTTCAATTAGCTTACAAAAGGCATAGAATCATTTAAGGTTGGAAGAGACCTTAATGACCTGATTCAAGCATATCCTGATGGATTTACATCTGTAACTCTGGCATGGATTGACTGCAGGTTATCTCCTAGTGATTTAGAATAAAATACCTTGTGCTATAACTTCCATGCATGCCTGGCTTTTCCCTTTAATTAGGCAAATTCTAGCTGGACTTGCTGATACCCCTGCATTAGCAAAATCTGTAATACAGCTGCAGTTTGTATTGGCAAGCACTTCGTTCCACTGTAACATTCCCAGCTTCCTACGTAAGAGTCTCCTTCTGCTCGTATAGAAGTGTCAGTTAGGATTGTGATTCTTTGAAGTATAATACCAGGAAGAATTTATAGCATAGACCTCACCTTTTTAAATCAAGCATTTAACTTGAATGTATAAGACGGGCACTGCTGAAAAACAGAGTAGGTTGAAGGGAACAGTTGATTTCTGCTTTGAAGTTACAGTCAGGATGGAATTAACAGCTGTATTTTCAGGAAGGGAGTCAGTTCTACAGGCTTGTTTGACTGAATTTGCATGTCAGGGCAGTAAGGAGGAAGGCCCTGCTGAATTTTGAGAAGCATTCATCAAATTTAGAAAAAAAATTACTGGAAAATAGTGCTGTGATTATTTTTTTCTCTCCCCGAAGCAAAGCACTGTTATTCACTATAAAAACTGACTTGACTGTCCTTATCTATTTTACAAATCAATATGGTAATATTTTACTTCTAGCTATGTACAGTGTTTTTTCATAGATGCCCAATTTCTGATGCTGCTAGTAATGTGAAACACAGTGGTTCCATGAGTTCTCGTTCTGGTTATACTGGGGGATGCTGGTGATACCTCGGTCTAAGAGGAAAGATCTAACACAAAGTTCTATCATTTATTTTACTAACACAAGCTTTTATCTCTTACAACTTAGGCTGGACACAGCAGGAATGACCTCAGGAGCAGTCAGAAAAGATCAACACTAAGCTGACATTTAGAGGCTGGAAGTGTGAATTGAAACTTGCTCAGTATTTTGATAGTGTTTGAGTTCCAACATATTGCAGTGATGTTTTCTATAGTTCACTATAGAAGATGCCATGTAGAGATCTTTGCTTCCGGAAAAAGTCTTGCTTAAAAAAGACAAACACTTTTATGAAAATATACTTTTATTATAATTTAAAATAATATTTTCACCATTTCTGAGCCATAGTAATTATCAAAGAACTAGATCTACAGGCACAAGGATCTTCATGGCTGTTTGCTATTGCAGGTGTTAGGTCCACTTGATATATTTGCATTTTCACCAGCTATTTTGAAATGAGAGCAAATGTAGACTGTACCTTCTTCAAACACTAATTACTTACTTGGACTTTTCATTTTAGAAAGCGACATTAATTCTTTCGCCTGTGTTTGCATTGAGAAGGTGAACCCTTACTTAAGGTTCACGAGCACCATCCAAGCGGAGGGAGAATGGTCAAACAGACAGAGGTCCGAGCTTCTGTGCTATTCATTGTCTTGGACGTGTTCTGGATTATTAATGGCAACACTTTAAAATATTCCCTGAGTGGAGAAAGACTTCAGTTTGAGTTGGCCCAATCTTGGAATTATTTGTACACTCATCATAATGATGCAGGAAAGTAAAATGCTCATTGGAATAAATGCATCATCAGGTGCTTAAACTGCAGCCTGTCCCTGCTTCAATCAAAGTGATCAGCTTTAAGTAGAATAAGAGAACTCTTAAGAATGCTGTGACCTTCTCTATGTTAAACAGCTGCAAAAACTTTGCATGTTCTTAGGATTTCTGGAGCCCGAACAGCTCAGTTTCTAGTATTTAACGTTCTCTATTAACAAAAGGATGTCTAATCAGCATTGTTCTAGATCCCCTTAACATAGGAAGGCTTTAGACTCAAACAGCATCTCTGATTTTTTGCACTTGTAGATTTACATTCATCTGTTTTAAACGAAAAGGGAAGCTTGCAGCATACCTGTAATATCCAACAATGACAGCTGAGCTTTGAACTTCTGAAATGAAGTTAACCCATCTACTGGAGTACCTACTAAAGCACCCTTTGGCTCCCAAGTTATGATGCTGCAATGAAGACATCCCCCACATCACAGAAATTATTGAGTCCTAACCATACCCTGGGATTTCATATGGCCTACCAGCAGTCCCACAGGAGTTCAGTGACACTTAGGTGGGCTGCTCCTACACTCCTAAGCACAAAGTATAATTTATCCTTCATTCCTTTTTACTTCAGGATACCTAGAGAGTACTTTGGAGAGCAGCATTTGAGTACTCTGAGATACCTTCACAGAGCCTGACCTTTTGTAGGGAATGTCCCCAACACTCAAAATCAGAGCTCTCCAGCTGAGTTCTCAGAGCTGAGACTTCATAAATCTATTTTTTTCTGACTCTTGCCCTTAAATTAATTTCACCATCGGAGATAGTAAACTTCATCATTGTACTTACATGGCTGCATTAAGCTACTGAGTACAATTCAGTCATTTCTAAAGCTGTTTCAGCTATTGCAAAGTCTAGATTTTCTCCAAATAAAATGTTCTAAATAATAAGACCTGCTGAAAAGCTTCTTGTGTGCATATCCCATAATCTTAAATTATAAAAACCAGGCTGGTGCAGGCATAGTAGAGTCTTACATTCTAGTCTTCTGAGCTGATGCTCCAAAGCTTTTACTTCATTTAAGTAAGGACAAAGTTTTCCATAAAAACAGCTACATCTATTAATAAATGAAATTAATGAGAACCTTTTTTTGTTTGCTGTGGAAATTGCAAGGTTTAAGTGCAGGAGGAGATGTACAGTTAGGCAAAATAATACATTAGCTAGCTGTTACTCCCCTTGTATTGCAGTAGTTCACAGAGTTTCACGTGTCAGCTTCTGGATGTCCATCTTGGAGAACTCAAGGTTCAAACTCAAGGTTCACATGCTTTATTCCAGCATGGATTTCAGGTTCTCATCTCGGTGATCCACTGCACTCATCTCCCGGGCAAGACTGAGAACTTTATTTACCTTTTAGGAAAATTGCATGAAAATTTGGGACACTGAAGAAGATGAAACTAGGCTTTTAGTGCAAGGGAAAGTGATGTTTCAGTTGACCACCCTAACTTGTCTCATTCTTTCTGTGCTGGTTATTTCATGTTTCAGTCATTTCATCTTCATATATTTCAACTAGAGGAAGTAGAAACATACACAGTAGTTTTAGAGCCGTTTCTGTATGCCCTTGAACAGCAACACACCATGCACGCATCCCTTAATTTTAATAGAGTTGTCATTGTAGTGATCAGTGAGTAAGAAGCAATCAGTTGTAGAACTGCAGAGTGGTCTGGGTTGGCGGTGAGCATAGACAGCTTCATCTAGATCAGGTTGCTCAGATCCACGTCCAGCCTTGAATGCCTCCAGGGCTGGGACCTCAGCCACCTCTCTGGGCAGCCTGTGCCAGTGTTTCAGCACTGTCGCTGTAATGTCTTTGTTATATGTAGCAACACAGAAAATACCTTCAGCTGCGTGATCTGGTTTGGATTCCTTTTTGCAGTGCATTGCACAGTACAGTCCTCGCTCATCCCTAGAGGACCTAGGCATTGTTGATGGAAGTAAATTGTGATTAACACCCTCTTGTCACTAGTGATAGCAATGAGCAGCTGTTGGGTCACAATCCAGTCTAGCCCCAGTACAGGCCATCGGCCTGGCCTGTGGGTCCCTGCAGTCAGTGAACCTAAACAAGTGCTGCGTCCCATTGGGATCCTGCCCTGGGAGTGTTTGCATTTTCTGTGCTCATTGTGGGTGCAATGTAAACTGTGTTAGCTGGTTAAAATAACCTCCACCACTCTAAATGTATTTTAGCAGAGTATAGGGCTTCAGACTCCAAACTGTGCAAACTACTGATCACTCAGCAATACTTTCTTCACTGTTCAGTCTAACAAAAGACACTTTGATGATTTTTTTCTAGAAGAGAAATTGTGATGCAACTGCTAACTTATTCACGAGACATTATGATCCCCGTATCTGACCTAAGGAATCAGGCACTAACTATTCACTGAAAGGCACTGCTTGATGTTTGTTTAAGTTTTAACAAGTTTTCCTACACAGATAACTCAGATTTTGTTTTGCTACATAGATCTTGCACCATAAAGTGGAATTTCCAACGTGGGGCACTTCCATATTGCTACAGATTCCTACTGAACAAAGGAAGTCGTGTAATTCTTCTGAAAATTCTAAAGTCTTTACGTCACTCTTTCCCTCAATTCCCTATTTAACTAAACATACCTTCTTCCCTGAGACCAACGTCTGGCAGGACTGCCTTGGGTATGCTTTAAGTTGAAATGTTTCCTATGAAAATGAAACCAGTTTGCTTTTCCAATTCCATGAATCTTCCCTGAGGAAAAAGATCGATTGTAAAAGTGGCTGAGGATGAGACAAGAAAGAGGCTCAAGTGTTAAGACACATTTGTGCTTGTTGAGATGGCAGTTCAGGAGCAATCCAGCCTGTACTATAGCATTGCTGAAGACTGAATTTGTCCTTTTTCAAGGATAATTATCTTCATGTTTAATATCATTTGCTAAATACTGAAAAAAATCATCCTTTTTGTATGTGCAGTTTGTACCTGTTGGTTGACTTCTGAGCTAGGACACTTCAACAGCAGATAAGACTGTGGAGTAATAGAAGAGTGAGCTCTTCAGGGTGTTAATCAGAATCAGGCTTCCTCTGAAATGTTTTTTCCCTCAGGTCTCGATAAGGTGATGGCTTCTGGAGGATGGAGATTCTCAGTATCATCTGAGTGCAGTACCGGATACCATGGCTGCTGTCAATCTTGCCACAAGCTAACACATGATTATGTTGTCTACTAAAGAGAAACGGGTTCACTGGGCCCATTGAACCTAGGCATAAGTCATCTTCCCGAGGTAGTTAGATGGTACATAGCCTTTCTGCCCTTTGGCTTCTGCTAGCCACCATTCTTTATTGCCGCTCAGGTCAGAAAACTGAAGTATCCTGACCTTCTGGTACTCCTGAAGACTGAGTTCCTGATCACTTCTTGCTTGAAATGCATAAACAGCATAGAAGGTCTGAAAAAGGAAAGCCACAAAAACCAAAATTGGACTTGAGAGATGTAGCCACATCTTACCCCAACAGCGGGTCTTAGCATGTACACAGAAAGTGCATCATAGCATACAAACGCAACCACATGGTCTGCAATTGGCGGGCAGACCACACTGCACAGGGAAAAAGTAAGAGGTTAAATTGAAAGATCTGGAGAATTCCATGTGCAGAGGAACAGACCAAGCTCCAAGAGCTCAGCATCTTACTTCACTAATAAGGTTTTCAGCTTGCCCCAAGTGCCTGTTTCTGTCTCACCAAGCAGCCTCAGGTTGGATGGAAAGTTTTCCAGCAAGGTTTCCTCAAGGAGAATCACCTGTTCCAAAGCTCGTGTACTCCAGTGTGGCACTACAGCCCCTTCTGTGCCTCGCTGGCCAGCATTGTCACAGATGTTTGTCAACACTACATGGAAAAGTCCCCCAAACAGAGCTTTTTTTGCGGACTCCTGCTCTGTAGAGCCTTGAGGCGTTGTACGTGGGGTGGGGTAACGCAAGAGCGTGTTTTCTGTGAGCTAAGATGGGACTGCAATTCATGGCTTAGCCGATTCTCTTTTCCTACCTAGTAGCTATCTAAGAAAGGTGCAGAAGAGAGGATGACAAATGCCCCTGTCATACTGACAGACCAGTGCCAGTCTTCTCTGCTGTAAAAGGAAACCATTTAAATTCTAATTCTAGATCTGAAGACTGGCACAGTGGGTATCGTACTTACATGCTGATCATCCATATCCTTAAGAGCATCAGTCCCTGTGCCATTAATTGCAGGGTTCTCACAGAATTGAAGAGATGAGCTGCTGTCATTCTTCTTATGCCCTGGACTTCTTGCCATGCTGTCAGAAGAAGGCCGTGAAGATACAAAGAGGCTGATGTTATCAAAATCGTCATCACCCAAGCTGTTTTCTGCTGCGTCCTTCTGTGCTTTGGCTGGATTGTAAGGCCTCAGGAAGGAGGAATACACGTACCCTTTAAGGACTAGACACCAGGATAAAAAGCGAGAATAAACAAAGAGCAAACTGCTGCTAAAACCCAACCGTTTTATGCAGCTGTCAGTACCGCAGCGGCAAACAGATGGGACCAGAATGAAAAGAAATCAATATCCCAAAGGAAAGCTGTTATTGGGATGTCTGCGCAGCGAACTTACTTCCTGTGTCAACAAGCCATCTGCTTGTACTTCCAAAGGGGTCCTGTTGCTCCACAACAGCCACCACTTCTCCTTCATGTAAATCAATATCAAATTCCTGCGTGACGTTGCACTTCCGCTTCGCTTGGTAGAGCAGCTCTGTGCTGTAGGTAGACAACAGCCTGGACCTGTGGTCTTCTGTCTGACGTGGAGATTCAAGCTGAAACGTGGGAGATTTATTCACTGGGAGTGATAATGAGGCCATTTCTAGAGCGACATAGATGCACAGAAACCAGGGGTGCTGCAGGTGGCAGCTGATCTTAAGTTTACACACAGGTCAAGGAGTTACTCACGCAGCTCTGTGTAACCAAATCTCTTGCATAAGCAGCAAGGACCTGTCCAACTGCTTTATTAACAGGTGAGAAATAAAGGGCAAGAAATACAGGAATTAAATGAAAGACCTTCTAGTCTGTCTCCTGCTCTCGAAGGGGTAGTGGTCTGTATGTGAACTGTCATTGCTTAATTGTTTTTCCGCAGCAGTGATCCCAGGTGATAGCACCACAAAAAGGCGCAATCAGCTGCGGAGTCCTAAGGTCACACAACAGCTTGCAAGGTAAGGTGTCTGCCAAAACATCTGTGGTACCCAAATGATCTGCTTTTTGTGTGGAATCTTCTCAGTAGGTAACAACAGCACAGTGCTACTAACGGCTGGAAGCTCGAGAGTTAGAGAAGAAGGAGGGAAGGAAGAGCTGCATGCACATCAGTGTGATCTTAGTGTACCACAGAAACACGAGCACATGAGCCCTTCCAATCCAGAAAGGAGTCCTACAGCTTCCTCAGCCTGGGTAAACCTGCACTCGAGGTTTTATTTTATTATAGCCTAGACAACTAAAAGCTCTGGAGATGTCTGATAAGGTTGGCAAGCAGGGGACACAGACTTCCTGGTGGATTTTATGGATCTTCTGCTGAGGGGGAGTGTGTGTGTGTGCATAGATTAAGATGCACTTAACATGTGAGACTATTTAACAAAACACGGTTTAGCAGTCGCTTGGTAGAGCTGAGTTAAGGTTTGGACTCAGGGATCTTAAATTTCGTATCCAAACCAAACAATTCTATGATTCTAAAAATAATCAAAGTTTACATATACAACCTTAGACTTAACGTCACCCTAAAGGTCTAAGGGTAATCACAAATAGTTTCAAGTCAATAATAGCACTAACGAAAGCAGTGAAACATCTTTAGAAGTTACTGGGACTTCAGTGAAGTCACTGGATGTAATGGAACTGGAACAAAATTGCTAGAAGTCAATGGAACAGCTTCATTCCGACAACCTGACACACAATCCTGGTGAAGAGTCCAAACCCACCTTTCTAGGTAGCATTAAATGGGATTTGCTTCATAAGTGATCAAGGGATGCTGTCTTAACATGGTTCTGGTGCAGGGTACTCACCGGAGGAGGAACAGGTTTCTTTTTCTCGAAGCTCAGTTTTCTCTCAATAAAGGTCACACTGCTGTTTTCCTTTACAAAGTTCAGCTTGTGAACCTGCTCCAACAAGTGATTCTGCACTTCACAGATGCTTGAGGATGACAGCTGCAAATACAAAGGTGGGTTAGATCTCATGAAAAAGATCGGTAAGGAGATTTGAGAGAGCAGATTTGGTTTAAGGGGCTGAATGCTATGAGTCGGGAAATCTCACAAGTTACCGTAATCTTCTGCAGAGTCTATGTGTGCTGGGAGTACCCTGGAGGAAACCTGTTTGCCCTCTACAACTACCTGAAGGGAGGTTGTAGAGAGGTGGGTGTTGGCCTCTTCTCCTTGG
The DNA here is from genome assembly GCA_013397515.1 of Upupa epops. Taxonomy (NCBI): domain Eukaryota; kingdom Metazoa; phylum Chordata; class Aves; order Bucerotiformes; family Upupidae; genus Upupa; species Upupa epops. The sequence continues at coordinate 190,937 of VZRI01013061.1, forward strand.
TGACTGTTGACAGAAGCAGGGGCAATGGTCTGAAGTTGAGGCAGGAGAGGTTTAGATTGGATCTTAGGAAGAAATTCTTTACAGAAAGAGTAGGGAGGCACTGGAACAGCCTTCCCAGGGAGGTGGTGGAGTCCCCATCCCTGGAGGTGTTAAAGAACCGTGTAGCCATGGTGCTTCACACCCTGCTTGAGTGGCAACACAAGCAGGAGGGGGTCAGTTTGTGTTTTTCGATCTCTCAGGTATTGAGGTTTTTTGTTGGTGTGGGGCTGGTTGGACTCAGTGATCTAGGAGGTCCTTTCCACCCAGGGTTATTCTGTGATTCTGTATTTAAGAGTGTGTAGAAGCAGTGCTTATGGATATGGTTTAGTTGAGGACTTGTCAGTGTCATGTAAATGGTTGGACTTGATCTTGAACACCTTTTCCAGCCTGGACAATTCTGTGTTTCTCTGAAAGTCCTTACTTCAAGAAACTTTCTAATGATTGCTATTGGATTTTAAAAACATCAATTAAATACTTTAAAAACATTATAAACAGTGATTAACAGCCTCGTACACCTCAGCAGCTATCAGAGTGTGCAATATGCTCGGAAGGCTTGAGTAGCTGTATTTTGGTTTAGCTGGGATGGAGCTGATCCTCCCTGCATGACAGCTCTCCTGGTGCTGTGTTGGTGGTGGTAGCTGGAGGGGTGTTGATTACAGCCCAGTGTTGTGGCTGGTGCTGAGCAGGGCTNGCTGCTGCTGAGCAGGGCTCGCACAGCACCAAGACTGGGCGGTTATTTTCTTACCATTGTCCCCAACAGCAGGCTGAAGGATGGGCTGGGCCAGCTATCCCAAAGTGACCAAAGGGTTTTCCATACCACATGACATCAGCCCAGAGGGGGTGGAATTAGCTGATAGTATTTTGTCCTCCAGCACAACCACTCTGTGTATCAGGGCTGTGCTTCCCACAACAGCAGCTACCCATCATCTGCTGATGGGAAGTAGAGAATAATCTCTATTATTTGCCTTTAATTTCATGTGCAGCTGTTGCTTCTGCTTTATTAAACTGCTGTTGCCTTTACTCTCCAGCCTCTGTTTGCATCCTTCTCTCCCCTGTCCATCCAAGAAGGAGGAGTGACAGAGAGGCTTCGGTGGCCTCCAGCCAGTAGTTGACCCTACAGCTATGTGTTTGTGTAACCAAATGCTGCCACCAGGTTAAAAATCATCAACTGAGCTGAAGCAGTGTCTGTGCATGGAGAAGGTGCTTTTGGCCTGTGCTTAACCCAAAAGGTAAAAGACAAAAAGGCAGGTAATGTTTTGGGCAGAGCCGCATGGAAAACAGTGCTGGATACAACAGCTTTCAGAACAAGAAATGCCCGACTCCTTCATGCAGAAAAGCCTTCCCTTTCCCAGAGCAGCTGTATTTTTTGATCCTGACCTTGCTTTTTTCAATTTCTCGGCTGCCCCTGACTACAAAGTACCCTATTCAAGTCTTGCTGGAAAGGAATTCTGCAGAACCGCCTCACTACAAAGTGTCTCCTATCTGGAGTCTTGCTCTGGTTCAGGTGAGTGCGCTTGGATGTGTGGACAGCATGGTTGCAGCTATGTCTCTCTCGAGGGGTTCCAGTCCTCTTGGCAAAGTACAACAAAACTGAAACTGTAGGGGTTTCACACAGATTCTGAATAATTTCCCACTTCAGTCTCCAGGCAATAATCACAGTGCCCACAAATGGTGTAGTAGGCTGGAGAATCTGATGCTGTTCTGTGTAACTCTCACATCTTTGGTGTTTTCAGCTACATAAGTGAAATGCCTTGAACTTAAAAATACAAATGTAAATAACCCTAGTCCTCACTGCCTAGAGATGTCTTCAGGAGCATGTTTGGATTTAAAACCAACTTGCTTTTCATAGAAATAATTTCATCGTGTGTCCTAAGCTGCTTCTCTTCTGCAGAAAGCTGAGCAATCTGTTCTAGTTTCTGTGACACTGCAGGCCTAGCAGCAACAGGAGTGTTCCAGCACTTCCTTCAATTCCTGCATTCTCTGGGCTGTTCGGGGTAGGTGCTAAGAAACAAGGTCAGGCTTGATGAGGCTCTGAGCAATCTGTTCTAGTTAGGGATGTCCCTGCTTGCTGCAGGGAGGTTGGATTAGATGACCTTTAGAATTCATTTCCAACCCAATACATTCTACAGTTCTACAAAACAAAGACTAAAAGGTGAGCAGCTGTCTCCTTTCTGCCTTCCTGCAGTGTTCTTGCCATTGCCATCATTGTTGCAGCTGGAAGAGCTGCAATAGCATCATTGAAGAAAAGCCCAGGCCTGACAAAACTCAAGCTCACAACTTAACCTTTACTGAGCTTTCAAGGGAAAAAACCAATCCCAACGCTGACTGAGCTTAGCAGAACAAACAAAATCAGTGTAGCTTGCAGGTATGTGTCCTACCTGTAAGCCAAATCATACAGAAAGGAAAAGAGAGACAAATCAAGGCAGAGGTATGTCTGTTCGTCTGTTTCTAATGCACTTACCGGAACAGGCACCACCACAGCAGAATTGGATTGCAGTGCTGCAAACATAATATCCCTGAGGAGGGTGATGAAGCAATGCAGGCAGTTCAACACAATTGTTTTGGCTGCTCTGTTGAACACCTGAAGTTCTTCCACTAACTGCGCATTTAAAGCCTCGTATTCCTTCTTTGCCAGGTCCAGCTCCTCTCCCGCTGACCTCTGCAGGTAACTGTTGTAGTCCAACAGCTTGTCGTAGCGCTTCTGGATGAGCTTCTGTGGGCCTGAGAAGAAGGCTTGTAGTGCTGAGAGAGGAGTCAAAACAAGCTTGTCCAGCTGAGCCATCTGGAAAGATAGAAACCAAACCAACTTAGTCTTTTATTCAAGCAGTCCTTCAGACCTAGCAACAGGCTAAGCTGGACGGCAGCCTAGCAAGCAACCTTAATTACTTTCCACAAAGCATCGCTGTCAGAGACAGCTGCAAGCAGGTCAGGCATGAGTCGTAGAATCATAGAGTCGTTCCGTTTGGAAAAGATCTTTAAGATCCTTGAGTCCAGCCTAACTGCACCAAGCTCACCAGCGAACCATGTCCGTGGTAAACACATCCTGAGTTAGAATCTCCNTACCAGGCTCACCAGCGAACACATCCTGAGTTAGAATCTCCTTCATAACACTGCAAAGGAGAAGTAACCAGCGTGCAGCCTAATGTCTATTGCTGTGGGTGGTCCCTTGGAGCCTGTAGTGCTGCAGCTCGTGTGTAACCACCCAGCAAAAAATGAGCAAAGGTTGGGGAAGTGGTCCAATACAATGGGGTTGCAGTAACGGGAAGGAACGTGCCAATAGGCAGTCTAGAGCCAGTGAGGTCTTGTGAAATGGCAATCTTGCGGTCTTGAATGCCATCAAAGCTATTCCCCACCCCCCTGGAGATGGCTGTAACTCAATTCCTGTTTAAGCGAACACAAACAATCACTTGATTTGATTAAATTATGTTATGCTTGTTGGGTTTAGTTCTAGTAATCAAGAAAATTAGACACCTGGTAAAACCTCAAATCTCTCTCAGACTTTCCCATTAGCCTCTAATTTCCTCAGGGGATTAATATTGCATGAAATACAATTTATTTTTGTAAATCACTCGTTCAAATACAGGTCAGGCTCGTAGTGAGTGAAACTCAGCATCAGGTTAGAGCTCTTCGATGCTCTGTGCGAATTAAGTTGTTGGGCTGAATGTGAGACTAAAAAAGCAGAACATCTACTCATCATGCAATGTCAGGGTAAAGTTTTCTTCAGAAGCCTTTTACACAGGATAGAGAATCCCTGTGGTCTTGTAAATGCAAGACACAGAAATAAACAGAGAAGTATGAGCCAGAAATGTGCTCTTGTGGCCAAGAGGGCCAACAGCATCCTGGGGGGGATCAGAAGTGGGGTGGCTAGCAAATCGAGAGAGGTCTTTCTCACCCTCTGCTCTGCACTAGTGAGACTGCATCTGGAGTGTTGTGTCCAGTTGTGGGCCACTCAGTTCCAGAAGGACACAGAGCTGCTGGAGGGTGTCCAGTGTAGAGCAACAAAGATGATGAAGGAAGTAGAACAGCTCCCTGATGAAGAAAGGCTGAGGGAGCTGGGTCTCTTGAGCTTGTAGAAAAAATATGTGAGGGGTGGGTGTCAGGAGGATGGAGCCAGGCTCTTCTCAAGGTCATCTGGTGATAGGACAAGGGGGCAATGAGTGCAAGCTGGGACAGAGGAGGTTCCATATCAATATCAGAAGGAACTTCTTCCCAGTGAGGGTACCAGAGCATTGGAACAGGCTGCCCAGGGGGGCTGTGGAGTCTCTTTCTCTGGAGATACTCCAGACCACCCTGGATGTGTCCCTGTGCGACTTGGTCTAGGTGATCCTGCTGTGGCAGGGGGGTTGGACTGGATGATCTTTCAATGTCCCTTCCAATCCCTAAGGATTCTATGATTCTATGAAGGACAGTAACCAACTTGCAAAGGTAATAAAAGTGAGATTTTTAAGAGATCTACAATTCCAGGAGCTAATAGACCATGAGTACAACAAAGACAATGCCAGTCACACTACAACTGCAAGTGATGGTAACAGAAGTGGGAAAACAAAGATCTGCTGCTCTGTCTGCTGCTCAGCTTGCCATTTCACACAGGGATTTATTTTAAATCCAGGAATTGAGCTTGAGGAGTTTTCTTTAGCTCTTCTAGGGAAGACACAGCACACTTACATGGGATTGTATATTATTTTTCAAGAAACTCAATCAAAACCCGCTTATCTTTTGCAGTGGATTCCTGAAGGGTTTCTTTCTGGTCCTAAGTCTTTCTCCCTGACACGTTTTCTCACCCACACACAGGGCTGTGCCACACTGTGTAAACTTACAAGGTCTTCACAGAGATTTGCAGCGTTGTTCCGTTTCTCCAAGCAGTCGGTGACTTCATTGTCTTTGTCTTGCAGGATTTCCTGAAGCCCAATTATATTCTGAGCAGCCAGATGTATAGAATCCTAAATGAGAAGATGGTAAGAAGATGAGCCTGTTGTGAGCCGTTGTAACATGCTCACTCATGCAGGTACTGCAATAGTATTGATGGAGTCAGAAGTAATTTCCATCTCTGACACTTGTGCAGTTTCCGGCCACTGTAGGGTTGTTTACTGTGCTCTTGTGGCCAAGAGGGCCAACAGCATCCTGGGGGGGATCAGAAGAGAGCTGGTTAGCAGATCGAGGGAGGTCTTTCTCCCCCTCTACTCCTCACTGGTGAGACTGCATCTGGAGTATTGTGTCCAGTTCTGGGCCCCTCAGTTCAAGAAGGACACAGAGCTGCTGGAGGGTGTCCAGCGTAGAGCAATGAAGATGATGAATGAAGTAGAGCACCTCCCTTATGAGGAGAAACTGAGGGAGCAGGGTCTCTTGAGATGGGAGAAAAGGAGACTGACGGGTGACCTCATTCATGTCTCTAAATATGTGAGGGGTGGGTGTCAGGAGGATAGATCCAGGCTCTTCTCAAGGTCATCTGGTGCCAGGACAAGGGGCAATGGGTGCCAGCTGGAACAGAGGAGATTCCATATCAATATCAGCAGGAACTTCTTCCCAGGGAGGCTAACGGAGCACTGGCACAGGCTGCCCCGGGGGTTGTGGAGTCTCCTTCTCTGGAGATGTTCCAGACCCTCTTGGCTGTGTTCCTGTGCGACTTGGGCTGGGTGATCCTGCTGTGGCAGGGGGATTGGACTGGATGATCTTTTCAGGTCCCTTCCCATCCCTGAGGATTCTGTGGTTCTACTGTGATAACATTTTCCTGTGTTTTGTCTGGTTTCTGTGAAAATTATCTGAGATCAAGATCTTTATGTTGAACTAAAATGATTATGGCCCATCACAATGTGTGTCCACTGGTTCCATAGAAATGTAAGAAAAAGCTTCTTTCCTGTAAGCACAACAGGGCCCTGAATAGGCTGCCGGGAGAGGTTGTGGAGTCTCCTTCTCTGGAGAGAAAAACCCACCTGGAAGTGTTTCTGTGTGATCTAATGTAGGTGATCCTTCTCTGGCAGAGGGGTTGGACTAGATGATCTTTCAAGGTCTTCTCTAGCCCTGAACATACTGTGATTCTTTGGAAGTTAGCTACTCCTTAGCAAGAAGCCAGAACAAGACCCATCCATGCTCGAAGGGCTCTTGGAGGTCTACGCAGGACTACAGTGGTGTGTTTCACTCACTGAATTTTAATTGTGATGAAGTGTGCCCCCTTTTGGATAAGGAACTGTCAACACCCTTCCAAGCAACAGCCACTGGGCTCACTGGCCTTTCCCAGTTTGCTGAGCCAAACAAGGTATGTCTGTGATAAGCTCTGGCCAGCTGGCTACTGATCTTACCTACCTCTCAAGCAACCTTTGTGTCCGCTTTGGACACACTGATGCTTCGATGGCCCTTATGCCATCTACAAAATGGGCAAGTTGTGTATGAGAGGGAAAAGTTGGCAAGTTAAAAGTCAGCCCACTTCTTCAGAAAGGAGGATGAAAACAAAGCTACAGCACTTGGGCACTCTGTGCGTCTAATATTAGCTCTCAGCACAACCTGCTGTTTTACCAAGAAAGGAGGAGGCTGAGGGGAGACCTGATCAATGCTTACAAATATCTAAAGGGTGAGTGGCAAGAGGATGGGGAGCTGCTTCTTGTTGACACATGTGGGCTGTGTGATTCCACAGCACCTCTGCAATGGCAGAGCACAGCGCAGCATTGGATGGCAGTGTCTGTGTGCCCCACAGCCAGCGGCAGGGTGCACGCCCCAGGCTGCAGCTGCTCAGGATGTGG
>VZRI01013062.1:8180-27581 GCA_013397515.1 Upupa epops
AAGTCATTAATGAATAGATTGAAGAGGACTGGTCCCAGTACTGATCCCTGGGGGACCCCACTAGATACACACCTCCAACTAGTCTCTGTCCCAATAACCACTACTCTCTGGCTTCTACCCTGCAGCCAGTTCACAATCCACCTCACTACCCTATCACGCAGTCCTCACTACCTCAGTTTGGCTGTAAGGATGCTATGTGAGACTGTGCCAAATGCCTTACTGAAGTCAAGATAGACCACATCCACTTCTCTGCCATCATCTATCCACCTGGTTATGCCCTCATAAAAGGTTAGCATGTTGGTCAAGCATGACTTCCCTTTGGTGAAGCCATACTGACTGTCCCTAATGACCCTCTTGTCCCTGATGTGCCTAGAGATAGCATTCAGGACAAGTTGTTCCATCCTCTTTCCTGCAGTGGAAGTGAGGCTGATTGGTCTATAGTTACCTGGGTCCTCCTTCTTTCCCTTTTTGAAGATTGAAGTGACATTTGCTAATCATCAGTCCCTAGGCACCTCTCCTGATCCCCGTGACTTAGAGAAGATGATAGAGAGTGGCTCAGCAATGACATCCACCATCTCCCTTAGCACATGTGGATGCATGCCATCAGGACCTATGGATTTATGTACATCCAATTTGCTCAGCTTGTCCTTAACCCAGTCCTCATCAACCACAGCAGGCTTCTCTTTTGCCTCAACTTTCTCTGGAGTCTCCTCTCAGTCTGGGGTTTGATATCAGGGCAATGATAAATGAAAGAAATATACTCAGCTTTAACTGTAATCTTCTCAAGTTTGACATGAAAAATTTGTATTCATTCAATCCACGTGTTTCAAGCCTAATTTTAATACCTGAAAAGCTGGCATCTAATTGTAAGCTACTAATCTGAAGTGCTTTTTCAGTCAGTGAATTAAACCAGGCACTTCTTCAATAGATTTATTCTGATTTATTTTAGTTTTTTGTATTAAAGAGGAGACAAAATTCATTCTTATAAGTATTTTTTATTTTTTAGTAACTGGGTTTTTTATTTTTTTAAATAAGGACATTTAATGTGAGTTATATAGAAATAAAATGTTCTTCTTTACATTGTAGTGACAGAGTAATACCATAAATACCAGGTATATTTTCACTGTGTTTCAAGCTGACAGAAAGATCTCTCTTAAAAAGGCTATTTCAACTACCGTGACAAGAAGCTTTTGAGATTCACTTTGTCATTTCATGGTTTGTAACTTTGACATTTTTTGTTTCCTCTATGTACACATTTCTTCTTCAAACAAATGTTTTGTGCTGATATTTTCACTGTAATACATATAATTCTAGCAAAAGAGTATGCTTTAATTTGTTAATTATTTGCAAGGTACCTTTTCCAAAAAAAGAAACATGAACAACTTTTTGAGTTGGAGCTGGAACAATTTTCCATGTTCTTTAGAGTGAATACCTAGACAATGAGTAAGACCTTTGTTTGTTCTATAACTTTTGTAATGTAATGTGTTTTGATTGGTTGACCATCTTCTCATCCCCGGAGATTGTAAGAGCTATAGAAGCAGAGTACATGAGCACCCATTAAAGCAAAGAACACTGCAAAGGTCAGTGTTTGTTGAATTGAAAATCTCATTCTTGTAGCAATGGGTATGGCTGGAGGAAAAACTGTACATGTAACAAAACTTGAAAAAATCCAGTCCTCATGAGGTCTAGTTAGCATCATTCAAACAAAACAAATAGAAATGCTACTGACTTAAGAGGTATTTTACGTTGTTTCCTAAGAAAGTCTTATCTGTATTTACATGGAATGAATTTACATTCTAATAACAAATCAAAAACACAAAGTGAATAGTTGCAGAAAGATTTCTTACAAATATAGGACATCAGAAGTCATAATTGAGTGAGAAATGCTTTTATATATTTGGCTAAACAATATTGCTTTTCTATAACATTTCTGAATAGTCATATGTTAATGTACATGATTTTATGCTTTCTCTTATCAGAAGATTATAGCATGTATGTAAAAGAAATCAAATAGCTCATTTGCCTGCATTTTTCAGTTATTTTTAATTTTCAGTAGCTATAGGTATATTTCTGAATAGTAGAATCTGATTCATGATTCTTCTAGAATTCTGCTAGAATCATGAATCAATAGATCTTTCTAGACTCAGTGTTGACTTCTCATGTGGTTCTGAAGGACCAATTATTTTTTTGAATTCTATGCATGCTTCAGCTCCACACAAAGGCAGACAGAATCCACCCCTACATATTTTTAATTGGCAATAAATTGACAGAGTTTCAATTGAAATTATGGCTATGAGTGGCTTAGGTTTTATATGAAATATAATGAAGTTTATTTATAAGAAGTATAGCAGTATTTCATATGTGTGTGTTCTGTTCTGGTCTAAAGCCAAGGAACATTTAAACATATGTGCAAAATAATTAGAACAGTTCAAAATCTGTCACTTTAGAACCATATTTACAATTGGATTAAACTGACCATTTGTTTCTGTCCTACAGCAATACCTTGCATGACGCTGTTAGAACAGCTGTAGCAACACTTTTTTACATGCCAGGGTTCTAATGAGGCATTAGTTTTCAGAAAACATTTTAGTACCTTTTCAAAATAGAAGATGGATTGAGAAAAAGCCAGACATTTTTAAATAGTAAGCTATCAAATAAAAGTGCATATACCAAATTTTAAAACATGTGATTGATTTTGCAATGAATAAATAAAGAAATTGTCTTTTTACACTTCTGAGCTACTCTCAGCACCATTAGACAGCTTTGCAATAAATGCTTATTTGTCAAGACCAAATATAAGCTCAAATCATGCAGAAAAATTGAAAATATGAGCATTACTGAATCTCACCAAGTCTTCAATGACAAAAAAATCAAGTACAAATCTGAAAATGTATCTTGTTGTGACCTTAGTGTGGACAGTAATATCATTAATAGACCACTGATGGTCTGCACATGATGGGATGATATCATGTGTCACAGCCCAGACCTCTGATACTCCAAGTCAGCTTTTAGAAGCAGTAATGCAATCCCATGTAGTCACCATTAAATATTTGTAGAAGATTTTCCAGAAAATAAAAGCTACAGGACAATTTCCCCTACAGGTAACCCACTGATTTTGGTTTTGCATTAATTGCCATGCTAACAGATTGCTGATGATTTCTGAAATTCAGAAGCTGTGCAGAAAGAGATGGGGATTCCTAGCAAACTTTTACCCAACAAAGGAGAGAAAAAGCGTTTTCAAATAGCACTGTGTACACCAGCATTTTCAGAAGTAGTAACTAGGTACAGATTATTGCTACTCCTTCCTGTTCAGTATTGTAGAAGTGTTGTAGCAATCAGTGAAGATGTGTTTATTAAACTCCTCTGGCCTAAACCTTGCTGCTAAGTGTTTAACTGAAACTTAATAGATTCTTTTAAATATTAGAGGAAGTTTGCAACATAAGAAGCTATGTAACAACTTTCAAACTGGAAGAAAAACATTGATAAGTTTAAAGAATCCCTTTTATCCCAAGTGAGTGTGAAAGAAAGCAGGGTACATTTTCAGCAGTACAGACTTGTCCAGAGAGCAAGGTGTTCTGAAGCAACCTAGCCTTAGGCTATAGCTTTCACTTGCTGCCAAAAGCTGTGTGTCAGATCACTCTCCCACTGCTAACATTAAGGGTTTTGAAGGGTTGTTACAGGGCATCCATGTCCATTTCTAATGATTAAGAGTGCTGAGTGGAAACAGATTGGTTTAAACTCATTGTTTTCTCTGGGGTTAAAGTATAAAGGCTAGGAAATTATTTACCTATTAAACACGTAGCCATGCTATGTAATCACAGTGCATTTTATAGAAAATGGTCAGTAGTGGAAATCCTAAAAAAAATCACATCAACAGTACCCAAGGCAGTGTCCCTCAAACTGAATTTAGGTAACATTGCTGTGAGCCCATATGTTCCTTCACAAACATGCATTTTTGTGCTCCAAACAGCAAGTCTGTTTTGTGAGTGGTGACACAAGGAGCTCATATAAAGAGAAACACTTCCATTTCTGGAAATCTTTTTACCCCACGATCTAACAAAGATGTCTTATGTTTCTGTGCATCTTACAAATGGCATTGGCCATGACCACTGAGACACTCTGGGGTGGACAACCAGAATATTGTATTTAAACCTCTGTCCAAAAAAAAAAAAAAGTGAGACTCCTATAGGATCTGCTGCTGTCTTCTTAGGCTTTTGCAGATACTGTACACTGTTTTCTTGGTGTGTCTATGTCCTTTCCATCCTTCAAAACATAAATCAGGGGGCTCTCAATTAAGAATTATGCTCTCAATTAAGTTCTTCAACTGCAATACAAATTCTATATTAAAAACAGTAACAAAAAGCCAACGACATCCTGGCTTTTATCAGGAATAGTGTGGCCAGCAGGACTAGGGATGTAATTCTTCCCCTGTAGGCACAGGTGAGGTCTCACCTTGATAACTCTGCAGTTCTGGGCCCCTCACTTCAGGAAAGATATTGAGGTACTAGAGCAGGTCCAGAGTTGAGCAACAAGGCTGGAGAATGGACTGAAGGGAAAGTCTGATGAGGAGAGCCTGAGGGAGCTGGGGTTGTTTAGTAAACAGCCTGGAGAAGAGGAGACTCAGGCAGAGGACCTTATCACTCTCTATAACTACCTGAAGGAAAGTTACGGACAGGTGCGGGACAGGCTGTTCTCCCAGGCAACTAGTCATAGGACAAGAGGGCGTGGCCTGAAGCTGCACCAGGGGAGGGTTAGGTTGGATGTTAGGGAGCACTTTCTCATGAAAGGGTGATCAGACCTTGGAATGGACTGCCCAGGGCAGTAGTGTAGTCCCCATACCTGGAGATGTTTAAGGACAGACTGGCTGTGGCCCTTAGTGCCATGTTCTGGCTAATGTGGTGATGGTAGGTCCTGGTCTGGGCTGGATGAGCTCTGAGGGCTTTTCCAGCCTCAATCATTCTGTGATTCTGTATACTGCAAGTCAGGAACACTTGGGAATCTTTTCTGACATTTTGTTTAGCAACAAATTCTCTGTTTCAGATTACATTACAAGCTAGATATTTTTATTTTTTTAAAGTCTACATAGTATTTCATCATTTATTTCAGTATTTCCAACAAATATAAATAATTTTATTACATTGAATTCTATGCTTGAAAATCAATAATTAAATTCACTAAATATTTAATTTCAAATACAAGAAGTCAGTTTATTCAGTATGACTACTGAAGAATATTGGAAAATAGTTTAAAAGTCCTAATATCTTTAAGATTAAATTAGGAAGGGACCAATCAAAGTAGTTGAAATTAGTAAATTAGAAATAAGGGTAATTTTAAATATATAAGGAATAGGTTCTCAAAAACAGTGATATTCATTTTTACCTTCCTGTTTGTAGGGCTGAACCATCATTTTGAATATTGTTGGTACAATATGAAATTGTAGGTGATATAGGCAGACTTTTAGAATGTTAAGCTACAAAGTACTGTAGCTTTCCCTATAGAAACTTTCATCTCAAATAACCTGCTCTTTACTATCACTGTCCTGCCTGAATTTGCTTTTAATGTTTAGAAATTTTTGAGTTTACATTTTTCTAGTCTTTCTACTAATTTCTGTAGGTAGTTAAAAAAATTTACAAAATTGGTTGAACTTGGATGGAAATGCACAAGGAAGTTACAATCAATCATATCTTTGTAACAGAATATATGTGCAAAGGCAAACCTTATGTTCATAATCATTTAAGCTTGCAGGTTCACAAAGCATGACAATCACTGTGATAGGTTTCATCTAACAAAAGAAGTACAAAAAGAGAAACTGTGATTTTTGTTCCATCAAAAAATTCCTGGAATGCACTGTTTTCTGTGGTGAAAAAGAAGAAGCAGAAAATACCATCTTTTTCCCAAAAAACACACAATGTGAATTACAATTTCTGCCTGGAATAAAAAGACAACAGCTGCCACACTGGTGTGACCATTCATACTAACACAGATTAACATACTCAGACTGAAAATACTAATGAAACACATTGCAACCTCTTCTCCTATGATAGAGTGTGTCAACTTTCTCGTCAAGTTAAAAAATTTACATATAACAAGGAGATTTAGAAAAGAAACATTAAAAAAAAAAAAAAGGTGTGATGGTTATGGGAATTAATGAGAGAATGTTAAAATTCTCAAATTATATAAAAGAACACGACTTTGGAACACCTCACAGGCAATTCAGAGGCACAAAGAAAATTCAAATAACCCCATAGTTTTTACAGGTGAAAACATTAAGCTATCTCCAACAGTGAGTTGCAGTAGTTTTATAGTTCAAGTTTCACCATTTCTAAAGCTCTCACTGAAGTTTAAATTATGACTAAGGTAATTTACCTCCCAATATGGCATTAAATTTAGCAGTTCTTAATGATCACATATAATCCATTTAATTCTGGTGAACAGCAGCAGCACATGTGAAAATTGATGGAAGACTGATATAATTATACGCTACCAATAACCAGATTATTTTAAGAGGCTGTCAAAAAGATTTAAAACTGAAAGATTTTCTAAAGCCGTTGTGGAATAGTATTTAATAGGGTTCTTCCTTAGTTCAAAGAAAGTGGGGTGTGTTTTTTTTCCCTATTCTTAGTTCAATTATAGATTAGAATAATTATAAAGATAGATAAATCATATTAAATAGCAAAATAATATTAATCAATAAAACATAGAATGGCTTGGGTTGGAAGGGACTGTTAAGGTCATCTAATCCAAACCCCCCAGTCCCTTCATCCTCCAACCTTGATCCAGGTGTGGGACATGGCACTGAGCCTTGTTGAACTTATGAGGTTCACATGAGTCTGCTTCTTGAGCTTCTCCAGTCCCCTTTGAATAGCATCCTCTATATAGCATCCTCTATATAACATCCTCTATATAGGCATGTCAGCTGCCCCACTCAGCTCGATGGCATCTGCAATTTTGGTGAGAGAGCACTCAATTCCACTCAATTGCTGTAGGATACTAAGCAGAACTGGGCCCAGTAGAAACCCTAAAGGAACAAATATTGTCACTGATTACATTCCAGACCTTTAAGCTGTTGACCACTATCCCTTAGATGTGGCCATTCAAACAATTCCTCATCCATTGAGCAGTCTACCCATCAAGCCCATATCTCTCCAATTTACAGAGAGGATGTTGTGGAAGCATGTCCAAGGCTTTATGGAAGTTCTGATAGATGACATTCATAACTCTTTCCCTGTCCACCAATGAAGTAGTCACTTCATTGTTGAAGACCACCAGGTTGATCAAGCAACATTTCCCCTTGGCTAAGTCATGCTGGTTGACTGCAGTCACTCGCTGTCCTCCATATGCCTTTGGCTATCTTTTAGAAGGACCTGTGCCACAATCTACCTAGGCATAGAGGTGCAGCTGACAAGTGTAGCTAAAAAGGCCCTCTTTTCTGCTCTTTTTCTTCAGTCACTAGGGACTTCATCTGACTACCAGGACTTTTCAAATATCATGGAGAGTAACTTGGTAAATGCATCTGCCAAATTCCTTAGGACACTGTGATGCATCTCTTCAGTCACAACAACTGATGTATGTTTAGGTTTCTTAGGTGGTCATTAACCTGACCTTATTTTACAAACGGGTGGATTTTGCCCCTTGATCTCTGTCTTCCAGCCCACCTGCTGGAGAAGTGTGAGGAGAGAGGTTGCCAGTGAAGACTAAAGCAAGTTGTTGAGTACATCAGCATTTTCCTTGCCTCTTGTTGCCAGCTTTCCAGTTGTGCTCATCAAAGGGGGCACAATTTTCTTCAGCTTCTTTTTTTGACTGGCATACCCATTGAAGTATTGAGGTTTGAGTATGGTGGGGTTTTGATAATAAAGAAGGGGACTGCTACTGTGTCCCTTGTAAGAAGTTTCACTAAAGCTTCCCTCACATTTTGTTGTACCCAATACTGGCTCAGACTGGACCAATCAGTGTCTTTGCAAACAAACATATTTAAGAGGGGAATACATCACTGAAGTGATACATCTGAACTTGACTTGCTCAGATGTCAAGAAATATTAAGTTCAAACAGGCATCAGATGTACCCAGTGTAAGAATAATATACTGTTATTCCAATTTTCTAATATTTAATACTTACACTGCAACATTTACTGGCACTTATAAGCACTTGAAAATCAATTTTTTAAGACAGCAGTGCACATTTCATCAACTATTGTTCCTTTCTTTCCTGATATCAAATCCAGATACTTGCTCCTCAATGAAGGTACCTTATTTTCAGTTATTCATGAATGCTAACAAAATCTATTTTGGTTTCATTTTAGCAAACTCCTGGGAAAAAAAGTGTAACAGTTACAGTATCTTCTAAATCTTCAAAAACAAACACCTGCCATACTGATATTAATGATACAATGGTAAATTAATGCAATAGTTGGGAAAAAAACCAAACCAATAAACAAACGAAATCCACGACAACTCAGCTGAACCAGTTACTTAGGAGCTGAAGGATAAAAAAAAAATTTTTGGGAAATGTAATTTCAAATTTAGGTGGTCAAGTATCCATTATGCTCAGCTCAGCCTTTATGCTTAAAGGCATCTGTTGGAGATGACAACACAGACCCCAAAGTGAATGCAGAAGAAACAGGTGGTTTGACTCTGCTATACCTGTTTTCTAGGATAACTTCCTCATTCTACTGTAACAGCTCACAGAGAAAAGATAGCTATCTTGAAGAAAAACTGAATGTGTGAAGTACATGAAGATTTAACCAGACTTAGTATCCAGTAGAGTCATGAGGTGGATTTCGCTTCAAGTCTCTCTCTGAGAAAAACCTCAGCCTATTTGACTTAGTGCAGCAGACAGGTATGAATATGGAAATACAGAGACAAGTTGTTAGTATCTTGAATTTTATTCATGCTATACCCACTTGCTTAAAGAATTAAAAAATAAGAATAGATGATAGATAGTTAGGCAAAATTCCTTTTTAAATGAGGAAATAAATTCCATAGTATTATGAACATGAATAAATACTGAGTTGGTTATCAGAAGGATTTTGAAACTGACATTTCACTATAACTAAAAATATCTGTGTAGCTGTATAATTATGACACAGATGTAAGGAATGAAACTGGACACTGGAACTAGAATTGAAATACATTTATTAATACATTAGAAATATGTTTTATCCTTCTGTTACTCAGACTTGTTGATTTAGAGCTTTTAGATTAAATATCATAGAACAATTATTTAAATCACCAGTTATCAGTTACTCTAGAGCAAATATAACTGAGGACCTAATTCTCTACATTTGCAAATGCTTTACAAGTTACTGTGATGTAAATTCAGCTCCTCAGATGACACCAAAGAACAGAAGCAAAGAAAGATACCAGTATTCTTTAAGAATTTAGATGCTTCAAGGTTTAGACATAGATTACTGTAATGGAATCAGAGAAGTATAGAATGATCAAAGTTGGAAATGGCAACAGTGATCCAGTTCCAAACTCTCTGCCATGGTCAAAGACAAGTTCCACCAGACTTGGTTGCTCAGAGGTTCATACAACTGCTTTAAACACTACCAGGGAGGGGGCATCCATAACCTCCCTAGGTGGTTGCCCAGATTCCAGTGCCTCACCACTCTCAAAGGGCAGAATTTCTTTCTAACTTCTAATCTAAATCTATTCTCTTTTAGCTTGAAAACTTTCCACCTTGTCCTATTGCTAGAGACCCTCTTTAAAAAATCCCTCTCCAGATTTTCTGTTGGCCCTCTTCAAATACTAGAAGGTCATACTGAGATCCTCCTGAAACCATCCCTGTTCCAGTTTGAAACATTCCAATTCCCTCATCACCATCTTCTGAACTTGCTCAAGAATTTCCCTGTCTTTCTTATGTTGGGGACTCCAGAACTGGACACAGTACTCCAGGTGGGGTTTAGTAAGAGAAGGCCAGAGTGGGAGGATCACCTTCTTGGACCTGCTGGCCACGCTTCTGTAGATACAGTCCAGGATCCGTTTGGCCTTCTGGGTTGCACTTGTACATCGCTGGCACATATTTTAGTATGTGATCTGAAAATAAATATGGATATTATCACTGGGAATATTTATATATGCCATAAAAGTTAGTGAAATGAAACCAGATGAAGAGAACACAGCCTAACAAGTCTCTCTGGATAACGTGGTGATGCACTGAAAGAGCATTTGCTCTGTAGGCCATATGTACTATTGTAAATCTAGAAATAAGGAGTACAAACCATAACTATTCAATGAATGAATGATACAGTTTAGTGAGTTTATTGGCCTGTGGCCTATCTGCAGAATAAGATGTTGCATTAACGTAGCACTAAATCATGATGTATTACAGGCTGGAACAGCACAACTAAATAAAAGAAAGTCATATAATGCTAGAATCAACTAACTGTTACCCACTACTGATCTTACAGACAGGTGGGGAGGAAGCTGCATTCCATAGCTTGAGGGGAAGGAAGACACCAAGGCCTTGGGACATCTGATGAGGGAGTCTTCGGTCAAATTATTTCCTCTTCTTTCATTTTCAGGTGAAAACATGGTTGGGATAGAATGATGGAGTCCATAAAAGCCTGGCTATGAGACTGGTGCTATGTCAGGGTTTGTATTCTTTGATAATGGCTGGTTTGATCAGATACCAGACCTGGCAGATAGGCAAGGGAAAGGTTTATCTCAGAAGGACAAAAGTGTTCTGGGACAGGAATTATCAGGGCTCATTCAGAGGGCTTTAAAGTAGACTAGAATGAGGGTAGGGTTGTTGCTGGGTGTGCACCAGCGGGGCAGCACTCCAGTATTGACAAAGATGGTGGTACATGGGACAATAATAGTCCAGAGCTCACTAACAGGTTAATAACTGCAGAAATGTCAGAAAAACTAGAATTGAAGAGAGAAGGGAATGAAACCTGGCTCAGCAGCGACAAGCCCAGGGGTAAAGGACAAGGATGGGGATGAAATTGGTAGCCGAGATCAAGTACATCTATACTAATACATGTATCAGGGAAAACAGGCAGGATGAGCTGGAGACCATTGTGCAGCGTGACAGCGAGGATGTGGTTGCCATCACAGAAACGTAGTGGGATGACTGTCATGACTGGAATGTTGTGATGATTGGAGGTCAGCTCTTCAGAAGGGATAGACAAGGAAGGGGAGGTAGGAGTATAGCCCTGTATGTTAGGGAGTTTTTTGAGTGATAGAAATTGATTCCAATGACAATAAATTTGAGTGCTTATGGGTGAGGATGAAAGGGAAGGCAAATAAGGAAGATACTGTTCTGGGAGTCTGCTGTAGACCACCCAGTCAAGACGAGCAGGCAGATGAAATGTTTTAGAAACAGCTGTCTGAAGTCTCACGATCTCCAGCCCTTGTTCTGGATGGGAACTTCAACCTACCAAACATCTGCTGGAAATCTAAAATAGCAGAGAGCAGACAGGATAGGAGGTTTATGGAGTGTATGGAAGAAAACTTCCTGACAAAACTGGTGGATGAGCCTACCAGGGAAGGTGCTTTGCTTGACCTTCTGTTCACAGAGAAGGACTAGTGGGAGATGTGGTGGCTGGAAGCCATCTTTGGCTTAGTGACCATGAGCTGATTGAGTTCTCAATTCTTAGTGATATAAAGAGGGCGGTTAGCAGAATCTTCACCTTGTATTTCTGGAGGGCAGATTTTGATCTCTTCTGAACAATAGTTGAGGAAGTCTCTTGGGAGAGAGCCCTGAAGGGCAAAGGAGTCCAGAAAGTTTGGATACTTTTCAAGGAGGATATCTAAAGGCTCAGAAGAAGGCTATTCCCATCTCTTGTAAGATTAAATTGCAGGGAAAATAGCCAGCCTGGTTGAAAAAGAAGATCTTGATGGGACTGGGGAAGAAAAGGAGGGTTTACCACCTTTGGAAGAAGGACCAGTCAACCTGGGAGGAGTATAGTGAACTTGTCAAGTTATACAGAGAGAAAATGAGGAAGGCAAAAGCCGAAACTCAACTTGACCACTGAGATAAGGGACAATAAAAAAAGTTTCTACAGGTCCATCACTATCAAAAAAAGAACAAGGGACAATCTCTATCTGTTACTGGATGTGGTAGGAAGCACTGCAACCAGTGATGAAGTAAAATCTGAGATACTTAATGTTGTCTTTACCTCTGTCTTCAATGGAAGGATGAAGTCTTCCCTGGATGTTCAGCCTCCTGAGCTTGAAGATAAGGTTGGTGAACAGGACAAATCCTACACAATCCAGGAATAATTAGATAATGATCTGCTTCTGCACCTAGACACTCATTAATCTCTTGAGTCTGGATGGCATTCACCTAAGAGTGCTTAAGAGTACTTAGGAAGCTGGCAGGAGAGCTCACCAAGGCCCTGTCCATCATTTTTCAACAGTCCAGGTCAACCGGGGAAGTCCCAGATGACTAGAAGGTCGATGAGGTGACACCCATCTACAGGAAGGTATAGGAGGAGGATCTGAGGAACTACAAGCCTGTCAGCCTGACTTTGTTAGCAGGAAAGATCATGGAAAGAATTGTGTTGAGTGAGCTCTCACGGCAATTGCAGGGTGGCCAAGGGATTAGGGCCAGCCAGCACGGGTTTATGAAAGAGAGATCTTGCTTAACCAAACCGATCTCTTTGTACGACCATGTCACTCACCTTTTGGATGGGGAGAAGGCTGTGGATGTTATCTACTTGGACTTTAGGAAGGCTTTGGCACAGTCTCCCACAACATTCTTCTGGAGAAATATGTGAATCGTGGTAGAGATAAATGTACACTTCACTGGGTTAAAAACTGGAAAAACTGGCTGGCTGGCCATTCCCAGAGAGCTGGGATTCATTCAGGGCTCAGTGTGGGGGTCAGTCCTGTTTAAGATCTTTATTGATGACCTGGACGTGAGGATTGAGGGCTCCCTCAGTCAGTTTGCAGGCAACACCAAATGGTGTGGGAGTGCTGATCTGCTCGAGGGCGGAAAGGCTCTGCAGAGGGACTGGNTGGTCAGCAGGAGAAGGGAAGTTCTTGTGCCCTTTTACTCTGGCCTTGTGAGGCCTCATCTCTAGTACTGTGTTCAGTTCTGGCCCCCTCATTCTAGAAAGACATGGAGATATTGGAATGTGTCCATAGGAGAGCCACCAAGCTTCTGAGATATTCAGAAAATCAGTCATATGAGGAGAGGCTGAGGGAGGTGGGCATGTTTAGTTTGGAGAAGTGGAGGCTGAGGAGTGACTTCATTGCCTTCTACAACTACATGAAGGGAAGTAATAGAGAAGTGGGTGTTGGCCTCTTCTCCTNAGAAGTGGATGTTGGCCTCTTCTCCTTGGTGACTGATGACAGAACCAGCGCAATGGTCTGAAGTTGAGACAGGGGAGGTTTAGATTAGTTATGAGGAAGAAATTCTTTCCAGAAAGAGTGGTTGGGCACTGTAATGGCCTTCCCAGGGATGTGGTGGAGTCTCCATCCCTGGAGTTTTTGGAGAATCATACAGCCATGGTGCTTCACACCCTGCTAGAGTGGCAGTATGGAGGGGGTCAGTTTGCGTTTTATCATAGACCAGGTATTTAGTTTTTTGTTGTTGCAGGGATGGTTGGACTTGCTGATATAGGAGGTCCTTTTCAACCAGGATTATGCTGTGATTCTGTCATATAAACCACACTTTTATGATGCTGTTTTTTGGTATTTGGAATCATCTTACTTGCCATATATTTTTTCTTTGCTTTATCTTGTGTGTTATTGTCCACCTGTAACAATGAAACTTCCATCTAATTGATGCTTACCTGTGTAAACTACCTTGCAGACAGTCATAGAGCCTGTGCAAAGACCTTGTATCTGTGGGGTTTTTGTCATGAAGTTTTTTTACGAGCTGCTTTGGTAGCAAGGCATTTAGCTATCCACAAATATTTGTAAGAAATCTTACACATCCCAATAATAAAATACAAAGTAATATTACAAAATTTGGGCCTGTGGTGCCATCTAATCTTGTTAAACCACTGTCACATTCACCATTGTATTTTGTTAATTCAGTGGTTTAGACCAATAAATTATGTTGTTGCTTCTCTCTTACAAATGAAGTGTATAGTTCCATCCACACACATGGCTCATTTCATGACTATTTAAGAATGCTTATATTCACACTGTGTTTGTCTCCTCTCCTGATAGTGGGCTGTTCTTTATTGCTGAGATGACTATATTGCCTGGTCTTTGTTCTCTTTCTCATTCATCTCAGAGAAACACAAGGATTCATCCTTTATTCCTTGAGTGGGTGCAGAGTCTCTGGATTTAGGATTGTGCTATCTTTGGAAATCAACCCAGTGTTCATTGCTTTTAATCAACATTATAAGCATTTCATCCATCACAATACCAATTTTATTAACTTCCTTTTCATGGTAATTCCTTTTTGGTTTCTGAAAGAATTCCTTATTGGAAGCAGCAGTTACTCTTTACTTTAAAGAGTGACTTATAAGAAGTCTTTCCTAACAAAAGAAATGCTTAAAGTTACTGTTTTATTGTATATACATAGGTATTATATATGCCATCTTTTATGGATGGCATAATGGTCAACAAACAGGATGCCCTTATATGGCAGAAACACTATATTTACCATGATGGGATGACATGTAACAGAAACACTTTTGGATGACTACAAATTCTTCAGAAGGCATAGCCAAAGAAGGAGGGGTGGTGGAGTGGCCCTGTATGTTAGGGAGAGTTAACTGGATGATGGTGATGGTAGGGTTGGGTATTTATGGGTCAGGTTCAGAGGGAAGACCAATAAGACAGTTATGCAGATAGTCTGTTACAGACTGCCCAACTAGTATGAAGACACACATGAAATACTCAGTAAGCACCTGGGAGATGTCTCGTAATCAGTACTGTTTTTTCTCATGAGGGGACTTCAAGTTGCCAGATATCTGCTGGGATTAAAACACAGCAGAGAGGAAATGATCCTTGAGTTTGCTGGAGTGTATACAAGTTCCTGACACAGTTCAGACAGCATAGTCTCACTGTTAGACCTGGTGTATACAGAGAAGAACTTGTGGGTGATGCCAAGGTTAAAGGCGTCTCAGACATAGTAATCATGAAATGATAGACCTTTTGATTCTTGGTGAAGTAAGAAGGTGGATCAGCAGAGGTGCCACTTTGGATTCAGACTTTGGCCTGTTTTGAAGCTTGTGTCTTGGTTTGAGATAGAACTAATTCTGTTCAGGGATTTTACTTTTCAGCTCAGTCTGAAAAGTATTATTTTTCTGAAGGAAAATAATACTTTAACAAAGTGTAACATGATGTTCACAGTTACTGTCAAGAGTTTGTGTGCAAAAAGGCTTTAGCGTGCTCCTGTGGAATACAAGATCGCACATACTCTTCTGGGTCACATTGGGCTGCAGTAAGTGATAGGCTGCACCTGCAGGGAAGAGTGGATGGAACAGGTGACCCTACACTGACCAAGAAGTTACCAATATACACACAGATATATAGACACACTGGTCATTATGGGTTGGAAGGGACGTCCATGTGTCATTAGCAGCCACCCTGCTCAAGCAGGATCATAAAACCTAAGACAAGTTACACAGAAATGCATCAAGAAAGGTCTTGAAAGTTTCCAGAGAAGTAGACTCCACAAACTACCGGCAGCTCATTCCAATGCTCAGTAATCCTTACAGTAAAGGGCATATCAAGTCCTCATGTTGAGGTGAAACTTGTTGTGCTCCAGCTTACATCCATTGTCCCTTGTCCTATCACAAATCACAATGGAAAAGAGATTGTCTCTTTCTTATTGACACTTAACCCTTAACCACAGACAGTGGTTAAGTTCCCTTGTAACTTTCTTCTCTCCAAGCTGAAAAGGCCCAGACCCTCTCCTCATAAATCAATTCATACACCATGGTTGGAATAAAGCTGAGGGACTACAAGGTTCAACCTCTCTTGTTCAATGGCCAGCATCTGAGGAGGATTCAGTCCATTCTGCCTTTGATCCAAATCTACGCATTCCTGAACAAAGTTCCAGAACACAGCTCCTGTACCCAGTTCTTGTCTGTTACTGAGTTCAGTCTAGGACTTCCCTGTGCATGCACAAAATTAGAAGAGCTACAGCTCAAATAAAACTTAATTTGTCCAATCTCGCAAGGGACATTAACAACAAAAGGAGGTAACTCCATCATTTACTGGACAGAGGAGAAAACATAGTGACAACAGATGAGGAAAATGATGAGGAACGTAGGCCTTCTCTGCCTCAGCCTTTAACAGTAGGACTATTTGTTCCTTAAATACCTAGATACTTAGCTGGGATACAGGGAAAGGGAGCAACAGGACTAAATGCTGGCTTCTGCTCTTGGGTCACTAGTACCCCATGCAATGCTACAGGTTTGAGTGTAGTGGCTAGAAATGTGCCTAGTGGAAAAGCACCAGGTGATGTTGGTTAGCAGCTGGCTGAATATGTGCCAGCAGTGTGCACAGGTGGCCAAGAAGCTCAACAGCATCCTTGCCTATATCAGAAATCACATGTTCAGCAAGAGAAGGGAAGTTATTGTCCCCCTGAATTTGGCACTAAGGAGGCTAAGCCTTAGATACAGTACTCAGTTGTGGGCCCTTCATTACAAGAGAGTCACTGGGGTTTTGGACCTTCCTCTTCACCAAAATAAATGCACTATTTCTAGATATATTGTGGATACCAAAAAATATCTCTCATGCAGGCACCACTCCCAACAATATCAGAGTGTTAGCATGTTGCCACTTACTGTAGTAGTGGTATCTACACATCACTGGTCATTCATTTGGAGTGAATTCACATAGGTTGGACATTTTTTTTTAGCATCCATCTGCTCACAAAGATTCCACTGACTGTGCTTGTGGTTCTGACTGTCAGAGAACAAGAAGTCTTAGCAAATATATTTAATATACTTTAAAAGTAGTTTGGAAAAGATTTAAGAACATGGAGAAATATGTAAGCTCTAGGCAATCTAGTACCTTGGAGAATCTACCCGTCCCAGAGCTGTAAATTCCAATAAATCATATTGTGAACATACTGTAAACACTTTCATTGTTCCAGCTGGCAAAATATTCTTTCATGCATGCAACATAGGCCCTGTTTCTTGTACCATCTTTTATCTTGACCAAAAAGGCACAATAACTGTATGAAAATGTTGTTTAGGCTCTGTGTTGCATTTTTCACTTAAAATGAAATACTTCTTTTTTCTTTTTTTTCTTTTTTTTTTTTTGTTTTTGACAGCATCATAGAGAAGCTGGAGAATGCCTTACAAGTAGTGAGAATCAGAATATACAAATGGGCAGTTGGAATATGATGCAAGCCAAAACCTGCCCCACAAAAAGTTAATCTGAGCTAGTTAGTAAAGGTGTCAACCCAAGTGAAAACAAATATCCTTCCTCCAAAGATGTATCAAGTCTTGAATCTTGTCCATGGAAAAGATCCGAAGAAAACTCTTCTCACAGACTATGCTGTAGAGGTTCTTTCTTCATTAGTAGTGGGTAAGTATCATGAAACTGCATTACTACTGCTATTTCTTGGACTAAAATTCAGTCAGTGAGTACCTTTTGATTTTTATACATTATTTTCACATGCTCACACACACAGAATTTTACAAGATTAGTCATGCATGAAGTGAATGAGCAGTAGAACTTAGACTTGATCATGAAATCCAAGTGAAAATAAAGAACAGATACAGAATGGTGTTTCTTTTTGGTGCACAGAACAGATTCAAAGAAAAATGTCTGAGCTTTGAGGAGGTCACCATTAGCTCTTCTTTTTCCTGCTGGGCAAAAGACCCCATTCATCACCCATCAGTCCCTGATATTTCCACAAAAGGCAATCACATTGGACAGTCATGATTTACCCTTAAAAAATCCATGTTTACTCTTCCATTACCTGTTGTCCTCCTTGTCCTCAGAAATGGGTTCCAGAGAATTCATTCCATCATATTTTTCCAGGGACCAAATTGGGACTAAACAGCATGTACTTCCCTGGATTTTTTACCTTTCTCCAAAAACCAGGGACACAGTCCACAACTCCATGGCCTCTAAAAGATGATAGAATGCACACTCCTCTTTCAGTGTGAGAAACAGAGTAAATGACTTTTGTCTTGTCACAGGTTGTACAGTCCTTAACAGAACTTTTTCTTCAGTTTGATTGCAGTCCCCTAGAACTGCTGTCCTTTATCTTCCTACTCTCACCTTTTTCTCGCTCTTCATATCTGTGCTCTTAGCCCCTGTGTTAGTTGTCAGTGCCCTGTATGATCTTCTTATGAATTGTCATGTCTTACTGAGTTCATGTCTTTAGCTGAACTTTATTTTTTAATTGGCAAACCCTGCAACAGAGTGCCACCTCATACATCTGGCCAGACTTCACAAAGCTTTCTGTGGCAAACAAACACTGGTGAATGCAGGCATAAAAGAATATAAGTTCACAAAAATTATGTTAATGACTGCACGTAGAGGAGATAGAATATTCTGCATACCATATATTGCTATTTGTGAGATGTTTTGCAAAAATGAGATATGGTCTTCAGTAAATATAATTAATTAATCAATCAATATTAAATCTTGATTCAAATGTCTTAAAATCATAGAACCATAGAATCATCAAGGTTGGAAAAGACCTTCAAGATTCTCAAGTCCAACCATCTACCCTACAACCCCCAACCACTAACACATCTCCTGAAACACCCTGTCTGCCCATTTGTTGAACACTTACAGGGACAGTGCCTCCATCCCCTTCCTGGGCAGCCTATTCCAAGGCATCCCCACTCTTTCTGGGAAGATTTTTTTTTGGTTTTTTTTTGAACCTCCCCTGGTCCTAGTGGTACCTTCAATCAGTTATTCCATACTAAATCAGAACAATAGTTTTCACAAACCAAATATTGCCTCTCGGGAGACAATAATGGATGGTCTATCCACTCTGAAGATTCATGTATCAGCCCAACTGAAGTGTGTATATTTTAATGCACGAAGTATGGGCAACAAGCAGGAGGAACTGAAGCCTTGGTGAGCCAGGACATGTATGACATAATTACCATCACTGAAACGTGGTGGAATGAGTCATATGACTGGAGTGTTGGATTGGAAGGGTGTATGCTATTTAGAAGAGATAGGTGAGGCAGAAGGGGTGGAGGACTGGCCCTCTATGTTACTGAAGTTCTGGAAGTGATAGAACATGAGACCAGGGACAACAGAATGGAAAGCCTATGGGTTCAGATTACAGGGCTAGCTAACAAGATCGACATTGTTTAGGAGTGTGTTATAGACCACCCAATCAGAATGACGAGGCTGATCAAATTTTCTTCAAACAACTGGAGGACATCTCAAGATCGCCTGCCCTAATTCTGTTGGGTGACTTCCACATCCCAGATACTTGCTGGGATCTTAACACAGCAGTGAGGAGACAGTCTAGAAGGTTAGTAGAGTGCATTGAGGACTGTTTTTTGT